>WBMY01007373.1:72636-137998 GCA_013397315.1 Donacobius atricapilla | reverse complement strand
GCGGCGTCTTGTGGGGGGAGAGGCCGGCGGCGGCCGGCGGCTCGCTACTGTCCAGGAGGTACATGATGGCTCTGCCCTTCAGGCAGCGGCGGCCACCGCGGGCATCGGCGCCCAGAGGGACGGACGGATGATGGGCGGATGAATGGATGGATGGATGGAGAGACGCGGGTGGCTGGAAACGCAGAGCCACAAACCACCGCAACCCGGTTAAAAAATAATGAAATAAATAAATAGTAATTAAAAAAAAAAAAAAAAACAAAAAACTGCTCCGGCGTCACACCACGCTCNGCTCCGGTGTCACACCCCGCTCTGCGGCGGGGTCAGGCTGGGCTCTGGCTGCGCGCCCCGCCGGCGGCCGGCGTCCATGGCAGCGGCATCCCGGAGAGGCGCCGAGGGACGGCTCACATCCACGCACGCATCCTCCTCCCGCGGAGCCCGGCTCCCGTCTTCACAGCACGGGAACTGCAGCAGCCCCTTCCGAGCTCATTGTTTCCAGCGCGGCCGCACAGCTGCGGATCCGGCCGGGTTTTTCCTGCCCTGTCGGCCGGGTAAATCCGCTCAGCATCGGCNCCCGGCCGCGCCAGCCGGCAGCAAACAAGCGCCGGAATGGAGCTCCGCCCGCCCGGGAGCGGCGGCACAGCGCTCCCGGACTCCCCCTGCCACCTCCTCTCGGCAAAGGGATACACCTCACTCTTCCCTGCCGACAGCATCGGCAAGCCAGAAGCGCGGAATTGTCCTCTGGAGATCATCCAGACCAAGCGCCTGCCCAGCCAGGGTCACCTAGGGCCAGTTACACAGGAACACATCCAGGTGAGGATGAAATGGCTCCAGAAAGGGAACCTCCCCAGTCCCCCGAGCCACCTGTTCCCATCCTCAATGTACAGAAGTTCTTCCTCGTGTTGATGCGGAACTTCTCGTGGTTTAGGTTATGGCCATTGCTCCTCATCCTGGCACTGGACACCACTGAAAAGTCTGGCATCACCCTCCTCGCACCTGCCTTTTGGGATAATTATATGTATTAATGAGATCCAGGATTTATCCAGGCCCAAGAAAGGGCAAGGTGTGTGGTGCCCATCAGCTTGGACCACAACCTGAGCTCAGATCTCAGTTCATTCTGCATCTGAAGCACACTTCCTCCTTAAAAACAGTCAAAATTACCCAGAACCGGTTTATTTTTTTATCTGTGACCATCCTTAATGTTTGTTCACAGCAACACTCGGCACAATTAACAAGCCCCATTACCGGATTGGTTAGTCATGCAAAAACCCTTCCCAAGCAGCAGTTTCATCAGAACCTGGCTCTCTCCACAGCTGGAAGAGGGCGTGACACACAACCCCCTTTCACACCCAGCTTGCCAGTGCTTTTGCAGGGATGCTGAGGTAATTATCAACCAATAAATGCCCTCTCTTAGTCACTCACAAACCGGGACGGCAGAAAAAAAAGAAGTTAAGCAACATTAGAATAAGGTTTTTATGTTCCATGCCTAACATCCCCTAAGTCAGGCTTGAAAAACCACCTTCAGCTGCCTTGCACCTCCCTCCCACGTCTACAACCAAAACATCCTTTACCAATGCCAGTGAGGGCCAAAAGCAATAAAAAAGCAGATGTAAAAAGGAAGGAAAGCACTGCCACTTCCCACTAAACTATGTCCCTAAGTGCCACATCCAGAGGTCTTTTAAATCCCTCCAGGGATGGGGTCTCCACCACTGCCAGGCAGCTGTGCCAGGGGCGGACCTCACTTTCAGTGAGGAGCAGCTCCAGACCTCGGGACACATCTGGGTAGGCCCATGCCCAGGAGCAGTTCCAGGTGGGAGGCTGGACTCTCACCAGGAATAAGGGATGCTCTGGGTCCCAGCCCCTACACACATCCACTGATTGATGACACTGCGACCCCACAACACACTGCTGCTCCACTAACACCGGGGATTCCTGATTGAGCTCATTTCTCCAGATATCAATGTTGTCTTCAATGCTAATTAACACTGGTTATTCCTCTCAGCTCTATTCACCATGGAACAGACCTGGACGTGTATCTGCAGCAGATCTGGATTCAAGACCAGAGGCTTGGAGCAACCCGGTCTATAGTGGAAGGTGTCCCTGCCCATGGCAGAGAGTTGGAACAAGATATTTAATGTCCCTGGGATTCTAAGAGGTCTCCCTTGACCAGCCTGCAAACAAATTTCCAGTTCCTTCTAAACGTTGTTCACTACCTTAGAACGATGGCACATTTTTCCATTTCTCTGACACCCAAAAGGCCATTTCCAANTACATTTTGCCTCATTACAAAAAAAAAAAAAAAAAAAAAAAAAAAGGAGAAGGGAAGAGAGGGGGGAGGAAAGACCTGTTACGAAATATTAGTCTAAGAGTAAAAAACTGTTGTTTACGTTTTTCTCCCGATCCAGATCTGTAAATGCACCAAGACTTGGAGTGTGTGCGGCTGCCAGGACTCCTCCCGCCTGCCGATCCAGGCCGCGCTTTCCAGCGCGCCGCGCGGGGAGCGCAGCCTCCTCACCCGGAGCGGGATCAACCATTTTTCATCCTCCCGGGATGACAGACCCCTCCAGAGGAACCACTTTTAAGCGCAGACAAATAGCCGGCACATTCCTCCAGCCCTCTCCGGAGCATCCCACACCCCCCTCGTCCCCGCATCCCGCCCCGCTCGGGGCCGGGCTCCGCTCGCACCGGGGTGCAAACGCGGACATCCATCATCGGCTCGGGATGCTGCAGCAGCTCTTTCTACGGGCACTAAGTGGTACTCCAAGGTTGCTCTGCTGCTACGCATCACAACTTACCAGGCTGAAACTTCTTGTAAGGCTCCCTGTAAATTGGACGAGTTGTTTCGCAGCCGCCTGTGCTGTGGTGCGAAGCCCATCACCTGGCGGTCCTGCCATCCCCCTTCACCCCCGGCCAGACGAACGACAGGAACCTGCCTTCATTGCTCATCTAACATCGGGCTGTCTCCGAGCAGGGCCCCACCTCAGCGCCGGGGATGGCACGTTCAGTGCTCCGGAGGAGCTCCAAGATGCCCAAAGCGCGGGGTCCCTGCCCGTGCCCGCCCGGCCGGGCTGCCAGGCGAGCGGGAGCGCAGCCCGGCTCCTGCCGGTCCGCAATTAGCACAGGTCCGCTCCCAGAACGGGCCAAGTCCCTCGGGCCCTGGGACAAGAGCAGCCAGGAGCACGGCAGCCAAGCCAAACAAGTCATTTGGCTCGCAGGCTACGCCGTGTGTCCTGAAGGGCCCTCGGCAGCGGCTCCCGCTCACCTTTCATCCCCCCGGCGCTCGGGAGCAGAGCAGGGCGTACAGGCACCGTGAATTCCGGGCCCGGAAAGGTGTCGGGCCCACTGCGGGGGCTGGGCACACAGGGGTTTACACCCTCCGGCCAGCCCACCTCATTCCAGCACTGCAAACTGCTCCGTGCCCTTCTGCCAGGCTCACAAAACACCCCCAGAACATCCCCAAAGGATTTTGCTTGACAAAGTCTTGCTGTCCCTCTGCTGCAGTCACACTGCAAAGTACAACCACAGAGATGCTCCATCGCAGGTATCTGGTAAAAGGCCACATTTGCCATATCCCACACAGGAGAAGCTCTCTACCAAAATTTAGAGTTTCACAATTCTCATCCATGAACCCAGTAATTTATTTTGAATCAGTGAAACACCGGTGTCTCAAGCACCTTTAGAAAGCTTCAAGCAAAACTCGTGTGATCAGAATAAGTGCAGAGGGAGCTCTCTGCACACGCCATTCACTGATGCCCACCCTGGATGATGTTCTGGAGCCGAGTTTCACATTCCCAGCACACAGCACTCCCTGCCTGCTCACCATCAACAACTGCAGAGATGACCCTGCTGGCAGAAGAAGCATTCCTGCTCTCCAGCAGCAGCAGAGCAAGGTCACTGGGAGCAGCAAATACTACTGGTACTGACTTGGTAACACTTCTTGTGTCATTCCAAGTGATGCAAAACAGGCGTTGCATTTTCTCTTTTCCCAAGAACTCTTCGCAAAAATAACTATAATCATAATTCTTTGATTCCTTGTTCTTGATTCCTTACAGGTGTTTCACATTCTGCCAGCAGATCCAACACCATCATCACTCAAATGTAAAAGCCCAGACACAGAGAAAGAACGGTTGGACTCAATCTGAAAGGTCCTTTCCAACCTGAACAATTCTAGGATTCTATGAAATGCCTCATATACACCAGCAGCACCTCAGAATTAACATTTCCATGCTGAGACAGACTGGACAGGTTTGCCAAAACCTTCCAGGGACACGGTGCCTGTGATGCTGCTTGTTTATATGCCCACATCTGGAATTCTAGTGGACATTTCATTGCCTTCATTGGCTTATTTTATTTTTGGCAAGAAAAGCAGCCCTAAATGTTACCAGGTTTGCAGACTGCAGGTTAAACTCTGACAGTATCACTCCAAGTAGTGGTTCCTTTGGCAAATTGATTGTAGAGGGCAAAATTAGGTCACCTGAGCAATTCTTAAGGGTAATTCGGCCGTGATTCCCCTTTTGTGTCCTGGAGAGGCCACGCTCCATCCCTGTTTGTCATGACGGATCAGTGTTCAACCAGCAGACACGAGAAGGCATCTGGACCAGAACAACATTGTGCTGCAGGGGACCAGCAACACAGAGCCCCAACTCAGGGGCTCTCTGGAGCCACAGGGTTTGCATTAGGGCACTGATCTGTGCTCTCCTGTCACTCTGCACTTGTCCATTGAACAGCCTGAGTTCACTGTGGGCAATTCTTTACTCAGACGAAGAACAGACATCTCACAACAAAGCAGAGAGTAGGGCTACCAGCAAGAAGTCAGCATTTGGCATCAATAATGATCTTACTGCCAGCACAAGGAAACCACTGCATACTGAGCAGGAAAGGGAATAAGGGCGATGGGATGTGCAGTAAAAATGCAACTCAATCATTTGTCCCACCAGGAGAGAGGTGAAATGTTTGGCACTGCTTCTCCAGGAAGATCGTGCCTTATTGCCAGGGATATTCTACCACACGGGATAATAAAAGTCACAATAATTTTAATTTTCATTTCTCAGCGTGGATTATGGTACTTCCTTTCACATCAATTATGCCTGTTACGCACTTCATAGTCTAAAAGGCTCTTGCTTCATAAGACTACATTATTTTATAAATAGAATAATGAAATACCCTTGACTCATATCCATTCAATAAAGATGAGGGAAGGGATCACTCATCTTTATGTGAAATGGGAAAAAAAATCAGTTAAATCAGTTATGTTTTTTTTTAACCATGGCACATGATAGGGGTGCAATTTTAAAAAAATTACCTTCAAAGAAATTACAAGTTCCATAAAATCTCTGATGTCCAGGCATAGCAGGTTTGATCCCTGCAATTTACTCAAAAGAACAGAACAAAACCCCTTTTTTAAAGGGAAAGAGCACAAAACCTCTTGAATTCTTCTGCATGACTGAGATCATCCTTTTGATTTCTGCCCTCAAGCTGATGGAGATGTTAAAATTAATATATTGTGCCCATCCATCAGCTTCTCCTCAGCTTAAAAACAAAACAGCACAGCTGACTGCAGCTGGACTTTTGCTGAATAAACCAGGGTAGTCCCCAGTTATCTTCTCACAGAACAAAAAGGCATCCAGAGAATTAAGTGCAAGACTCATCTTCCCATTTTAAGGAAAGTTTTTTTTACATCACATCATCTGACAGAGGAGTTGTATCCTTCTGCTGCTGTAGAAATTAGCTGAAGCAGCAGGACAGGCAAAAGTAAAACGTAGTAAAAATAAAACAGACCACAGAAACTACATATTAATACTTCAAGCTGAGACACTAAAGCTTGTTGTCCTGAGAGCTACACTGTTGAATTACAGATATAAAACTTGATCTGTACTTCTATAAACTTGGTTTATCATTCTGCCATTCCCCCAAGGCCTTGGGGATGGAAAAACCAGTGCTAAAGCCATTCCCACAGGTGATCCCAAGACTCTGCTTCCACTTCAATCCAAGCTGCCAACACAGATCTGTTCACATACTGCAGTTATTCACAGGGATAACGGCAGAAATGTGAGTTCTGTGACTTTAATTTGTTTCTAAGCAGGCTGCCAGTGTCACCTAGGGGCCCCATGTGCTGTTCCTTTCATCTCCTGAGACAGAACACCCCAGACACCGACAAACAGCAGCAGGGCACCCTGGCCATCCGAGGGATGCTCAGGAAAGCAGCAGCTGATCCAGCTCCAAAAGGCTGCTCCTGTCACCTGCCTGCCCACTCAGCTGCTGGCAGGCAAAGATTCCAAGAATAAACTGCAAGAAAATTCATCTTCCTACACACCCAGCACTCCTTGAGGGGGCTCTTAACAATCTAAGGATACACAATGCCGCTTTGGAATCTCATTTTAAATACAGGTATTTATTAACAGATAATACATTGTTATAAAGCCATGTTTGTCTCAGTAAGAAACAGTATGAATTTCAAGAAATCCTTACCTCATTTTGGATATTACGTCTTCTTTTTGGTTTTGTTTTTTTTTTTTTTAAAGAAGCTAAATGCTTTTTAGCTCAGGCCATCATACATTTCCTTTAATCCCCTCTCTGGCACAGTAAAATATTCTAGCAGGCAGCATCAGTTGTAACTCAGGACTGCATCTTTTGCTTATTACTTGTGTTTCAGAACCTCACAAGCAGGAAGATTTCCAGATGCCTGCCAGCTACCCAGTGTTCCTCATTTTCAGGCAGGTTGTTTTTCACCTCAAATCACCTAGGCACTCAAAGAGACTGCACTGCAGCGAGGCAAAGAGAACTCAAGAAAGCACTTTTGGCTAAACTTTCAGCTCCCAAATATTGGAATCAGGTGAACTTGTCATTAACAAGGATCTAGGTGAGCACTCACAGTCACAGGATGATCTGCAGGAAGCCTAGGCAGGCTCTGAAGGGCCGTCAATACAGAGGGCTGTGTGCTTGTGGAAAAGGACTATTCTAAAAGCATGGACTTGGATCCATCAGTGTAAGAAAGAGGGAGGATGTGCCATGACACCTGTTCCTGCCACAGCCATCTATTAACTGAGCAGTGTTAGTCTTCTGGGAACATGATTAAATTGCTGCCACTACATGGCATTTCTCTGCAAAGTCAGGTGTCACAACATGTATCACAGACTTGACTGGATTTTTTTAACTGCAAGCAACAAAGCAAAGCAGGGAACAGGAAAGGAATGGGGAGAATAGTCTGGGCTCATCTACAAGTAGATGACAGAAGGACTTCCAGCTGTGGTGTTCCATTCTGGATACAAGCATTCCATAGGCTCAAACTAGACCTACCTCAGGGAACAGAGGCTTCGGGTGCAGGTACAACTTTACACTCCCTTTTACAACCTCAGAAATGGCGTGTTGCTTTCCCCACAGGCTGCAGGGAGACCTTAGGGCAGCCTTCCAGCACCTAAAGGGGGCTTAAAAGAAGACTGCAGAGGGACATTTCACAAGGGCTTCTAGTGGACAGGACAAGGGGGAATGGCTTTAAACAGGAAGGCAGGGATGGATGGGATATTGGGAAGGAATTCCTCCCTGTGAGGCTGGGCAGGCCCTGGCACAGGGTGCCCAGAGAAGCTGTGGCTGCCCCTGGATCCCTGGCAGTGTCCAAGGCCAGGCTGGAGAGGGCTTGGAGCATCCTGGGATAGTGGAAGGTGTCCCTGCCCGTGGTCTTTAAGGTCCCTTCCAACCCAAACCACTCTGTGGTTCTACAACACCACTTCTCCCTCTCTCTCCAGCTGCATACACCATCTATATAGGGCATTTTGTGGGTACACATCAAGGTCAGCTGCCTGCCAGGCTTTGTGTGGGATTACACAATCATGGCCCTCAGGCTGAGGACAGAGCAGATGGAACCTGCTCCCAGCTCGGACCCTCCTCCCTGAGGTGCTGCACTCAATAAGCCACCCCTGTGTTATGCAAGCCTTGCATTCGAAGTCTGCTCGATGCCTTTCTGCAGCTGAACAAACCATGACGTCTGTAAAGGCTTTTAACAATCGCCCAAAGTTTTTAAAAAGCTTCTCTCTTTAAAAACAAAGTGCAGTAGTAAAGAAAATGTGATGTGAAATCAGCTCGAGTAGATGTGTTTTCAAGCCACCCTCGAAGCCAAAAAGGTTTTAACAAACTCCAAAAGAGTGGGTTTGGGTAAGCACTTTGCAAACTACACAGTGACCCAAGGGGCACCAAAGGACACAAACGGTGTGGTAAAATGAACCATGCAAAGCAGCAAACCCAAACAGGTTCAATCCCCACACAGCTCACTAAAGTCTGTCCTAGCCCAGCAGCTCCACCGGCACACCCCTCCTTGGGAATGGAATTACCACCATGCATGTGGAAGGGAAGAGAAGGGGAGTCTCCCTTTAGACGAGAAATTATCCTTAAGAAATCCCCCATTAAGAAATTTAACTGAGAGAAGGATTCTAGTTGTTGGGATGTACAAGCAAAATAACAAGGTGCAACAAGAGAGAAGAGTCGGGAAAGCTGAAGGGGCTCAGGTGTTTCCCTCCAGATATGCAGGAATGTTGAACAGTGGCAGGCGGCAGAGATCCAAAACACCCTTTGGATCAGCTGGGAAATGCTGTTACACACCAGCACTGCAGTGCATTCAGAAGATTTAGAATTGTAAAATCCCAGAGTGGTTTGGGTTGGAAGGGACCTCAAAGCTCATCTCATTCCACCCCACACCTTCCTCTGTCCCAGGCTGCTCCAAGTTCCATCCAGCCGGGCCTTGGACACTTCCAGGGATCCAGGGGCAGCCACAGCTGCTTTGGGAAACATGGCCCTGGTGCCAAGGCCTTACACTCTCACAGGGCAGAATTCTTTCTGTATTCCAAATTTGATATGTTCAACCTGTCTCTAATCAATAGACAAAAATACTGTTTGAAAGATTAAAATCTGAAGAACAGCATTTTCCATTGATGAAAGACATTTCTTAAGAGTAACTTTTAATTCAGAGATTTGCCTCAATGTGTCGCTCTGATTTTTCAGCCTTCTCTTCTGTTCCACAGTTTCATGTTTTGGGTTCTTTCTCACACTCTGGTCTGTAAACACTGGCAAATGTTTATCACAACTTCAAGGTAGTTTACATTCCTGTTCTTAGAGATATGGACAGCTGATGGACAGTTGTCCTGACCAACGGGATGGGGAGAAGTGTCAACCTTCTCCCCCAATCCCTGGCCTTTGTAGATATGATATATATTGGAGTCAGACTTTCAAATAAAGTAGAGTTTTAGTTCTTGCCTTCTGATCAAAGTGTGAGTGTGTGTGTGTGTGTGTGTGACAAATTGCGTCATCAATGCACTAAGACAGCACACAAATTCTCCCTTCACTATCTCCCATCCCACTTTTTAACATCCTATTCCTGTTCAGCAGCATTTCAATGGACAATCTGCCTGTTATCTGAAGACCTACCATTAGTTTTAATGCAGAAAACTCATCCTTTAGCACTTCAGAAGATCTGTCTGAAACAGAAGCACTCATTAATGCAGAGACCAGCAGGAAACACAGCTCTATATGAATTTCGATTAGACTGGCTCTGAAAGGAGAAGCTAATTCCTGAAGCCAGCCCTTTCACCATGCACAGGGCTATAAAAATGTACCATTTCCTCCTGGTCCTCTACTTCTGCTCCTGCTCTCCCCCTGATAATCCAGTGGTTCCATGCCATTTCATTAACAGGATAAAAAAAAAATTAACATAATTTTCTAACGTGCCAAAGAAAAAAAAAGGGGGGGAGTGGAGGGGTGGGGAGGGGGCTGGAAAATTCACTTCCTTGCTTTTGCTCCTTTAGCTCCAAAGCTAAGCAAGCCCAGCTGCTCAGGAAATACCATTGGAATGAACACATTATTGAACATGGAAGAATCAATCGAGATTGCTGTCAAAAAGTTCACATGCTGCAAGCAGGCCAGCAATCAAAAGGCTCTTACGAAATACTTCTCAGCCATGTTGAACAACTTCATCTCTCAAAACTCGGGCACGCAATCAAAATTACTTCAAGAAAAAAAAGAAGTCACAGAAAAAAGAACTGAATTAGAGGAGTTTCACCAGGAAGCCAGGAGCTATTTTCTGTTATTAACACCTGACATAACACAAGTCTTCTGTAGGTATTGCATTTATTCCAGACAAAATGAAGAGGGGGAAAAAGAAGTCATAGCTAAAGATTACTTCTTTCCAAACAGCAAAGCCTACTCATTTTGTGACTGATTTCATCCTGGATTCTTTTTGCTGACAAGACACAAAGAACATTGACTCTTTTAAGGGCAACTTCAGCCTGTTTTGCTGTAAATACTTGAACCCCGCAGAGGTATCTCTTCATCAGCTGACAGTGATGAACAATTTGACCATGCCAGAGTTCCTCAGGGCTCTCCTACAGCCATGAGGAGGAAATTTCAGGGCTTGGAGCAACCAGGGACAGTAGAAGATGTCCCTGCCTGTGGCAGGGGTTGGAACTGGATGAGCTTTAAGGTCCCTTCCAACCCAAACCAGTCTGGGATTTTATACCAGGTTTCACATGTCCTGATGCAACAGATTGGTTTTTTTGTGGTTTTCCTAAGGCTGTGCTACTCTGAAGTAAATATCTGCAGCAAGGCTGTTCTCCCTTGCATCAACAGATGGAATGTAGCTGCCTGTTCAGCTCCTTTTCCGAGCAATCATTTGGATTCTTACTTATTTCCCCTAAAGAACCTTTTGGTGCCCTTCATAATCTGACAGTTCAGATCTTGGAGCACACAGGAGGACACTGTCAACTGATGCTGTTCTTGCAAATTTTATATTTCTCCATTATTAAGCTGAAAAAAACAATTTTTGCTGGGGTTTTCTTATTTTTTCTCTTAACTGCATTGACCATAAGGCATTATCACCTCATGGAATTTAGGTCTGGGATATTCCATCTGACAGTACTTGAAGTTTTTTCTTTCTTTAATATCTGCTATCAAGTGCCTTTAGTTACTGAAATGTTCCCAGAAAAGGGGCCACTTCATTCAAAAACTCTACCTCCACAGGAAATACAAAATAAAAGATCATGAAAAACAAATGACCAACCCTCAGGGCACAGTGTATGTAAAACAAAAAAGTCCTCTCAAGCACCTCCTCTTTTCCCTCCTCACCCCAACAGCCACAAGATGCAAAGAAGATACAACCTTCATAATGCTGTGACTCCAACATGAAAAGAAAAACATATTAATAACCACTATTATCCATTTCTGGCAGCTCAAAACACTGCCCACAATCTACAGTTGAAGCCTGGCTCAAATAAATTATTGCACAAGGATGATGCTGTGCATCCTTCCATTTATATCCCAGCCAGGGGGGTTAAGTAAATTTCTTACAAAAGCAAATAATTACAGAAAAATTAAGCCCCCTGCTGCTCCTAATTTGAACTGTTCTTTCAGCTCGAAGCCACAGCATTTGCTAATGGCCTGGATTACTTAGCAGAAATTAAGTTTTGTCTTAGAATCTCTTCGAATTAATGACCTCAGTGTGGAATAAGCTTTGTGAACAAGAGTCCTGAGGACCCTGGCAAACACAAGAAAATAAAGAGAACACAGGTTTGGAAGCTGAAGATTAAAGGCTCCTTTAAAATTAAGATTATTTGTAACAGATGAAAGCTGAGCAGATAATGTATTTGCCTTCCTGAGTAGAGAGAATGCTCTCTGTCAAAAATTCATTCGAAAATTCAAGTCTTGTCTACCTTGAAAAACAATGAATGTCTTTATTTTCCCTTCCCTTCTTATCAGGAACAGATTTTCAAGTATGCTCCTACAGCTTTTATTATGGCTTTTATGTCCAAGTCGAAGAGTTTGCTCTTGGCATACGTGAAACTAAATACTGACGGTTATTGACTGTAAAAGGAAATTCTTAATTGGATGAATTACACCCTCCTGATTCTAACAACAAATGTGTAGAAATGTTAAACCACACACAATTGCTTGCACCATGATTCCCATTTTTTATTATACAGCTCAAGTTCCCAGAATTATACCTTACTTCATTGAAAAAAATAGATTAATTGAGTAAATTCATATGAAGATTTATTAGGTTCGTACATTTAGGCACTTTTAAGGTGTTTGGTACTTCAATTAACTTGTAACATTATGAATTGTACAATCAAAATGCTCTTGAATAATGTTTAATTAAGACCCAAATGTCGTAACAAAGGTTATCAGAGGTGTATTTTAAAGCATGTTTCACCTGGGAAAAGCTTATCTTGATTCAAGCCCTAAAGTGATTTGAAATTCAGTGAACTGGGGGAATTACTAAAGTAGAAGGCACAGATCTTCTGACGAAATACTGAATTCCAGGGCATACAGCTTGCTGAGCAATTAGCATAAATAATTCTGACCAGTCCCTCTCTCCTTGTTCACTGGAATTGGGATGTTCATAGCATAAGGAATATTCTCAGGAGAGAAAGACTGCAATTTGTTGTCCCACCAAACAAGCACCTCAAGGAGAAAACTGCCAGGTGAAGAGTTCCAACTGTAGCTGGGATTTTTGACAAGTTAGAACAATCCAGGTTTTATGCAGTACTAAGAAACTGAACTGAATTGTGTCCTCCTGCCCAAAAGGAAGGAGTGAGGTCACAGACAGCTGCCAACTGTGCCTTGGTAAGAAGCACTTCAGTGCAGAATTCTTTACCCACCCTACCTTTTCTCTGGTCTTTCTTCACCAGGCACATTGTGCTTAATGTCAAGAAGTGAAGTAAACCTGTCTTTGCAATTAATATCCAAGAAAATCATTATGTAATCACAAGAGAGTGAGAACACCAAAAGCAACTGGCTTATCTAAAATTTGGATTTTACCCCCATGCTGGTGCCTGCAGTTCCTCTGACTGGAGGCCACCTGAACCTCTAAAGGGCCCCAAAGAGCACAAAACCTGTGACTGATTAATCAGGATTCAAGAAACTACTGCTGAGATTGGCCAAACCACACAGTGCAAAGCCTGGCCCTCAGAAACCAAACAGTGACAAATGTCTGGCCCTTCAGCTGGCCAGTATCAGGGAATTTTGGGAAACGGGCTGCAGCATCTGCATAACGTTTTACTGGACCTGGCAGGTCTTGGCTGCAAACAGCCTCAAGAGATTCTGAAGCCACAGCAGTGGCTGTGCTGGGTTAGATGCGCTGGGTTAGAGCCACAGCTGGAGCGTTGAGGCTCTGCTGTCACCCTGTACCTGCCACCCCTCTCCATCGGCAGGCAGACGTGGCTTAGCCTGGAGCAGAAAAGGCTGGGCAACCACCAGCAGTCTTTGTTTGCTGCCAGCTGCTCTGACAAGAGACGGGGATCACATTCAAAGGAGTCAGGGGAACAGACACAGCCAGGTACCTCGGCAATCCTTTAGTGTCAAGCCTACAGCTCAGCTCCCAGTGAGTTCCTTCCTGGGCCAGCTGCACCTCATGTGGCTTTCACTCTTCCTCCAACCGCAGTTTTCATGGATATCTTTATTTACACACAGGAGGGAAAGCAACAGGACAGAAACCTACCTGCAACAGACTTGCAAAACACCAGAGTTGGGGGGAGAGCAGAGGAGAGCTAGAGAATGGGAAATACTTCCAGAAAGTTTTGTCAAACATGAGTAAAGGGTTTGGGGTTTTTTTCCCAGCTGCAGGTCACACACCTGACAGGCTTTACACAGGTTTTGGCCTGACCTTGCCTTGTGCAGGAGGTGAGACTAGATGACCTCCTGTGGTCTCCCCAGCCTGAATTTTCCTGTAAAGGTAAAGGTTTTAAAACTGCTCAAACATTATTTTCCTATGTTAAGGTTCATATCAAATGAAAACACTTCAAAAAATTAAGTATTTCTCTAAGGAAAGCAAACTCATATCTATCCTTTTCATAACTTTCTGTGCAATATAACAAAGTGAGAGAATAAAGCATTTGGAAGGATTTTCCCCCTCATAACAAGCACACACAAATGATGAAGGTTCAAGCTTAAGAAAACAAAACAAAAAACCCTCTAATCATAACATAGTAATGTTACATGAAAAAACTCTTTAAAGCCATAGTGATATTGCAACAATGCCTCCTGATACAAGTAATCATATATTAATAAGTCTAAATGATATTTTATACTGGAATATCACTTACAGAAGAGAAGAACCATGTCCAAAATAACATTCTTTAAAGACATTGAACCTTCTCCTTTAAATACTTTAAAAGCAAAAACAAACAATTGCTGGGTAGCAGAACTGAAGGGGCTTTACATCAAACAGCAGACACTACTCTGTGGAAGCAGAGGTCACTCCATGATGTGCTCCCCATGTGAAAGGCTCCTGGGTTGAGTTCCCAGTACCTCCCAGTGAGAGAAGTGCTGAGGGAGGGAGAGCTCGTGTGTCCTTACCTTTGGACAGAGTGCCAAGTGCTTTGGCTGTAGGAAACGCTTTATCCGAAACCCTTTCCAGCTCCCAGTACTTTTCTCTTCCTATCACTCCAGGCACTGCTCTCTCTCCATTTCCACCCAGAAAACACAAATGTTAAAACCAGCAGCTCTGGAGCAGGGGCAGCAAAGCCTGGGTTTGAGTTATCATGGAACACAGGGATGGATCCCTGTGCTTCAAAGCAGCCTCCCTCTTCTAATCCCTCCTTTTTATTTGCCTATAAAAAAGCCTAATTATTCAGCTGCAGAATTTTCTGCAAAAACATTTGAACACTCCCAAATGATGTAGGGGCCTGTTTAAACACCAGGTAATAAGGAGCATGTAAAAGATTCATCCTGCCATAAAAAGCAGCTTCAGCCACATCACACAACATAAAAATCCAAGGCATAACTCATCCATTAGCAAAATTAGTAAGCCTAACGTATGGATCACCAAAACTCCCACTTCAGGCACTACCAAGTTTTTATCTCTTCAACAAATTCCATGACAGCTTTCTTTAAATAGTTGAAATTTCATGTATTTCCCAAGTAAAACACAAATTGTGAATTACAGTTCAATCATAACAACACAATAAAAATCATCTTCATATAATCACTGGCACTCCCAGGTCATTCCTCCTGTACACCATTATTTTGTAAGGATGCCACAAGACATTTTCATTTAAAAAAACCCAACTAAAGTCAGGATTTTCTAGCAGTTAGTCCAATCAGAGCAAGATTTAAAGACAACTTCTGGGAGAAACTCAGAGTTACTCCTAAAAACTGAACTTTCTGTTTAACACAAAGAGTTTGCACTTCACACAGGCCTCAGTGAGCCACTGACAGAGTAAAAGGTGCTGCTCACAACTGGCATTTTCACATATTGGAAATGCTGATTCATGCATATGAAAAACTTGATTCATGAAGGGCTTTAGGCAGGTGCTGAAAAAGACCTAATGAAGTGCTCATTACTCATTTCAAGAGCTCCTGTCTTTTCCAACTCATACAGTTTGGACTCCAACTGTTATTGATTATGTATATTTCCACTTTACACCAAATTATAACCTTGCTCTTTTGCTGCTTTAAGTATTTATATTCACAGTGGAAAGAACTAAAAAACCTCATGCAGTTTTTGCATATACTCATGATTTAACTGTTCAGCAAATCTAATGCTAAAGGTTAATCTTGAGACAGGGACCAGATGTTCAGTCAGAAGGAAATTTTTCTCAAGAGGAGATACCCAGGAAGTCTGTCCTTCCAATCTGCTCCAGCCCACAGAATTTCCCACCACACTTATCCAACTGGGAAAAACTACAAATCAGCCTCCAATTTAACCATGTACAGAGCAGAAATACCAACTTTGAGGGCTTCAGCACAGAACCCTGAAAAGCTTGTGGAGCACTCATAACATTCTAAAGCATTTGGGTGAGCACACCAAGCACACACAGCTCCTGTCAACAACAGGATTCTTGTTAGAAGCTGCAGAATTAACTTTTCATTCTCTAATATCTGAGCCATTGAGGCGTTTCAGCTTAAATGATAAAAAGAGCACTCACTCTGGATTTTATCCAGCAGCACCTTTCACAGGTAAGTGTGACACCAGTGGATAAGCTTGCTAAGTCTTCTCCAGGATGAGCAGTCCTAGCCCTCTCAGCCTCTCCTCACTTGAAAGATGCTCCAGTCCCTTCACCATCTTTCACCATCCTCACCAGATTTGCTCCAGTAAATCCATATCTTACTTTTACAAAGCAGCCCACAATTAACAGTCCGAGTCCAGAGGAAGGATCAGCTTCCTCTGTGTCTTTCAGTCTTCCTTCAGAAAAGGAATCCTATCCGAGTCTGGCTTGGGTGGGCAGGGACATTACAGCCCATCCCATTCCACCCCCTCCCACTGTCCCAGGCTGCTCCAAGCCCCAGTGTCCAACCTGGCCTTGGGCACTGCCAGAGATCCAGGGGCAGCCACAGCTGCTCTGGGCACCCTGTGCCAGGGCCTCAGTGTGAGCTCGTTGGACACACAATCACACACACATGCACACTGTTTCGTGAAAAAGCATGAGCTATTTATTACCACATCTGACACCATTTTATAGTATTTCTACAAGACCAGGGATTGGGGGAGAAGGTTGACACCTCTCCCATCCCATTGGTCAAGAGAATTGTTCATCAGTTGTCCTCTACTCCAAGAGAACGAATGTAAAACACCCTGTCTAACATAAACATTGCTTCTATTTGTAACACTCGTGTGTGAGCAAGAAACTGAGAACTATGAAAACATTAGAACTGAGAAACACATCAGAAGGCTGAAGAAATCAGGGTGACATCAGTGCCCTCACAGGGAGCAATTCCTGCCCAATACCCCATCTACCCCTGCCTTCTGGCAGCAACAAACTTGTGCCTTTCACTTCTTAAAGCCATGGGAATCATTAGGAGTAAGCAGGGCTGAGGCGAGGCTAAGGGCAGGCTTAGCACGGGCTACCACATACGTTTCTTGTATCCAGGAGAATTTTGGCTCATGCTGAATTTAACCTCTTGTACTTGGCAGATCTTGTTTCCCTCAGCATGAGAAATAAAATCAAGCCCCCACTTAGGTAAACCCACAAGAACAAGCCATTATCACAGCACACACTGGTAACTCACAAACACCACAGAGTTCCCCCTGGCTCCAGCTCAGCCTTTCCCAATGGCCAGAATGAAATGTATATCCATGTAACTCGCCTGGCAAGCATCCAGCTGCAGATGCTGATACATTTTCAGTTACTTGCAACAGTGGAAGGCTGTGTTTCAAAATGAGGATAAAACATCTATCCCCAGAAAGAAGAGGATTAGATATTCATTTAGGGGTTTTCATATTAAATCCAGATCCTGCTAACGATGGGATGCTCTCTAACCAACCCTAAATCCCCCTGTGGCCCCAACATGTCCTAAGATATCTTTAAGCTATTCTGCAACCCAGCAGGACAGAAAAGCCCTTCCCCAGGCCACTGTGAGTGAAGAGAGAAAAACACAAACAGCACAAAGGAAAGTTTAAGGCTAATAACGCAATCTCTGCTCACCTCCTGTCCTTGCACTCACCAGGATCCCACTGCAAAGTTCCTTAAAAACAGAAATTATTTGCAGAATAATTTAGACCAGAAAAGAAAGGTGATTAAAAGCCTGAAAGTATCATTTTAATGGCTAGAAACATAAACCCTGCATCCCACACTACTCTCATGACAGCTTTATTTGGCCAAATCTTCATAAGACTTTCCTGCTCACACGCTGCATTTTGGGGACAACCAGAAGCCTTGCACAGGCTTTGAACACAAATTATTTGCACTGCTAATGGCATTATGATCATCAGGAGAAATTTACCCAAAAGCTGCAGTTTCATTTTGGGTTTTTTTCTGGGCTGTTTTTGGGCGGACCATGGCAGCTTCAAGCTGTATAAATCCACCAGAGCAGGACATATCTTGGCTCAAACATTTCAACAAAAACCTAATAAATAAGATATAGGGAAGCTGTATTATCATACTAAGGAATGTTGATTTTACTCACCTGACAAGTATTTTTCAACAGCCTCCTGAGTAGCTTAAGGTTGCTAACAATAAAATTATTGATTAAGACAGGAAAACATATCAACCAAGCCACGACTTTGAGTGTAAATCTTAAGCCTTGTCCTTTCTGAAATGCTCCAACCATAGCACAATAAAACTGACAAATACCTCACTTGGAAAAGCACAAGAACATACTCTGTATTTCTCTGGAAAAGGTATCACTTGAAAATCCACATCCCTTTCCAAGCTTTACATGAGATACTTCTTGAATCATTAAGAAGACCGAGACCAAGACCTCCAAGACTGAGTCCAACCATTAAGCTAGCACTACAGGGTTAATTTGCATATCCAGAAATATTGCAGGTTCTACGAGCACAGCAACATCAAACTGTGCTCATCTACCAGCAAATCCACTGCAGGAAATCCATTTCCAGTATTTGACATGGACAGAAAAACCTTTAGTAAGGACCTGCTTCAACCTAAGCATCAATTTCCTTCAAATTGGGAATACACCTGCCAAGGCAAGAATGCCTCGTTTTGATATTTTCCAATTTAGGCATCAGGAATTTCATAGCAGCAAGGATTGCTATCACTGGGAGCAATTGATCTGAGAGGTACAACCACTGCTTGCCTGCTTTCCGAGGCAATCTCTACAACAAAATATGTCGTTTGTTAAAGCTGTGAAGTCCATTTCCCAGCTGACTCACAAACTGCCTCATCAAGGCAACTCCCACACCTGTATTTTCCTCTGTTCACTATGGTAATATTCATTTCAGCCATCTCTCCTAAGGCTGTTACAGCCATGTGCTGCCATCTAACCCTCATTTCTTTTGCAATATTATATGATTTACCCAGCATCCAGAGGACTGTGTTCAGGTACGTACACTTAATTCCGTGTACAGTGGAATATTTCCAGTCTTACATGATTTTTTTTTTAAACCAGGCAAGAAAAGCAATTTATATTTTATTTTTTGCCATCAGCCCTTCAAGGCAGGTTTCAGCAATACGAGAACACTGCAGGTAATTGAGATTCTCCTTCAGTTCCAACACTGCTACAGCCAACGGTGAGGGACAGGGAAGATGGCACTGACGTGCCTGCTGGAATACCAAAGACTGGTGTGACCTTCCCATCTAAAGCTACTTTACATGTCTATTGTGTGATTATTCCACAGTTCAGGTGAATGTATCAGCTACCTAAAATTACTATCTCAGTTCCTTGCCCATTATTCAAACAGAAAACAATTCCTCACTTCCTCATCTGCTTCCCAGTCCAGGAGCATTCATTTAATTTTCAGGTATTTTAAGAATTTTCTCCTAAATTAAGTAATTTTTTTTTTTACTGTCCTTCCTGCCAGCTCCTCAGAAGCCTCTTCTGGTACAGTGGATTTCTGCAGGGAACATTTCTATGTTCCCTTCCCTATAACTAAATTAATCAATTATCTTAGTGAAGTTTAATGGAATAGCTTCCCATTTTGTTCACAATACCCTGAGAGAAATGGTCACCTAACACAACAATTAGGTTTTTTCCTAGGCCGACGTGCCTGCTTTCCCAACTTTTCCAAAGTAATTTCAGAGGAAGAAAGCAAACTGCAGGAAAAAGACCTTTTTCAATCATTCATTCTTAGAGATATAAAAACATCAGAATGATTGAATGTAAAAAAAGCCCCACAACCATTGTGTGGGGTTTTTTCTTCACTCCAGTACCCCATAAAAAGCTCTTTTTCCAGTCACAAGGGACAAAAATGACATTTCTGTTGTCTACAGGCAAGACAATTAAATTTGATGTCTGTTGATAAACACTGAACAGGAATAAAAAGCTTGCAGAAGCCATGCACTTGCTAGAAGGCAAATCTGAGGATCTGTCGGCCAAAATAAAGATTAACACGTGCCCATGGCCACACACAGATGCCAAGATCAGGTGCTGATCCACGGAAAAGAGCCCCAGCTATTCCTACACCAGTGAGGGAACCATTCCTAAGGTCAGGTTACATCCCAGGATTTGAGCTGTTCTGCACAGCAAAGATCAAAGTGTTACAGTTACGTGACAAAACACAAACCAGATAAATTCCAAGGGCACTTTTGAGCCACCAGGCGACAGCAACCACCGAAAACTGGAAAAATGGCTTTTATTCCTGCTGGCTGGAGAAAACGCCACCCTGGTGAGGAACGAGAGGAGGAAGATACCGGAGCAATTGCAAAGCAAAGCAACACAGATTCTGCCTCAGACATTTAATTACAAACACGCCAGTCTGGGAAATCAGGGAGGAGCTGCTGCTGGAAGGCCTCGGGTCAGCGGCCCCGGGGGGAGGCGGCCCGGGAGGGAGGGGGGGGAGGGAAGGAAACACAACAGGCCCGATAAGATCAGCCTCCTGCCCCCAAGAAGCTGAAGCGACTCCAGCTCTCAGCCTAATAAAGAACATCTTTAAAACCAGGACTGAACATCTACGGAGAGAGCCCAAGCGCAGGGAGAGAGGTTCAGCCCAGAGGCCGGACTACAAAACCAGCCTCAAACTCCACTCCTGAGAAGAGTGAAAAGTCATGTTCTTACTCCCCTGCCCAGGGGGACAAGGTGCGATTGCGATTCATTTTTCGGGAGCAATCTGAGTAAAAGAGACCCACTTCAAACCCATTTAAGTTATTGAACAGTGCAGGAACACACGATTTCAGAAATCAAAATCATCACCGTAATCCAGGGCGCTTCCCTGTCTCGAAGGATTCCATCCTCCTGGGAGACCTGGTAAAAGGATATGACTCCTCCATGAGGAGAGCTGCTGCTGCTCCTCTAATGAGCGTGGAAAGGAGCCCGTCCCTGTCTGGAGCAGCGGAGTGTCACAGGGCTGCACAAAACAGCAACACCAATGGGCCCAGAAAGCCCAAGAGATGGCGGCGATGGCTGCAGCGAACCCAGAGTAGGGGCCGTTCCGCTCCTAAAGACATCCACAGCTCTTCCAAGACATTTGAACAAAAGCATCATTCCCATTGCATTCTGGAAGTAGATGTTTTCTAATGCCCAGCAGTTTGGAAAACCATTCTAACCACAACCAAGCCACAGCCTCGCTCCTGATTTAGCTGTTTTGATAACAAAGCCAAGTCTCTTTCCTTGTCTTCTGCTTTCAGGTAATGGTTTGAGGTATAATCCGACATTTTGCAGCAATCCTTAAGTAAAAACAATTATCCCTTTGAGACTTGTTTAGGATAACTTCACAATTTCAGTTATGTGCCTCAGTCCCCTGAGGGGTACTGAACATTTTCCATTTACTTACTGTATAATTAAACCTTTAGTATGCCATGAATTTCTACCTCAAGCCCTCTGCTTTACATTTGTCAACACACTTCACTCTGTCCTCATTCCATTTCCTACATTAGTTTAACCTGGTAAATTACATTCTTAGCAAAAAAATGTTGTTCTTCTTAAAATGCAAGCTTCTCCAACTCAACAGATATCCACACTGTCAGACATAAATGTTGTGGAAGAGATGGGTGACCCCCCAGGATTTTGTTATACCCTTAAATCCACTAGGAACAATGCATCTAAATTGAAATTAAAACATGACACAGAGCCAAGTGTCCCCAGAAATTATGGCATGAATTCAGGAAGAAGTGATAAGCAAGAAAAAACTAATGGAAGGGGAGAGGAGAAGAGCTAAGACACAAAAGGGAATCACACATTACCCAAAACTGTGTGACAACCCAGCCTACGTAAGTCATAAATCTGCTTCATGAAATCTAGTGTTGGCAAAGTTGAAATCAAATAAGCAAAGAAGAAAAACTCACTATTCTTAAACAGAATTGGAAGTGACCTAAAACATCAGTTAAAAAAGAAAAAAAAAGCAAAGATTTTGCTTGTAATTATTCCCTGTACTCCATAAAGTATTGACACAGTTGTTGCCTATGCTACACTTGCTTATGTGCTGAATGCTGAACACTTTTTAGGAAATACAACAATAACTGAACAAACAAGCTGTATTCCAGTTGCATAATACTCCAAGTTATACCTCTCTTTACATTTGTATAGCATTAAACCTGAAAGAAGATTGCCTTTCCATGGAAGGGATCTGGGAATCCACAGAACCCACAAAACAGCCAGAAGGCAAATGCTTCTAAGAAGTAGGTCACTCCTGCTGCTTCAAAATTATTTACAATCCCCAAACAACCCGTTGTAAACACAGCCCGCATTAACGTCTGAGGCATTATGGGCAAACCAAGCACGTGCAGAGAGGGGAAATAAAACACTGTAGCTCAGCAGCCACTGTCAAATAATAGATAACTCTCAAATAATAGATGCTGACTAAAAAAAGCCACTTTTCTTGCACTGAAACAACAGCAGTCCATGGAAAACTTAGGCACAGCCTTAGTTCAATGAGGTACGACTGTCCAAAGCATGTGACACAAAACATCTATGTGTGCTCCATGAGAATTTGGCCTCCTGTTTAGGAAAGCATACATTTGACCTCATTAAAAAGCTGTGTTTGATACTTCTCGCTGTTTTCTAGGCAAGAAAAAGCCAATTACTTCCAAACCTCAGCTTTGCAGGGGAAGAGACATTTTGCCAGCCCCTCATTAGCTTCAGCTGATACCCACTAACTTCTGGGCTAACAACAGGATTTGAAGGACCCAGCCTTCACACACTGCTTTCAATTTTCTGCCAGCACTGTGGCAAATCACTGTTTACAGACAGCCATCCTACACTAAAGAGCTAAAGCCCCATAAATTATAAAAGCCAGTCCATCAACCCATATCTTTATACCTGCAATAATTCCGCAGTGCGACACAGCTTGACTTGGGAGTCCCACTCCCCCTCCCAGCCTTCACATCACAGCACACTTGGAGCAGAGACTCCTTAAAAACCAACAAACTGAGGTCAACTCACAAAAGAAATGTGACTCCCTAATATTTCATTCTGCTGGCAAAACAAGATGCCTCTGCAGCTGTAATTGTCCTTGGAGCTCAGCCATTTATGTGCTTTCACTTTCCAGATAAAAATGACCCTCATATTTCCAGGATACAGCACCATCAACAGGGAAAAAACATGTCACCAGCCCCATTTATCCTACATAGGATGCATGTGTGGGGTTACCTAGGATGACCTTCCTCACTACACTCAGCTCAGCACCAGATGGGATTTAAATACACATTCCCCCCATCCTAATACTACTAAAGCATTTCCCGCCGTGGAAAATGCAGGAATTAGTACCTGCTACAGAACAAAAGAATTGTGGTTCAGACCAATTCCTTCCTGAAATGATTTGAAATGGTCACACAGAAAACAACAGATGATAGAGTCACTCCATGAAAAACAGTGAAAACCAAAATACCTTTTTAATTCAAACAGTGATTAAAAATACAGAATTAAAACTGCATAGGGAGCACCATCACACTTTTTTATTTAAAATGTGCTTCACCGCACAGGCGTGCAAGGGGTCTGAACACAGAAGAACTTTCCCTGGCTTGGTCCAAGCAGCTGGCTATCACAAGCTGCAAACCAGGGAGACTTCAGGGACCTTACAGAGCTCCAGTCCTATCTGTTCAGCTGAATAAAAATCACCACAACCTTGCAAAGGTCAAAAGCTTTCTCTCAGAGCCAAGAACTCCCAGACTGTTTGCTACAAGTCTTACTACTTGACACAAAAAAAGAAGTCAAAAGTACCTTGTGGTCTGGAAGGTCAGTGAGGCCAAATACAGGTACCTCACAAATAGAACAGGAGACCTGAACCACCACAGAACTATTTTTCCTTTTAAATTACCACTGTATATGACCTTATCAAAAGGAAAAAGACTTTCAAGGGAGATAAACATCAACTGATAAACCAGACCTGGAAAATCCAAGTCATTTACTACACAGGAAGAGTAACAGATTCATTGACAGGCTGCAGCCAGGCCAGGGAGGGCACTGTCCCTCTCTGCTCTGCCCTCGGGACAGTTTTGGGCACCACAGTATCAGAAGGATCTAACGCTGTTGGAGAGCATCCAAAGGAGGGACACAAAGATGCTGAAGGGCTCCGAGGGGGAAGCTGTTTGAGGAACAGCTGAGGTGAATTGGCTTGTTCTCCTGGAGGAGACTGAGGTCAGACCTCCCTGGGGGCTGCACCTTCCTCCCGAGGGACAGCTCCCATCTCTGCTCTCTGTGCCCAGGGACAGCACCCGAGGGAGCAGCTGGAGCTGTGCCAGGGCAGGCTCAGGGTGGAGATCAGGAAAAGGTTCTTCCCCCCGAGAGTGCTGGGCACTGCCCAGGCTCCCCAGGGAATGGCACAGCCCCCAGCTGCCAGAGCCCGAGGTCAGTGCTGGGAGAATGCTCAGACCCCATCTCAGAGGACTCTTCCAGCCTTAACGATTCCATGACTCTACAGTGCTGCAGCACATGAACTAGGTAACCATGCAAAGCTGTGAGAACATTCCAAAAGCAGAGGGAAACACAATAAAACAGGAATCTAGTAGATTTTTTAGGATACTCATCATGCATACCCGGTACCTTTCATTTTAATTTTCTTCTCAAGTGCTGTTACCCCTCATTGCCTTTCCAAACCACAATGACCACAATGGCAATGAATTTGGTTTCAATCTGAATGGCCAAAAGTCAAGTGTCTTGTGCTGTATTTTAAGTTACCTTAGCACAATTCAAGCCAGCTCTTACGGCAGCCTTGACATGATTTTGCTCAGGTTCTCCTAGCTCTGCTTTCAGGTTGTGTGTATATTCCATAGGGTGCCTGCTCTGTAAGCACAGCTGTATGTGAAATTTAAATACCACTTCCAAATCCCTTGAACACTTTTCTAGCCTTAGCTAAAATACCCATGTCTTCAATTATCACTTATCTCTTAGGAGTAAAATTTACTTTCATCATTAACCAAGCACGTGTCCATCAATTTTTAAAGCTACAGTTCCTCCAAAGGAGAGAACAGTAGCTGAAAGGGCTTTCATTTTCTTGTGGTGAAGGCACGCTAAAATAGACATAAAACACAGGCAGAATGGAGAGCCAGGTGTCCAATTTTTCCTCTTAATGGCTGAAGGCAAAGAGCAAAAATAGCTTTGACCCACTTCTGCAGGAACCCAGATGACCACCCCGTGTTAAGCTCACACGAACACAGAACACGCTCCTATCCTGTTAATTTATTCTCCGCAGAAAACAGCTGAACCAAAGGGATTTTTAACTCGTTTCACATGCCACACACGCTCACCGGAGTTCACCCCGGTAAAAAATTACATTTATTTAAAAATATTCTTATTTTCAAACAAGTACCATAGCACAGTGTTACTGGGAGGAAGTGGAATTTAAAAAAAATGGAAATCAGGAATTTTTCAAGCAAGAAGCTTAAATAAAATCCTCACCATAGCAGCAATGCCTGCATCATTCCCACCAGGCTTACTCTGCTGCAAAAGCAACACTTACAGTGAATATCCATCAGCATACATATGGAATACTGATAAAGGCTTTGGAGAATATGGAAGCTCATCAGGATAACAGAATTACAAGAGTAAAGGCGAGTTATTTACATATATTGAGCTATCCCTTCACATCCAGCTTTGTCTTTATTCTTAAAGCAACCCATCTTCCAGCTGATTTTTTAGCATCATAAGGGCAACACCAAACAGACACCTGCCTAAAAGCAGAGACACTCAAACTATTTCCAGATTCAGAAAGAGAAGTATCTTTTTATAGCACAGGTCAATTGGCTGTAGCAGGCATATTTTCACTTTTTCTCCTTCAATTTACAGACACTGAGAAGAGTGCCCTCAAATAGAATGGTTTTAGTTGGAAGGGGCCTTAAAGCTCATCCCGTGCCACCCCCTACCATGGGCAGGGACACCTTCAACTGTCCCAGGTCATTCCAAGCCCCATCCAACCTGGCCTTGGACACTTCCAGGGATCCAGAGGCAGCCACAGCTGCTCTGGGCATCTGCAACAAATCCATTCTTCTCCTCTCTGTCTCAAAAGGCTTAAGAGCCACCCTTTGTCTGAGGTCAAACATCAGAGCTGGTTTCCCCAGGCTGAGCTCAGCTGCTCTGAAGCCTCACCAGCCACAGACACCTGATCTACAAAAACAACCAAATTACCCTCCTTGGGCCCAGCTCTTCTTCTGTGAAACAAGATGGTCTTGAAGGTCCCTCCCAGCCCAAACCAGTCAGTGAATCTGTGAATGCACTACCTCTGTACAAACACCACTGTCCTGGTCGGGCACTGCCAGAAATTAGACAGCCCAGGGCAAGGGGAAGGACAACAACAACATCAAAGGCACTGCAAGCCCTGGAACGACTTGCACAGAAGGGCTGTGGTGAACTGCACTTCCACACACGCTCCAGTTCTCTGTTCTAACAGGGATGTGGATGAGGGCATTAAACAAAAGGCTGACAGACATCAGCAGGACTAACAAGAGGCGAAGCACGGCTTCCCAGCAGATCCCTTTTTCCTTTCTGTTATGGAAGAAGCACACCCAAGTGCACAAAGCAGGTGATAATTATTTAAAAGTTACAAAAAAACACCTCTTCTTGCCCAGTAATGAGATATGGATTTTAAACCTTCTGGAAAGGAAGCACCACAGAACTCATCATCAATATCCTCACCAGATCCCTGCACAGAAGACTGACAAGCCAAGTGCCATGAGCAGATGGTTCAGGGTTTAGCAGAAACCATCATATGCTGATTTGCTATTAATTACAGAAGCTGTCGTGATTACTGCAGTACTGTGCACTAAGGAAGGGCGCCAGAGAACACAGCCATTAAGGAAGGGTTTTGACTAATAAAGTTTTTGATTAAAATATAGCATTTTTAGTGACCAAAGGCTGAAGAACTTACACTCATTATATTTGCTACTCTACATACAAAATCTGACATTCCATGTGCAATGCTAAACCAAATCCTTACTGGTTTAGGGTGGAATCCCAGGCTGATTTGGGTGGGAAGAGACCTTAAAGATCATCTCATTCCATCCTCCATTGCCATAGGGGGCACTTACTGCATCCTGCTCTCAAATAATTGTTCCTTCTATCAGTCACCTTTGCCCAAGTTTTGAACTGCTGACTTGAAAGCTCAAGAGCATCACCAGATTTTGAGCAAATGCTGTCACTCATCACTTCTCTCACACATAAGTTGGTAAGAAAAATGCCAGCATGTGAAAACAAAAGCTTATTTCACAATTTCTTACCTCAGCATCCCATCAGTTGTAGGACAGAACACAAATGACTTTGTCCTGCTAAAGTTTGCCTAAAGGGAGGGATAAAGCCACCCAAATCTCCATGTTCCCAAAAAGTTTAATGGGTATGTAAACAGAAGGTTTTTATTTTCATCAACATTTTCCTGACCCTCAAAGTATAGAAATACCAACAGCTCTCTGCCTATCAACTTCCCACCCTTGCAAAGACAATTTCCTATGGATTTGGTGCGGAGCAGGTTGTCAATAACAGCATAATGGAGACTTATATCCCTACCTATGTCAGCTCCTAAAGGCTTTCACTCAGCGGTGGTTACCATTTGTTCTTCCAAGTCTTATCAGTCAGAGCTGCTCAAAGCCCAAGCAGACAGGGAAAAGAGGTATCAAGAAAGGATAGAAACAACCTAAAAACTTCAGGAATTTCCTTCCCCTCAACACGCAAATCCTATTAGCAACTAAGTAGTTGTCAGCGTGAATGACTAACAGCAAATATTTCATCTATCATCTGGAAAGAGCCAAGCCCCTGAGATCTCATTATCAGAACCAAGTTCCCCAGATGACATGAATTATTTACTGCAAACCAGTGCTTTTGATTATGCATATGCATTATATGCTGAAGGTACATCTGTGCCCCAGTTTTAAACCACCGTGTGGAGACAAAGCTAGAAACAGCTCAAATCTAACATTCATTCCACAGAACAAGACGATGCTCTTGGCTGGTGAGTTTACCCATCACATGTGATAGTGCACAGATGTTCGCAACACAATCCAAAGGTAAATTATAATAGCCTGGAGAATACAGGCATTTTTCTGCCTTTTCCTTCTGACACCCTGACAGAAAAGAGAATTCTTGGTCTTAATCACCTGTACCCAAAGCACAAAATGATCCATTTCAGTTATCTGAGTGACAGCACACGGGGAGACACAGACACATCAGAACACACTCCTTTCCATTTCCCTCATCTGTTTCAGACCTCTTTCTATCCTCTACAGTGCAATTTCAGAAGGAAATCTATTATTCATCCCAGAAACCAAGAGCTTGTGGATTGCAGCATCCAAACTCTGACCATGGGGTTTCCCCCCTTTCTTCTCCTTCTTTGCCCCTCAGAAAGCAACCCTAAGTGGGTTGCCTGACCATGGTTTCACCAAAATGCAGTGAAACCTCACTTGCTTCTTTTTCAGGACCACACCATAACACAGTCATTTCATACTTCCATTTCTAATACACCCAACTCCACAGGTGTTTTCACACTGATGCCTCTGCCAGCCACGAAGGTGCTTGCAGAACAGACAGATGGTATCTTCCATTTCGGTATTAGAGCCAGCCTTACCTTCATGTAGAATCATTATTTTCACGTAACAGAATTTAGAATATTTGTAACACTAGTCTGAAAAACAGCCCATGTGTGTATGAATACAACAGGCATTCCTGATGGAAAACAGACAGCAATTATCACATGAGTATTGGGATGCTCATTCCCAGCACTTCATTAAGCTGATTTAAGACAGCTTTCACACATATAAGAGAAACCCCTTGCTCCTATACAGGGAACTCTTCTTCCTTGGGCTCCAAGTTTATTCCCCTTGTTTAATCAACCAGATGCTGACCTGAAGGCAGAAATCATGTACAAGTGTAATGTACACAAAGAGCACCTCAGCACCCAACACCTATTTCAAAGCCCAACTCCTCCCCATGAAGACTTAGATACATTCAGTGCATACATTTAAATTCGTTCCCACTGCTCTTTACAGCAACTACCCGGACTTTTTCTTAGAGAGACAAGTAAAGGGCATTGGTCTTGTTGTGGTTTAACCCTGGTTAAGGAGGAACATCTGTTTATAACACCTCTCCCTTACCAATTTGGAGGTATTGACAACCAGAACAAAGCACAGAGCATTTACCAAGCCAGCAAGGCTTGGTAAGACAGAAACTTGTCTTCAAGGGATCTGTAAGCATTCTACACTGTTAATTTTAACCACCAAACCAGACATCTCAAAGGGGAACTTTTAAAAGCAGTGGGATTTGACGTCCACAAGCCCCTTTGGAAAGCTACCCACAGGCTGAAAGTATCAGCCAGAGAGAAACAGGATAGTCAGGGAACAGCACCTGTGGTGAAGGGCAGGGGAAAAGTGTTAGCCCCTGAAAGCAAACCAGCACTGACCCCGGCCAGATCGCTTCCTAGTTTTCAGGGTTAGGATTTATTTCCTCCTAAACCACAAAAATCTATGTTTACATGCCAAAAAATTACAAAGAACATGAGTTTGCAAAGGTCAGCAAAGTAAAATTTTCTATCTGTTAGCACAAAAGCAAAATAAACCGAGGTCCTCACTCTGCTCCCAAATACATCTGAAACCGGTAGTGCACTTGAGATCAATGCTAGTGACCCAAATCTTTCCTCCTTTTGCCTTCTGTCTTCCAAATCTTCTCATTCCCACCACTGACATCCTCCAGCCCCTCCCCAATACACCAGCCTTCCTCTAACAGCACAGTGCCAAAGACCTTTCTGTTGAGATTTTCACATTACATCCTCTCTTGCAACAGTCCCCAGCTGTCTTCCCCGAGCTTCCCCCCGCAGTTGGAGGGAGAAAGGAGCCCGCACATCCGGTGAACAATCGTGGCACACACCAAGCTCTGGGAGCCCCGGATTTGGAAGGTTCACTGCCACAACTGTTCCCAAGTCACGCACTGCCTGTCCCTCTCCCAGCTCCACAGGCAGGAGAAGAGAACTATTGAGCCCAGCTCCTGCATCTGCACACAGCTGCATCTTTACACTTCACTGCTGGCCTTGTCTGAGTCCGAGAGTGGGGTTTTAAAATTCAGGCGACCGTTTCCATGAGCTCGTCAGCATTATTTAACAGCACTGAGAAATACACTTTGCTACCAAGCTTAGCTTCAGATTAATGGCCAACACACCCCACATTTCTAATTTATCACTGCAAATTTACAAGGAGATTCAATAAGTAGTATAAACACAGAAGTGTAATAGATAAATTACTGGTCCTAGAATATTTTAACCTGGAGCAAGTACAAAATATAAAAGCTGAGGTTATTTGATTACTGATTTCAGCTCTGTGTTTTGATGCCAAGAGGCAAGATGGACACTAAGTCACCCTTCAACCTGAACTGGCAGCAGGAGCTCAGAAACAGGCATGGTCACCAAAGGTGCCCCAAAATGCCAGTTTTTAGAGCAACAGCCCAGAGTTACCTGAAATCCCAGGTCTCCCTTTGCCACAGCCAGGGGCTAGCTTTTACCCAGCAGCAGTAAACCCACCACCCTACACCTAAGACCTGAACTGACAAAACACAGGAAAAGCTGCCCTAATCAGATAAAGCAATGATTATTTGCAATCAGAATTTCTATGCCATGCCTTACACACTAACACTGAATTAGGAGATTTAGGAAACTTCCATGGATTGAGCTCTACTCCTGTGTGCATGGGCTGATAGAACACTAGAGAGGAAAGGCTGTGCTTTGTGAATTGTTTCAGTTCTGTTATTTCACAGAAGGACAGAACATCCTTAATGGGAAGGGACCCTAGGGATCATCAGTCCATCACTCCTGGCCCTGCACGGACACCCCAACGATCCCACTCTGGGCCTGACAGAGTTGTCCGAGCCCTCCTGGAGCTCTGGCAGCCCAGGGACTGTGTTCATTGCCTGGAGTACCTGGGCAGTGCCCCAGCACCCTTCAGCCTTGTATTAGTCAGCTTCCTCAGGGCCAACTCACAAACCTTTCAGCAGGGACGGTTTCTGAGACATCCACAAAGTTCCACACACCCAATCCTTAATCCCTTCCTTAAGACATTCTTCCTCTGCTCTCCCTAGGTGTGAACCCTGGACACTTTTAACCCAGCCTAGGAGACATTCTCATTCTCAGCTCCAGTACATTGATTTGCTCTAGAAGTGTTTGGTACAGCAGCCCCAGACACCCACAGCAGAGGTGCATTTCCAGGACTCTGACACACACCGACGTGCAGCATCCTGAAGTCAGAATTACCTCTTTTGGGAAGGTTACTCACACAAACTAATGATTCCAGATGCTGTTTCCCTATCAGCAAGCACTCCTTCCAGGGCATTGTTTTCCATATGGTCCTGCACAAACAAGCTTCTAGAAAGCTCACAGTTATTCTCACTGCTGTAAAACAGGAGGAAAGGGAAAATACAGACCCATAAATTGCTTATATAAGTTCATTTAATCTATGGAAGTGTGTAATTGTCATAACAGTTCACCATGAGTGGTGACTTTCCACAAAGCTATGACAGACAATTTATGGCAAGTTTTACTTAGGCATATAAGAAAAAAGGAGTTAGTGCCAACAACTATGAAATTTTATTTTAAAAAAAAGAAAAATTACATCTCCTTAGGCATTTTTCCTTTTAAAAAAAAAAACAAAACAACTAATCTCTGAACTCAGTCATACATATCTCACTAAGCAAAAACATGCTGGGAATGTTCAGACTGCTCTCATGCTGTCTGAAATCTCTCAGCTCTGCGTTTCTGTTTTGGTTTTGTTTAACCTTGGCCTGTAAACTCTCAGTGTCAGCCACACCTCCCATAACTCTTCCTGTGGAAAGAGATTTTAAAGTTGAAGCACAGGGACCTGAGCTCTCTCTCTAAAGCAAGAGCTGAGCATGAGGCCCAAGTCCCACAACAGGTACTTATTTAATACCATTACTCCTGACACCTCTGGGAAATTTCCTAATTAAAGTGAGTATCTGAGAGGTTCAGAGGCTTCAGTTTCATCCTGTGAAGTGGCAAGATAAGGTGAGAGTGGAATAATCTCAAGGTTTCAACCCAAAGGCAGCAGTGCAGCACATGGAAGTTATTGTGCATCAAGCTGTTGTACTGTCCTCTCAAAACGATGCAACTCAAAATTCTTCACTGAAAGGACTGACTGCAAGAATTTCTTTCGATATAAAGCAGGTGGGAATGCCAACATACAAACAATTTATAGGGGGCATCCTCCAAACTGACTTTAAAAACTGTCCTACTGCCCTTTAAGCAAAGGCAGCACTATGCTGCTGCAGCTACTACTATTTGTGAGGTTACAAACACGTAACTATTAAAAAAGGGGATTTAACTTGTAGGTTCTGAGGTTAACAGGAGGATTTTATACTGTAAACAAGTCTCTAGGTCTTGTCCCACAAGACAAACCCTCAGAGAACTCGGACATGCACCCCCAGAGCCTGGATTCAGCTAAAGCGGCTTCCTTCCTTTATCTAATTTTAAAAAACAGGATGAAATGTTATAAACCAAAAGGTAAACTAGAAAACTGCTGTGAGAGAATCAATTCTCATTGTGACTCATACTGTTAGAAGAGCCCCAAAACACTCTTCTAGAAAGAATACTAATTACTTGCTTAAACTGTGCAGAAAATGGAGAAAGAACAGGAAAATCCCCGATGCACGAATACTTGTACAGCAGCATTTTGAGCCTGAGTCCTGTTTTAAACAAGCTTTCTTAACTTCTTCTGCAAGTTCCATGAAATGCAAAAACAAACTACAAGTTCTCCTTCCTACATATCCCTTGGCATTTAGCCCATCTTCAAAGGATTAGAGAATCCAGTTTGACTTCTGTATCTCATTACCTCCATCTACTGGCAAGAGCTGCTTCTGAATTATAATGCCCTTCCAGACCTAGTTCATACTAAATTATTTTTTTAAAAAACCTTAATTTCAGAAATATTGATAATTAAATATGTGAACACTTATAAGAACAACAGAAACAATTCAATTCCAAAACACTTGAAGGCACAAGCCAAGTTTTAAGACTTCACACCACTTTTTTTTTGATGTCTAGAATAAATTCCTCCCTACTAGTGTACAAAATGTATCTTTGGGTTGAAAATCGAGAGTAGAAGCTCCAGCCTAAGAGTCCATTTAAAATATACATGTGATTTCCCATTAAACTTCACAGCCTTTACCGGTAACACATCAGACATAAAATCAGAAAATCCTGCAGCGGTTTGGGTTGGAAGGGACCCCCAAAGCCCAGCTGATCCCACCCTCTGCCAGGGGCAGGGACACCAGGCCAGCCTGGTCTTGGAAACTGCCAGGGGTGGGGGAGAAGAGTAACAGAAGCAGGAACAGCTCCTATTTAAAAGAATTCCTGGACTAGCACGAACATCCCAAGGCAATCACACTCCCGGCCTCTATTCCTACACAAAGCCATAGTTCTTGTGCAAACCAGTTCTTCAAACCGAGTTAACAACAAAATAAATACCACACTACAATTCAGGCACATCAGAACATATTTTTAACACTGAAGGCTGGTGGTCTCTACAGTCTTGCTTCCCCTATATTAATCCTTATTAGGTGGGATCCTCAAATGTGCCTAGAAATTTTCCTTATATTCACCTGTTCCTTGTAAAGTATTACATTATTTTAAGACATCCAAACGATCTGTTCTAATGCAAAATAAAATGCATGCTTTCCTTTTTCCCAGACCTTTTAACGTTGCTTATTGTTCTGTTCCCCGTCCCCAGCTCTCTTAGTCGTCAGCAACCAGAAGAGGGCAACATTTTAAATAGTATGTAAAACCACCACCAATTCCATCAGCTGCAGAGCACTGGGACACACTCAGTCTTACCAAAAACCACCAGGTTGTCTCAAAGCTCCTCACTTACCACATAACAAGGAAAATTTCCATTTCCTCTTTCTCCAGCTCCAAGATCTCCACTGAGCGATTTGATCAGAAAACTTTTGTACGCAGTAAATTAAGGATTTTCCCATCAGCACTGCAGTATCATGATGCTTCAGCCCAAGCATAACTGCTCTGTAGACACACTACTGTTAACCTGCATTACTTCATGCAGTGAATTTAAAAATTAGACCTTTTCTGAAGCATTTGAGACTCTATCTACCACACTGTCTTCCTAAAATACCCTCAGCTTGCACAGCTCATTTTTTCATGAAACATACTTAACTTTCACAATAAAGTCAAAATGACGATCTGCTCAAGACAAGGCAAAACCTTTTCATCTCATGATAAATAACACACATTCAGTTGTTCTTTGAAATTCAGTGAGGAAAACATGCTCTGATCCATCCAAGACAGTGCTGCTCACTGATCCAAAGTAGAGCCACAGAATTCTCTAAGAGACTGCTGCTATGGTGATGCCTCTTCAAGAGTGAGAAACATCCACAAAAACACCGTGCAGAAACATGGCAAAAAAACTCCGTTGGGTTTTAAATAGTAAATTTCACTTTGGGGAGCGAGAAAGAAATGTTACCATGGCAAAACAGTTTCAAGAAAGAATCTGAATGTCCTCGATCAAAGTTAAACCTGGGATTCACCTGAGGGGTTCATTTTTCCTTACATGGATGCCCAACAGGCTTCATTAATTTAATCTTTACAAAGTGTACTGTTGACAAATGTGATTTTTTGCTGCTCCTCAATGCCTGGCATAGTTTACACCTGAGAACGAACCTGTGCCTCTGAGTTTGTTCATATTGTGCTCAATCAAACCTGCTCTAACTTTACCCGGCCCAGGTTGGCGCTGGCTGTGAGGAGCCCGAGGAAGAACCGGCGTCTGAAGGCATCCAGGACCAATCCCTGCCTGATAACAGAATATTCCCAACTTGGACTGATTGGGGTATAAGAATGAAGATGCTTGGAATTCTGTATCAGAATCCTTCAAGATTTTAGCCCAGTTTCCATGAGAACTAAGTATTTACTTGTGTAAGTCAGGCTGATGTATTTAAAATTCCCCACAGTTTTATAGATGTATTGAGCTTTAAAATACAGTAAAATATTTTCAAGGTATGGCCTAAAGAAATTTTTTTAAAAAATCAAAATTTCACTTCATAACTAAGCTCCACTCATGGAAAAAGTCAAAATTTCACAACAGGAAAGTAAGCAAAAAAAAAGGAGTAAAAATTAAAGCCCCAGAAGAGTGGCAAGGCCACACTGATTTACTAATACTGGTTTAAATATTCAGTCTCAGGGTGATCTTTCCCCAGCACTCGAGCAGGAAGCTGAATCCAAACTGCCCTTTTGTACCAACTCCTGAATACCAAGAGTTTGGGACAAGAAGTGTAACGTTTTTTCCAGTATGTCCAGATAAACTGGCCCTTAAGGCTGACTAATTAGGCAGCTGTTTAAAGGAACGAAAGATCATGAACCAAAAAGCTCATGAGCCAAGATCAAACAGCTCAGTTTTGTGTGTGTATGATCCCTCTCAGATGTTTTCCCAGAACTGCACTTCCTGTGCAGAAGCTGCTTTAAGCAAAATATTCACACAGACCTAAAGTTTAGAAGGTGGGACAAGTGTTTGTTAACAAAAAAGCTTTTAATTTATCTTATTTGGAAAAAAATAAATGTGTTATGAGTTCTACAGTCACATATTTAATGAAAACAGCACACACCATCCTCATCTTCTTTCACGCCTGTCCTGCACTCATCCATGTCAATAATCAAATAATCAGTTCTAGAAATACTGAGTCAGACATCAGTATTGATAGAGGCTTTTTATTAAGCTGAAAATCGTTTTGTATTCTTACTCCTCTGCCAGGATTCTATGTTGTTTTTTATTTATCCTGAAGTACCAACACTGCCATTTTCCCAAAAAAGCACTCTTAACAAGCTGTAAACTCATGATCAGATTGTGATCATGATCAATTGAGCTGTAAGCTCAGTTCAGATTGTTCCTTCCCATATACACAGCACATAACTCATTTATACTGTTTCCCCTCTGCCCATTATACCTTCTATTCCACCTAGAGAGAACTGACTACATTTTAAAAAGAATATTGTATTTCCCATCAAACCAAGGCCTGCAAAGCCTAGAGCCAGTACTAAAGGTTTATGGGATTCCAAATCCCTGGATACTCATCAGCAAATGAGTCTTCAATACCAGGTTCCTGGAAGAAGATCTCAGCCTCACTTGCCAGTAATCTTAGGAATGTCACTGCACTGACACTACAGCAAACTCATACCTCATCCTCTGCTTCCAAAAGTCACCTGAATTACTGGTATTTGAGCTCCTCGTGTACCAACCAATTCTGCTTTTATTAATACACCAATTATGCATGTTAATTACTTTGCCATATCCCAATTTATAGATGGTCATAGCTGAGGATACTGGAATGGTAAAACTCTACAAAATCAACTGAAAATAAACACAGAATAAGCCCAAGTGCTCCCTTTTATAACAGGTTATTAGAAGAGGTCCTGCTAGAGGCAGTGGTAAATACTGTTTCGGCAAAGCTACTCAAACTAACATAATGCTTCCTCATGGAAGAGATAGTTCATGGTGGGAATCAATGTTTCACCTTCGGAGATCATGAGCAACACCTGCATCTTTCCTCTGCACAGGTACAACCGACTGATCAGGAATGATCTGCCCAGAGCATTTACCTTGCTACTCTGTTCTGCCAATAGACACTGCTCACAAATATTGTCTGGTTCCAGAACGGCATCCATCAATCCAGCGATTACTTTCCATTGTTTTAAAAATTTTATGAATATTGCTAATCACAGTAGAAACAATCCTGCTCTGTCCTCAGTGCAATGTTTCATCTCTATCCCCACAAAAAATGAGAATTTTTGATTTTTTTTTTTAGAGATTAGGCACGCTTATTAGAAGCATCTTGATGAACTGGTTCTTTCAATGATTACAGAGCCCTTTCTCTTTCTCTTGTTCACTGCACAGTTCCCAACACCTGAGGACTTCTAACTGATCACTGAAGTCCCTGCAAAACTGAAATGCTCCATTTATTCTGAACAGCCTGGGCCTTACCCAAATTTCTCTTTTCTATTTCCAGAGTTAGGATGCTTTTAGCAGCTTGACAATACTACTTTGGTACAGAAGACTTCGTAAGAACCTCACCTCATTTGTAACTGCTACTTACAGAATCTCCGACTGGTCTGAGTTGGAAGGGACCCTAAAGCTCATCCAGTTCCACCTCCTTCCACTGTCCCAGGTTGCTCCAAGCCCTGTCCAACCTGGCCTGGAACAGTGCCAGGGATGAGGCAGCCACAGTTTGAGACCTCACATTAATGCTGCCTCGGTCAGCCCCTGGCTTGAGAAGGACTTATCACCTATACATCAGAGAACAAATTTAAAATGAGCCCACTTTAAAAATTATTTCAGTTACTCGTATCTAAAATTCTGAAAGTTAGAAAATTCCTTGCTGTCCATTTTTCAAACCACGTGGTTGAACCTGGTCACCACCAGGATCTCCAGGATGCAAGATCCAAGCAGGCACTAATGCGGCCAGGAGGACAATTGACCAGAAGCTGAGGAGCATCAGGAAAATCCTTCAGAACCTCACATCTCATAGTTTTATAAAAGCTGACACCGGATCATATTAGTTACAATTCCAAATACAGTAAATACCACCAGCATGTATTTATATTTACCAAGAGTCCATTTTTTTTCTTGTGTTATTAACATTTCACAATTAACATGTTGTTTTGACTGCTACCAAGCTCAGATGAGTTCATATTGGGCAGAAATTAATTAGTGCTTAATTCCAAAAGCAGAAAATGGAACAGTTTGGGTGTGGGATTTATGTAGGGTTTTTTTTGCTACTGTTGCTGCCGCTATATAGGGTTTTTTAAGAGGTTTGCAAATTTCTGTCTTCCCAAAGAGACTGCTTGAAGCATGAATTCTGTGTACTATCAGCTCCCTCAGCAGACAAGGAGCACTGCTCATTATCACCACCCTTGCATTTACTTGTACCTGTTGCTCCTGGGATAACAACAATATGCCTGAGGCTTACAACACATCTGAACTCCCAAAAAAAGGCACTTCTTAATGTGGATACTTGCTAAAGGAAGAAAAAAAGCTGAAGTTAAGATCCTTACAAGCACAGGCATCAATTTCTGTGTTACACATATGAAGTTTATTCATCATTAATGACAAACTTTTTGTCACATCACATCTCCATGATAATCCCCTAATTTAACATTCAGACACATCTGCAGACATTCACTGAGTCTTAAGTGTTGCCACAATATTTTCAGATGTCCTCCATAGAAAATATTTCTGAAAAGAAGCTCAAACTAATGTCACTGCAGGACTGTCTCTGGATGGGGCACACAGTGTCCTGGTCTGCTTGACAAGGAGGTGACCGGCCAAAGGCTGAACCTGGTGATCTCGGAGGCCTTTTCCAACCTTAATGATTCCAGGCTCAGGAACAGTGAAACCAAGGCACTCAAGAGTTCTGCCAGCCAAAAGTTTCATTTTGCAATTTTTTTAACTACCTGAAGACAAAATATAAGGATATGCAAATAACTCAGGGTTGCTTAGAGCACACAAGTAGCATCAGGCACATGAACTCTTTAGTGCAAATACGGAGACTCTGCTATAAACAATTATTTAACAATTTTTAACTAACATGCTAAACCCTCCCAAACCCTCACCTTCCTAAAAAAAATACATTTCCCAGATTGTGATATATTCCATGAGTTTGTTTTGCCTCTACCAGGGGAAGAAGCTGCTACCATTTTAGCTGTCCCATGAATCCATACACTTGGATTCCAAGGATTTCTTATAGAACTGCCAGAGGGCAGGGCTGGATGGGATAATGGGAAGGAATTGTTCCCTGGGAGGGTGGGCAGGCCCTGGCACAAGGTGCCCAGAGAAGCTGTGGCTGCCCCTGGATCCCTGGCAGTGTCCCAGGCCAGGCTGGATGCAGGCTGGAGCAGCCTGGGACAGTGGAAGTGTCCCTGCCCCTGCAGGGGTGGAACCAGATGACGTTCAAAGGTCCATTCCATCCCAAACCAGTCAAGGATTCTGCAATGATTCCATAAATGCTGTTACCTGAACCACTCCAGTAACACTCAACTGACATTTCCAAACCTTGGCCTGATGAGAAACAACCCATTTTCCATCTTTTCCATAACAGACTATGGTTAAGCACTGGAAAACTGACTTCATCAGCTACAGGACTATACCTAACAACATTTTGGGTAGTCTGTGAATATCATGGTCATGTGAAATACCAAAAATTCACATTCCCCACAACTATAACCTGATTTCATCTTGAGGCTACAGTATATACAAGATATCCCTAAGTGGAGTTCAAAAAAAAGTAAACAGCTTTCAGAAAAGGGGCTTTTACTATGTCAACTTCCTATTTTTCTCACTCAGAAAAAAAAAATCTATGCAGAAGCAGGTCTTTTAAACATTCCAGTAATAGTGTATCTTTTCCTTCAACCAAACATTATCACAAAAAATGCCTTCAGGGGACTTCTATAGAAGTTTTCAATGTGAGGAGGAGAAATCAAATGTCAGTGAGGTTTCCTTTGCCAGAGAGTAAGGAAAGCCAAGGGAAGCACATCACCAAGGAGGATTAGGAGGATTACAGGCCCCGCAGACTGACAGCAGTTCAGGTTTCCATGACTTTCTCAAACTGAAAGCCGCGTGTTTTGAAGCCTGTTACATTCAGCATTCATTCTGCTGCATCTACTTGCATTGCATTTTCTCTATACACAGGTCATGCTGAGCTGCTACTCAGGTTTTTGCTAAACCCTCGCAACACCTTCTTTCCAAAAAGAATCCTAACAGCAGCAGGCACTGAAGCGCTGCCTCACCAAAGCACTTATTCCAGACATTAGCTGAAGCAGCATCCTGGGCAAGTCACTGGGTTTCAGATCCCTAAAAACTACCTATTGCTGGAGAGCTCACAGACACCAGAAGAAAACATCAAGTAAGTCCGCAGCAGAAGATTTGGTGTCTCAACAGGAAGATAAGGAATCCATCTGACTTATCCCCATCATGCTCTCACTGAAGCAGCCTCACAGAAATAGAGCAGGTCATGAATTTTCTGTAAGGAGAATTGTAGAGGCCCATCAAATATTAAAAAGCACTGCAGATGTCTGCAGTCCTTTCTAAAAGCTTTCTTCAGACGAGCAAAGAGCACACATTAATTAATTAAATTAACTGTTTCCAAACATTCCACTTGTACAGATCATTACCTTTCTTCAGATGTTTTAATAGAAAATTAGTCTGTTCCTCCAGGGTTTTCATTCCAGACCTGCTCACTAACTGTAACAGCGTTTGTTTATCCAGGCTTTCAGAAGACTTCACAGAACCTTACTGCTTTCTGCACAACCTAAAGCAATAGCTACATCTCACTGATTTTCAGTACCAGCCACATCTCCAGGTTACCGCTTGCACAAGCAAAAACCTTAAGTAAAAAAAATTGAAATCACCTGCAGTGCAAAAAAGCCTCTTGAAAATTATCAGGATGCGTATGAATCACTTCAGCTTATTGAATTATTGCATCTACCCCACAATCCACTTAATGGGGTTTCTTAAATTAAATTTCTCTCCAGCAAACACAGCTCCCTGTCACATGACACCAACTGAATACCTACAGAGAGGACTGAATTTTCATCGCATCCAGCTGCAAGGTACTGCCTGAATAATTCTGACAAGATCAACTTGTTTGTGTTCCAAGCAATCCTTCATTAGTGCATTACTTAAAAATCTGTCATCAGATGCCTTTTTCTAAATAGGAAATCTGCTCAAAGACATTACTCCAGAACAGAAACTGGACTGAAAGCTGAAAAACATCATACCTATATTTGAAATGCCACCTTCTTCCAGTTCCTTAGCAGCGAACAACATCCTTTCCAAAAGAGCAAGTTGCAGAAATCAGCTTGTGCCCTGCTTAGATGCGCCTGTGCTGGTTCAAACACACCATCAAGGCTTCGGCCACAGAAGAAACGGAGCTCTCTGAGGTGCCAGGTTCAGCCCTCCGCAGCTCCAGAGCTCCTTTGACATCACCCAGGCAGTCATTTCCTCCTCTTACATCAGAGGCAGAGCTCTGGTGCCCCCGTTTCCAGCACGGCGCTGGCGCTGCAGGGGGAGGCTGCACTCGCCCCATGCCCAGGCCGAGCTGTCCCTTGCTCTGCCCTGAGAGGCAGCACATCAACATTTGGGATCACTGCTCCTCAGAGCCTCTAAAAACAGAGCACCAGCTGCCATCAGAGCCCATGTCCCACACCCAGCACCACTGACCAGGTGCCGTGTGTAAGAACCCCTATTTCCTTAATGCCACAGCCAGACAGATTTAAATTGCACTCCGTATCTGACAGTGAAAGGCTGCCCCTGTCAAGGTAGTTCTGAGCCTGATAACCACGGTAAAAAAAAACCCAAACCAACCTTTTTTAGCATAACCTTGCGTGCCAGCTGGGGTTACTTCAGGCTTTAGATGCTGTTTCAGGCTTTGAGAAGCAGCTACCAAGTGGAGACCCTGCTCAGATTTTCCCAGCACCAGAGCGAAAGACCATTCTCCCTTCACAGACCTCACACACAACTGGCATTGACAATTGGCACTGACACTCTTGGATCCAACCACATGAATTTATTATGAACTGAATCAGCTTTCAATTAATCAGATTAGCACCCCAGCTGTGAACACATACTCTTCAGAACCTTATTCTTGAACTGTGACCTCCTGTTATCTCACACTATCACAGAAATTTAGTCTGTTAAACAATCCCGTACAAAGTCCATGCAATTACATCCGCTTAAGTACAAATCCACGCTTGGCAATAAGCCCTCGACAGATACATCTTGTTCAAATGTCAGTCAAGTTTTGTTCAAGTAATTACAGCCTCTTTCTTACTGGAAATAGCTACTGATATTTGTAAAGCCTCAAATTTCCAAAGCACTGAAGGGCAAGCCAAGCCTGGGACTTCCAGTTTTTTGAACAGCAAGCTGAAGCAGGGACATGGAGTCAGGATCTGACTGAGGCTTGCTATGGATCAGCCAGCCTATCCCAACTGCAGCAGGGATATTCATTCACCACTAACTGGTCTGGCTATAAAATGCAGATCAAGCCAAATCTTGTCATGATTCACAAGTTTCTCCACTTGTACCACCTGTACTTTCCTTGACAGAGAGAACTTGATTACTGCACCTCCCACCTTTCTGCTTTTAATCAATGAACACCTCAGATGGTTTAAAAAGTAACAGAGGGGACCAGAAACAAGAACTGCAACACACTGGAGAGGCACAATACAACCTGAAGCAGAAACCATATTCTCTTATTTCTTACAAAAATCCCTTGGCTCGGTCCCTTCTTTAATTCCTTTCACCCTCTATTCTCAGAATGGTGCTCATGCAGATTATGGAGCTCATGCTCAGCTCTAATAAAGTGTATGCACTGTACCTTAACTAGTTCACAATATGCAGCAAGAAAGTAAAATTGGACCTCAGTTATTTATAACAGCACACAAGCTATAAGATACCTACCTGTTTAAGTCAGAAAAATGAATAAAAGCATCCCACAGAACTTTCCCTTCTGTCTACTCACTCCTCAGATTACAAATGCCCCACAGACTCTTTTCAATGTAACCAACATTATTCAATAGAACTCCATGTCTGATTGCAATCTCCATTTACAATTTTTAAAAATATACAAGCCAACAAATACTCTCATTACCCTCCCCCCTTTGTACAAAACACCCATAATAGCTTTACACTTGTTAAATTAAATTAAATGAAACTTAATACACCAACTTAAAGAGGAAAGTGAGTTCAATCAGTTCTTCAGTCTTGTTCCTCTATCCAGTTTCTACTTATTCAGGTGTTCTTGGTTCAAGTCTGGCTTTTTAGTTTCTGTAGTACCAGAGCCATGGCAGAAGATTTATTGACTCAGAGCTACTACTCCTTTCTAGCTGAAAACGTGTTCAGAATGCTGTCATTTCACTTTACTCTTCAATTATCCCCATCTGGTTAATTTTGAGCCCTTTACCAAGTGCTACATCATGAGAGTGTTGCCCAGTGTCTTTAAAGCAGCCACGATCAACCACAGAAGATTTTATTCGGTTTTATACTTACAGATAATTATCGCGGTCTAAACACTCCACACATTTTTTTCAGTTACACCTGTTACTTCAGTAAACCTTCCCAAGTAGGAGGTAGTGATTTCCTCTAGCATTATTTATAAGTTATCAGTTAGGGAAGTCTATTCCTCCTTGCTGGAATTATTTTAGAGCTGATTGTCAGAACATTACAGCATTAACCAGCCCAACGGAATGATGTCCTCATCGTTCTTTAAAAGCCTTCCCGCTATTATAATCTGATAAATGTAATCCAGCCCTTACTCAGCATTGTTTATTCACTGCTTTGGCAGTTTGCTGGCGTTTGTTGATGAAGCAGAGGGTTGGTTTAAGATACAGGAAAACACCTGCAGGGCTAATCCTTGAGCAACAACTTCAGCTCTTGCACACACCCCCACCCTCACAGCAAAGCTTTCTTTTCCGTTTTCCATACACAAGACATGACAAACAATTTATCATGGAATGGTTTGGGCTGGAAGGGACACCAAAGTCCACCTCGTTCCACCCTATTCCATGGGCAGGGACACCTTCCAGTATTCCAGGCTGCTCCAAGCCCCGTCCAGCCTGGCCCTGGACACTGCCAGGGATCCAGGGGCAGCCACAGCTGCTCTGGGCACCCTGTGCCAGGGCCTGCCCACCCTCACAGGGAATAACTCTGGACCAGCTATTTCGGGTTTTAAATTATGTTCTACGACACAATTTCCAAGGGGTTTTCCATATGCCCTGGATTCCAACAGTTCTACACATCAGCTGTGCTCCTGCTACTCAACACAGACTTCCAGAGAAGAGGCAGCTGCACTTGGTTGCTTTAGCCCCAGAGGTGAGGCAGAATTAAACCATGGGCTTGTTTGGAGATCTGCTTTCCAAGAGCATTTGGAGCCACCAGATCCAACCCTCACTTCCCACAGATGCCTTGGACGTGAGGCAAACCACAGAAGGTGCAGTCATGAACTGAGCAGCTTATCCTCAAAATACTGCAGGCTTTCAGAGTGACCTAAATCAGCTACATGGGCAAAAATGAGCCCCTAGGAGCAGCCAGTGTTGGGCAAATGGTCAGCACAATCCACCCTCTATTTACCTGTTCGTTACAAAGCTCCCATCTGACCTTTTAAAAGCTGCTGACATTCTACTTAACAAGAGTGGCAGATATTTCCTTGTGTATTATTCCAAAATGGTATGATTTTGCTTTACATTTTACATACATCTTTTATTTTGTATCTATACATACTATAGATCCTTTTCTCACCATTCCAGCTTACACTTCACATCAGTATTTCAACAGTTTTCATCCGTAGCCATTGTTATGCTAAAACCTAGGTGGTTAGCAGAGCTCTATTTTTGAAGTTGTCAGCCAGAGCATGTCTCACTCAAAGCAGCCTGTCAAAGAAATTCACCCCCAACATGAACAAAGAGATATTGAAACAGTGGTGGATGTCATTTAATTTTTTTTTTACGCGAGAACAAGTCAGCGAGACAGAGCTAGATTATTACAAAGCACAGTAAATTATGGTACTTCCAAAGCCTACTAAAATTCAAAATTCAGGAATTTGCCAGAAAAATTATTTTGAAATGAATTCATTTATTTTATTTATTTAATTGATCCATATTACATTTGGCACAGCCAACTCACAGTCCACGGCCCATAATCCTTAACTTATCCTAACATGGGGAATTCCCCTGTAACAGAGTTCATTTATGGAGAAGACATGGGATTAATTTCATGGCATCTTTATTTTGGAATGACCAATCTGCCAATTATAAAAAAAAAAAAATACATTAAAGAATTTAAGGAAAGCCTGAATTCAACCAGGTAGTTCAATTTAAGGTAAGCTGAGGTTGAACTGACGTCACTCCCCACTGGAAACTACTCTAAAAAGCAACAATTCCTCCTAGCTTAAGGTGTTTTTTGCATTTCCTCCTCAGCCATCAACCAACTCATGCTAATCATCACCTTCTCCATTAGCACAGAGCTGCAGAATGCTCTGGGAACATCTGCCTTCAATAATTCATCTCTCACACTAATAAACTCCTGAGCCAGCGGCTGCAGATGCACCTCACTCTTCCCCTTCCACGCAAGCCCTAATTACTTCTCTGAGCGTGTTTATTAGCTTGGACAGCCGCCCACCTCCCTCTGCAGCTCTCTGCTTATCATCTGCCCTCCCGTGCAAATAAACACGCACAAAAGCCTGAAACCTCCTAAAGATCTTGTGGAGAAGCACAGCCCACCTCCATCATTAGCTCCCCGTGCAGAGGAGGCATCTCACAGGGACACTCATTAGAGGTTCTTCCAAGAATAAGAGGGCAGTCGTTCAGGCAGTGGCTCTCATCTATTTAACACTTGCACCCTTTCTCCTTTCCAGCCCGGGATTCTCCCTGTTCCATCACATGGGCAGCAGCCAGGCTCCCTCCACTTGTTTTCATTTCACCTACTGCCTGTATTTCAGATAAAAATCTAACACCTGATCTGTAAACCAATAAGCAAAGTTATTTTTCAAGCAAATGTCTTTAACATCACCAACTCAATATTTCTAACAAAGCAAAAGGTAAAAAGCTCGTACAGTTGAGTCTTCAAGCAGAGAAATCAAATTCTTACTGACCTTTTAAACATGCTGGTGTACTCTTTTTTTCAGTTATAAGCACAGGCTGAAAACACTAATTCGGAGTTGAGTATCAGCCCCTTGGCTTGGTTCTTATACTGTATTTACCACTACCAAAAAAGAAGCATCTGAGATCCTTCCATAGCAATTGTCACTGCTCCTAGGCAAAGGTTTAATAATTATTAGCCTGATTCTGTCATTTCTGGAAAAAAAAAAAAACACCAAACAAACCAACCCAGCCAAGCCCCAATTCATTACAGTAGTACAGGACTCCCCTGGTATTGTGACTTTTTTTCTTTCACTTCAGTTGCTCAAAGTCAATATACATTCTTTTCACTGCAGTTACTAGGCCAAAGTCAAAACACTTTTTTTCTCCCAGTTCAGCCACAATAGACTGATCTTCATCTCTTTCCCAGAAATCTAATTAAGTCCTTCTCATAACTGCTCAGAGAATGCAGTAAGATCCAATTTCTTTGCAATATTTATTATTGCAGTTATCATCTCGCAAGAGTTACAGCCAAGTAAGCATCTGACCAAGTCCTAAAAAGTACCATTGTTTCGTTTAAAACCTTCTCCAAGTGCCTCAGTCACAATCGATCTGAGACATGACTCAAGAGTGAAGAAATTCTGCAGATCCACAGAACCTGGTGAAATAAAAATTAGCTCCAAGTAGCAGCCAGCAGCTAAGGAAAATCAATTGCTGCCCCTGATCAGAACACAGATCACAGCTCTACTTTCTGAACAAACTGAAGGCATCCAGCTTGGTTATGGCCTGAAACCACAAAGGCTGGGGACTTGCGCAGCGTTATGGCTCAGCCAGAAAATAAACAACTCTTACTGTTCATGCTCAGCCCTGTCCATCTGGCTAAGCTCACAAACCACACTGACACATTTCCAGGGCCAAATGAAGTATTTCCACCAGAAAACACTTCCTGTTGACAAACAAAGCATCGGCCCTGCTCACTTGCTATGTGTTCCTAGGAAATAAAATAGTATTTTGCAGATTTGTTTGTAAAGATAATCACTGCAAGCGATTACAGGATCAAGCACTTGATCAAACTAAGCGTCCAATACACACTATTTACAAACACCTGGTGATAATCCCGTGTTGTCCTAGACAGAGAGGGATAAAAGCCAGTTCTGAATAGAGAGTGTGTCACGGTGGTACATGAAATAGCTTGACTCCATATAGTTGTCAGAAGAGAAAGAAGGCTTTATTTACAATCCCAGCAGTTTCTTTTAGAACACGCTGTGTAAAAAGGTCTGTTATTGCTCCATGGCACTGACACTGCTCTGCATTGGTTCAGGAACAGGAAACAACCCCTGGGGACAGTTGTTCTGGCAAAGGGAACACTGTTTACTGAACCTGTTTTGAGAAATAGAGAGATGTTTTGAAAAGAGAAACTGCTGACAGCTTTCCCTTGGGAAAGAAGCTAGCAATGGTTAGCAAGCTAAAATTTCTCTCAGGCTCAGAAATATGGAGTCCACAAGAGTGTTTCTTTCTAGGTAACTTGAGGAAAAAGTTACCTTGAATTCTACAACAAATAATTAGAACTCTCGAAGGCAGCGGCCCTGAGGAGCAGCATCCAGCCCTCTGCTCACCCAGATCACCTTTAAACCGGGGGAAACATTGCCACCTCAGCTCCTGCAAACACTGCCACCTCAGCTCCTGCCATTAGGAAAAGGGTGTTACTGCCAAAACTTTTACTCCTCTCAGTCCAGGACAACGGGGGATTTCCCCAGGTGTTTGTAAACACTCCCCCCACAAAGCTGGGAAGGTCTGCAACTGCAGTGACGCAAGCAATGGTTGTTTCAGCCAGGTTTCACACTAACAGTGCCATAACCCAAGCAGGAATTATTCAAAATTATTTTTAGATGTAAACCAGCAGCAACCTGCTATGTAATTCTTCACTGTGGTTCATGACAAATGAAAGTTCTAACTCTCTCAGGCAAACAGTGAATTATTGTGAACTGAAATAAGCTTTCAGTGAAGCGGTTCAACTTCCAGGACAAATGCACTTGTTGGATTAATTCCCACTACATTTTCATCTGGATGCCAACACAGAGGTCACTTCCAACACTCTGACCCTTGTCCCCCAGGATTAGGACTTGCATTTAATAAACATTCTGGCACAGCTGCCCTGCCTGGGCAATGCCTTGAAACTGAACAGAAACCTGAGAGCAACTCAGCTGAGAACTCCCAAGCCTCAAGCACGATGGAATTCAATACAAACCTGCTGCATACCGCCATGGATTCTTACACATCTTCCAGGGAGTGAAAAGTCCCTTGATTTTCACTTTTATGAAGTATGTAGCAACTACTGGCATTTCAAGAACACTCGATCTAAAATTAGCAGAAGCTGCTGGCAGCATGCATTTTAAAAAGGCCAACATTCCTGGCAGTATGTCAGAATGTGTCTTCATTAAACTTCACCTAGAAATTAAGACCCAAGTCATCTGGAAGGTGCTTGAGTTTAATAGGGATGAGCATTTTTTACTGAACTGCTGAGGTGTCTAACAATGCTCATCAGTAAAGATACATTGACTGACAAAGTTACCCCTTCAGTGAGATCTCCCTGCCACTGTCAAAGCAGCACATGTGGTGTTCTACTCACACCTCCAAGCCTTTTTTCCATCTCCAGGTAAAAATACCAGTATCAAGTAAAAATCTACATGAACAGCTTGAAATCTGTTTTTAACCCAGAGTGGTCCTCCCAAAAAAAGTTATACAGCTTAACTAATAGCTACCTAGAAGAAATTCAATAACATATCAGCAGATTTGTCTCAGATGTCTCTCATACCCAAAGGACACAAACTTCGTAAGAGAAAACTTCCTTCTGTTTGCATACTCTAAATATTCAACAGTACCATATTAGAAATCAGATTGCCTTGGATTTGGCAACACTGTTCAAAATTTGCAACTCTTCCATCACTGCAATATTTTTCTGCAAGTTTAGATTTCAGAATTTGAGAGTATCAACATGAGAACCACAGGTTTTAGAAACGCTACAGCCAGGACAAGTAGAAGGAAAGAAACTTCACAGAAATGCAGCACAGTTTTTGTAGCAGACATATTACAGTTAGACCATTTATCTCCACTGAGCACTTCTACAATTAAAAAAAATTCTCAACACAAGCTCTGAATCCTGAATATTTAGAAAATAAGGTAAATGAAACTTCCAACACTTCTAGCTTTACTGCAAATACAACAGCAAAGAAAACTCATTGATTCATCCTGAAATGCTATGAACTGTGCATTCTGCTCACAAGCAGTTAATGCTTCAGGTTCTTAACCCCTGGTATTATATCTGAAAAACTAAAGGTGAAAAATATATCCGCGATTGTCCAGCAATGCTGAGACTCTTTCACTAAAGCTTTGTAACTTGTGATGCAACTGTAACGTGTACCAAAAACCGGAAGACATAAACCCTGTGTTTTCCACTCAGACACAGGAGGACGTTTCTGGAAAGTAGAAGATGTTCGTTTGGAGCAGGGTTACTGCTCTGACTGGGCTGTATCCGCACTCATCCCTTATCAGGCCACTCAGACACCTCAGTATCAGGCTAGCCAGGGAAAAGGAAGCACTAGGACAACATGAGAAGGCTGATCTATGCTGGCCTGTTGGCTTATTTTTTCATTCAATGACATTCCTAATAAATGCTTCCATGGAAAGTTTCTATTGGCAGAATTCTCATCTCCACAGCACTCCGTGGTTTTCCAGACTCACTGCAGAGGGAATCCGCTACACAGCTCTCTGATTTTGTACTGCAGACAGACAGGGGAGACAGACAGGAGTGAAAGGACACCCAGTCAAACATACCTGGGACTCAAGCACTCATGAAGTTGGGGATAAATCATCATTTTCCACAAAATGCAGGCTGCCCAATGCAAAACTTAAGTGCATGTTGCTCCTCTAAGTGCTGCAATTTTCTCAACATTAAGGGATTACCACAGTCACCCACTAATTACAAAATTACTTAGATTATACCATAGCAAGTAGCCAACACCGAGCAGCATTAGCATAAGACAACAACTCGACTTCAGGAACACGCTCCTGATTTCACTCGCGCCTAGGCACAGTGCAGATTCTCCAAGTTAGAGAAATCCTTTGTTCCCCATCACAATGGGTATCGAGATTGTAACAAACTCTCTTTCACTCCCAGGTCTCTAAGAAACAACCTGACCATCCTCCAAAAAAGAGCAGCTCTGCATAGTCAAGGTTAATCAAAAGTTTAGAGTGAAGACTAAGTTTCTTTCTAACATGGTTTGGGTTGGAAGGACCTTCTCTCCCAGAGAAACAGGTTCAAGTTTGTCAGGGCCTGGAAGTTATTTCACAGCCCACTGAGGCGTGCAGCAGCAGGAGTTTCTGAGCAGCACCCTGCCCTGCCTCTGCTCCTGGAGGAAAATTTAGGTGTAAGACAGCAATTCACTGAACAGTGCCAGGAGCCCTCCAACACTCCATCAGCTCTGCAACAGCAGATTACACATCACAGGCTCACCCACTCCTAAACGACGCTCTCAGAAGACCGTGAAGATCTGCATCTGTTTTTAACAAGTTTATATTCTGCTGCTCAACTTTACCACAAGTCTTGCACATTTCTAGTAGTATTTTCAGCTAAATCCAACCTGGGAATCAAGCAGAACATCACCTCATTTTGAATTCAAGTTGAATGGAGGTTGTAGTAATTCTAAGGCACAAAGGAGCAGAGTAATATAATCCTCAGGTTACAGACTTTGCTTACCTGACTAGCTTAAAGAGGTTTTACTCTATAGGGGGTTGAAAAAGAATTAAAATAGAAGCTTAATTTTTCCCCCCAAATCACACTCAGCATCTTTATTTATTATTAATCAGTTCTCATCTGCTCAATACATCATTTCCATAAGATTAACAATCAGCCACATGTTACAAGACAACAAATCCTGCGTCCTTTGCTCAACATAAAGCTTCCACCTCCTCCAGAGTAAACAAAGAGCAGAAGCTAAAATAGTTTGTTGCCTTTATGTGAGTCAGCCCCTGAATGAAAAACATCTTACAGAAAACAGATGTGATTTTCAATCTCAGTTATTTTAGTCTTGTATCACAATCCCTCATTAGCAAGGGCCCTTATCTATCCCTTCTTATGAACACTCCCATCACCTCTCACTTGAATGCAACATAAATACAAGTGATTTGATTTACTGCTCTTTTCAGGGAATTAATACACTGGGTTTTATTTTAAACAGGTAAAAGTTAACTGCAAATTCATTCAACATCTACCTGTTTAATTTTTTTTTTTTTTACTGACAAGTGGATGGAAGATGCAAATAAAACAAGTGCAAGGCAGTTAAAGTATTTGCTTTTACATCAGCTGTTCACTATTACATAGCACACACAAATGTCTAAATATAGAAATTAGTCTGAAAGTTGGCAATCACAGGGACCAGAAGAAGAATCAGACCCAGCAAATCCCTTCACGACATTCAAGCACATGAAAGTGATAATCTAGAAGCCTTCAAAATTCTCTCAAGTTATGACATTTTAGTTCCTACCTCAAAGTTTCCCAGAACAGCTGCTTGTCCTTGAGTATTACAAGAATTTGGCTTCTTTTTTACTTCCAAAAGCCAACAGCCTGCAAGCACTCAAGAAGTTTGGGAGAGTAAAAGCAATGGACACTGAAGCTGCTGCATTCCAGCCATCACCTATGTTTCAATGGCCTGTTTGTCCTGCTTGGAGCCAAACACTGAGGAAAAAATGCTTCTTGCAAGTGAGGGAACTACTCACTGTCCCATACCTCAAGCATATACAGCCCTCTTGACCATTAAAATCCATTTTAACAGCTCCATAGGAATTAGTCACAAGCCATTACGGCAAGAAAAAAAAACCCACACTCTCTCCCCATGATGATTTTCCATGTCACATCCTTCATCAGCATCAGAGCTTCTACTGTCCGCATTCCCAAGGAGATCAAACCGAACAGGCTCCTCTCATACACAGCCCCCGGGTTTTCCAAGTCCATCTGTTTTCACTCAGGTGTTTTGGGCTGCAGACAGACACATCTGGATGCACATTTGGAGCAACTGATTCAAGCTCCAGGACCAGCAGCAACCACACTGGGCTTTCAGTTCCCTCTGCTCAATGTGGAATTGCTCCTGCAGTAGCTTGGTCATGGCATCCAAAACATAAAACCCACCATGGACATCAACAGATGAGCCACTGTCACTAACCCAGAGGCAACCTTTTCAAGATGCTTACTGTACTATCTCCTAAGACTCAGGTTTTATGTTCTGCTTTAAAAACTGGACTAAAATGAGACTTGTCTGATTTTTTGCTTTTTCCTTTGTGTCTGTATGGGATGGTAATACAACAATTTGGCAATACAAAATCTGGAGGACAGTTGACGATATCATCCTGTTATCAGCACCGCTGCTTTTCTAGACCTTTATGGAAATTTCAATCAGGTATCTTCAAGCCCATTGCAATTGCTCTTCAGTTTTTAACACTTGAATGTGTAAGAAGTGCCTGTTATGCACACACAGGTAATAGTTTTCCTCAATCCAAAGGTGATCCTCACAGCAGACCCATCACACAGCCCAGACACCCAGGAGTGATTATAGAAGAAACCAACCCAAACAAAGGGTCACAGGGTAGTAGAGGGGTTTTCTGGCACCCTGTAGTGTTCTCCACACACTATTCCCAGTGAAACCGGTACCTTAATGCCTATCCAGGGAATATATTACCCTGAGGACAGTAAATGTCCTGTCTCTGCTGACATACCTAGCCAGGAACAGCCTTTTTATTGATGTCATCAAGTTCACAGAGGCAAACGAGACAGATGTTGAGATAACAGACACAGCTCATACTCAGGAAGAACAGATTTATACAACTGTGCTCATCCCTCTTTGTAGCAGGTTGTTGTTTTGGATTGTGGGGTTTACCTACAGCCTCAACGATCCTGTTTGAAAAAGATCTAATCCCATTCATAATTGGATCTGTATTTCATTTCCCTAATGTGGCATCACTCAGCTTTTATCAAACTGCACCGCTTACCTAGGAGGCAGTATCTCCATTGCTGAGCAGAGAAACAGCACGAGAGCTACACAAATCCAGCTGCAGAATGTCAGACGGGGGGAGAAAGGTCTCCAGGTTGTATGGTAACACAGGTTCCTCTGGCAGCACCTTCCCCTGGAATTCAGGAATACCAGACAACTTCTAGAACGCTCCAGTGTTGCTTTCTTCCAAAATGATGATATTTATAGTCAAGCTTCTAGCAGGTAGCTGGTTCAGCCTGAGTACACCACCTTATTTACATATTAATTTAAAAAAATAATCATCTGAAACACCACCAGTAGCTACCTGCATCCATACAAATTCTGACAAAATTCATTTACCCCATTTATCAACTGACTTTTTAAAAAGCTATTGGCCTAGTTAGCAAATCAAGGGATATAAATGTGAGCTTTAATTTTAATAACATGTCATTACCTAACAACAAGCAATCCCTAAAGGGACATATTTGCACTTTTTAGGTCACTGAGGTATTTTGCCTCTTGCTGTTGACAGGCTATATTCAAATCACAGCCAAACACCTGTATTTAAATGCTTTCTGCTTCTAAATTGACTAATTTCTTTCAGCTGTCTGTAATCTCATTTCAGGGCTTGCTGCGAAAGCAAGCCAGTCGGGCTCAAATTAGAAAACTTGATATGATTAAACTGTCTAAATCACCTTGAAATATTGAGATAGATTAATGTTCATTTTGTCAAACACTCACTTTAATCCAATATGTTACACAAGCAAAGCAATCCTCCCCATACACACAGAGAGCAGCCTGTGCAACTCTCAATCTGAACAATCAGCTCCCTCCTGAAAGCTTTATAGGCTAAAGGTAAAAGCCATCTCCTTAGAGTACTGCATTCCATAATCTAACATCAGGATTTTCCCTATCAGCCTGCAAATACAAAATCTCCCTGGCTTATATTAAACTTCATTGGTTTGCACAGTAAATAGTCAAAGCACATATCCTCTGCCAGAATCACAGCCAAAATACCTCCATTATCCCAACACTGCATGGATATCTCTTTTATTTTCCTTATGTTTTCCCACTGCAGTTTCTGCTGCACTGACATCACCACCAATTCAAGTGGCACACCGTGTTTTCCATTACCTAAAGCTGCACAGAGGAGCATCACACACATTCTGCCCTCACCATACAGATAACAACCACCTAAAATTATTACCATACAGATGATGGTAATTCTCCAGCTTAAAGGCGGGGCAGGAGAAATCGTGTTCTGGAATATTTTTTCAGCTGTTGTTTAAATCCCACAAAGAACAACAATGAGACTACATGAAAGCCACTGAATTTCCCCTTTAACATTACAGAGACTAAAATGGATCAGCAATTGAATTCGGCATTTAAAGCAAAACAGAGGCCTCAAATTGTTTATGTTTGTCTGCAGACCAGTTTTAAAACATGTGTAATGCTCCATCCCAACAGCTTTTGTCAGATAATTTGGAGAGGATTAGCAAGTGAGCAATTAGTACATGCAGTTCACATCAACTACCAGGACAATTAGCATCATAAATCAAACCAGCAGCCCTCTGACTGAATACCATTATGCGGGAAGCAAGATGTTCCAGTACGCAGAATATTCCCAGAGAAGCAATGGCTTTCTGGGAGCCACGCAGGGCCCTTGAGCTCAGCTAAAGCAGCACTTTTATGGGATATTAAGCAGACACCAAGGCAGGTGTCCGCTGTACACATCGATCACCTGGCACCCAGATACCGACACAGTCCCCCCTCCGGCGCTGGGGTCACACACCCGGGCTCTCAGCCCGGCTCCTGCCAGCTGTGCCCCACCCCACTCAAATTCCATCTTCAGGGCAGCCAAGAGCCAGATCCTTCCACCCATAAACTCCTGCACTGCTGTACATCCCGATGCCATTAAATGCCACAACCTCAGAGCGGTGAGGCACTTCTGAAGTTTAATTAATGCAGGTTAGAATTAGACTCTTATTTTGCATGAGAAAAATAATGAAACGGGACTAAATGGATGAGTGGCCTCAGGGTATAGGACTCGTTTTCCTCAGCTTGTTTCTGCTCCTCCCTGCTTTCATTTACTCAGCTCCAAGGGTGGAACTACAGACTGCCATTCAAGTAGCAGAACTGCCATGGGAAAGTGATAAAGCACTCCAGCACGGTCCCACCTGCACCCAGGATGCAGCTATAGATTTCTGCTGTACTCAGAGCATACCAGCAGAATTGTCAATTCTCACCGTTTCATCATCCATCATTCATGTCACCACCCTGGGCAGGAACTCAGAAGCTGGCCCAGGGACCCACAGAGATCGTTCAACTCCAAGCCTGAACAGTAATCCAAAACTAATTTTATGAAGGAAAACTATTATTCAGCTTTATTCACAGTAGAAAGAATGTAATCCTATATAATTCTTCAGCACGTTTTGAAATTACGAACAAAGCTTTACTACAAAAGCACTGTTAAACTCTGCTACATCATTGATTTTATGCAATGGTACATTATTTTCCTTCATTGTCCTTATTTATTAGCTTTGCTGGTTGACAATTGTACCCTTGGCAGCACAACCAATAACAGCTTCTGGCCAGAAACAGAGATGGTGCAATTCAGAACAAAGTGATTTTTATTATCAGAATCCCCACAATCAAATCCCCACATCTGTTAAGACCTTCCAAGCTATCATTCTAGTTTTAGTGCTGAACAGCGATCCAAATCAGAGATATACAGCCCCTCTTTCTCTCTTTCCAGACCTGCTTCATAACCTGCCTCCCACAGCAGCTACAGCAGCAGATATTAAGCTGTCACTTCAGTGAGAGTTAGCTCCTGTCTCTGACTTTTGATTATTTCTTATCAGGCCAAATTTGTCATGTCATGCCACCTCACCTAAATATAAACACCTACCAGGCCTATCCATGAGCTGTACAATGGCTGTAACAGTCTACTATGATCTAGTATTAGTTAATGTTTTATCTTTCCACATCAGGAAGAACTCAAGTCACTGAAGTCTAACTCAGACCATTATGTAAAATTTACAAAAGAAGAGACATCAATATTCAAACCTAAGAACCCAATGGCAGTTCAATTTCTCCTTCTTACTCTTCCAGCATTACTAAATGGATGAAATCGGTTTCCAAGAGATCCTTTCACTCTGCAGTCAGAACACCTTTTTGAAAGCAACACAGGTAATTTCCTAGGCCAAATCTATGACAAGAAGTGCCATCGGTTCCTACTGCTCTGAGTTGGCTTTATGGATTTCTTGGCTGCATTCATGTGCTACAGCTGCCTCAGGAAAACTGAGGGATGACCCGATTTTTGCCTTTAAGACACGGAAATTACTATAAACGCTCAAGCCACCTCAAGGAAATTCAGTGCACGAGTAATTCTGGCTGTAACAATGTAGAAAGCAGGTGGGGAAAGGACCATTCCATCAATTTGCACCTGCTAACCTAGTTCAAAGCAGCAGATTTAAACTGTAAAGCCACAATCGTTTTTATGCTTTGAGAACACTCCTAGATCCTTTCTACAATGCATTTACATAGCTCAAAAACCTTCACTAAGTTTCTAGGCAAGCCTATTTAAGATTGCTTCCTGGACCTGGACATGTATTTCAGCTTCACGTTTATCAATCCATTTGCAGCCCAAGACATTTCAATCTCCTTCCTCACCTCCCAGTCATGGAGCGTTGCCCTGAGTTTGGCTGGCATACACCACTGAGATTTCCGCCTTGTGGAAATTCCCTGCTGGATGAAAAACAGCAGCTATCAAAACACAGCCTGATCTTGCACAGCAAGATCACCCTCCTGTAGCACAGAATCTCCTGAGCTTCAGGAACAATCCTGATCCACATAAGGATCAGGGAGTCCAGCCCCGGGCCCTGCACCCCAACCACCCCACCTGGGCACCCCTGGCAGCATTGTGCAAACTCTCTCGGAGCTCTGGCAGCCTCGGGGCCATGCCCATTCCCTGGGGAGCCTGGGCAGCGCCCAGCACTCTCTGGGGGAAGAACTGTTTCCTAAAATCCAACCTAAACATCCCCAGCCCAGCTTCTTGCTGTTAGAGATGCTATAACAAAGATACTGGGGGAAAATTTAGGGGGAAAGTAGAAAAACAGAAGTAAAATGTCTTCAAGACATACACTAAAACTTTCAAGGCCAAGATCATTCCAACTAGGCACAAAACTCCTCATTTATCCACACCCTGGCCATCTCCACATTCACCTGCCAGGCACTTGAGTGGGGATGCTGGCCAAGCAATGCAAGCAGCTCCTGGCACACAAGGCGTTAACTCAGACACACCAGCACTTGCCAAGTAAATGGGATCCATTTAACTGATTGCCGTCTGGGCATGCCGGTGCCGTGCTTTTAGCATCTCTCCTCTGGAGAGAACAGTTGCTGTGATACCTAAAGACAGGCATCCCAGCTGCTCTCCTGAGCATGAGAAGCTCAAACAAAGATAAGAACCTTCTGTATCTGAATAACCGAGTACTGATGCTACACAATCCTGCAACACTACTGACTGCCTGTGTCGTTCCTCCTTCTGGTTATGGTACTGAATGCAAGTTATAGAAACAGTGGTAGAATTAACAGGAAATTTTCTAAAAGGAACAACATCCGTGGTTTAGTTTAATAGAAAATGTAAGCACCACCAAGTTCAAGTCGAGGTTCTGAGTTAAGTCATGTTGAGCATTGATTTGGTCTAAGCTATAAACAGTTCCTCAATCCCTTTAAAAATAATGGAAAAAAATTGGAAAATTTGAGCTTTCACAGACAAACACAAAGCAATACACTCAAAGCTATAGATTCAGTTCTATTGTTCCTCAGAGTCCCTTTCTGTGCTGGTATTTTTCTTTGGGATAAAAGGGAAAATTACCAAACAAAGTAACTGTCTCATCATTGAGTTTACATTCATTATCCAACTATGTAAACTAGTAAAGCTATAAACGAAATACTGAAATTACATCTTTCACACAGATCAACCCTGTGGTTTTAGTTCTGGCTTCCTGAAGTGGTTAACTAAAGCTTATTTAAGCAGTAAGAAAGAAAAGTGAAAGAACAAGTCATTCCCTGGTCTAGAAATGCACCACAATCTTAACAACCCTGTCATCTGTACCACTATGAGGGCTCCAAAGAGATTAGTCAGGATCCTGAAATTGCATTAATGAGGCTGAATGTGCACATACTGATTAAGTAATACATCTGCTTCCACCTACTTAAGAAAAAAAAATTAAATACTTCCAGAGGGCTTTGGAATTGCCAGCTGCCCACAACGGACTCACCACCACCAAGGAAACCTGTCATCCTCACTGTTCCACCTTGGAATCAAAATCTAAAACAAACTTTCTAAGAAATTATAGATTCCTGGTAGTCAAAATACATCCTGGTGAGATGTTACCTTATTTCTACCATGGATCACAAGATTTATGCTGCATTTATAACCTTAGCACAATTACAAGAGAAGTACAAATTAACTGCAAACAACTTCAGATCAAAAACTACTAGGAAGGAGTTGAAAAGTCCCTCCTTACAGAGACTAAGTTAAAATCACCCTCCTTGGCAGTCTCTATTGGTATAGAAATCACAGAAGCCTTTACATCAAAAATCAGCAGCATCTCAACTTGTCCACATCTGGCACTGTCTTTGCTCTATTTCATGGTGCGGGGACAGGCAAGAACACAAAAGAGAAGCTGGGCCACAGCTCTCCCTCACTACAGGTGACACAAAGTACAAACAGTGCTCAAAGCCAGTCAAGGACAAAAACCAATATAACAGAAGACAAATCTCCTACTCCCACAGACATTAGGATTATCAAAACTATTGAATATAGCACTTGCTGTCTCAGAACAGAAAACTTTATCCACTGTAGATTACTAGGCAATCATTTTGGATTTATTCCACACCTGCTGTAAAGCCGTGTGTACGAAGGTCACACAGAAAACCCTTCACATAAAAACCAACAATTGCAGAGAGGATGTTTGAAATGCACTGTCAGCAAAAGGCCACACAGTGAGATGCAGCTGAGTTCTGAGGGTTTTCTGGAGCTTCCATTACCTTTTCTTCATAGATTTGCCAAAAATACCAACACTACCATTCACCTTGCTTATTGGTAAGGACAAAAGCAATCCTAGTGGTGATGCAGTAGAGAACAGAGAATTCCTGAATATTTTGGGGAGTTGTTCAACTGCCTGGCACTACTCCAAGTCTCCCTCATTAGCAAAAACAATGTGGGATTTTTTCATTTCACTTACAGACATACTGCAGCCGTTCAGCTGTAAGTGCATCCCTTAAATATTAGCAATTCATGGCATAGCTCGTATTCCCACCTCAGTTTTCACAGCACGATCAAAGATACAAACCCCTTCCTTCAGGAGGCAGAGTTAAGGCTAAGACCACGGCTACTTCAATTGCTGGAAAAGAAGCACTTTTGCTAATTGAAAAATAGGTCTTGTGAAGACAGCTTGAGCACCGATGTCACTTCTCGGAAGCCACAATTGCCATTTTGTTACTGCTCAGCACAATGCAGAGCACAAACACAGCCACCCAGCCTCCAAAGTGTTTCCTTTTCCCAAGTGCCTGAGGTGAGCAAAAGCAAATCCAGTGTCCTATCTGCTGCACTGCTGAGTGCCCCCTCTTAGAGAGTAGGACTCACTTGCCAATTTAAACAGAAATAAAACCAGTGATATGTATACACAGCAGCACAAACTCCTGTGTCAGCATTACTGCCTGCTGCTTTCAGCTAATCCCCCAAAGCAAACGGTGGGAGAAGGCTGGCACACTCCCTGAAAGCCCTAAAGCCTCCCGACACTTTGCTCCATCAACATCAGCTGATCCACAGCAGGTCTCCTTTTCTGCCCGAGGAAAGAAGTTATCCTCACAAGTTAATGCTCCAAGGCTTTCCCCGTTGATCTCTAACTCACCTGCGCTTGCTCTAAAGTATCTTGTCACGGTAGGGCACAGAATGGATTGACTCCATAGAGCTGTCAGCAGAGAAAGAAGGCTTTATTTACAACCCCAACAGTTTCTTTTAGAACACGCGGTGCAAAAAGGTCTATTATTGGTCCGTGGGACTGACACTGCTCTCCATTGGTTCAGGAATAGGAAACAACACCTGGGGACAGTTGTTATGGCAAAGGGAACACTGTTTGCTGAACCTGTGCTGAGAAACGGAGAGAGATGTTTTGGAAAGGGAAAACTATTGACAGCTTTCCCTTGGGAAGGTAGCTAGCAATGGTTAGCAAGCTAAAATTCTCCTGGGCTCAGAAATATTGAGCCCACAGTATCTGAAATTTAATCATGCAGATTTTGCAGAGAATAGCAGTGAAGCATAGAATTTAAAGCCAGAATAAGACATTCCAGGAACTTCAGACACAACTATCAAACCTAGTTTTCAGTTTGCCGTGCAAGTACAGTTAATATCAAGCATTTGAGTGTTCTTGTTTACCAACATGCTGGAATCCAGAGCTATCTTCCACATTAAAAAGAACTATCTTTCCATTTGCACATGAGCCACACAAACAGCAAAACACTCACTACGTTTCACCAACTTCTTCCCAGTGGAGGTCTACAAACAATAAGAGTGGAGCACAGAATGGTCTGGCATGGAAAGGACCTTCAAGATCATTCAATTCCACCCCTGCCATAGGGCAGGGACACCTCTCCAGGCTCTATCCAGCCTGGCCCGGGGCAGTGCCAGGGATCCAGGGGCAGCCACAGCTGCTCTTGGCACCCTGTGCCAGGGCCTGCCCACCCTCAGAATGTCACCTCTGAGGCAGGTTAACAGCTCAGGGCACAAAGATGCTCGTGCACAGTGCAGAGAGTGCCCCCAGCACAGTGCCCTGGCTGTCAGGGGAAGCAGCCCTCAGGCAAGCCAGCGCTCAAGTGTGTTTAGGGGAGCTCAGAGTTTACCGGGACACACTGACTCTCCAGCCACGCAGGCACATTGCCCAGGCCTGAATGACCCCGGTGCAATCCCCGGCAAACGCACAGACACAGCACACTGCTGCGCTCCATTGTGCTCACCCAGAAATCTGATGGCTCTTTGGAGAATCAGATTGATCCTGTCAGATTACACCGTCTGGGCCACAGTCCCAAGATGCAAACATAACAAAAGCTCAAAGAGGCCAACTGCTATTAGGCTTTCAAAATGCAATTGTCTTATGTGATATCTGGGGCTTTCCTCAGCTTTGGCAGGTGAAGCCTAAATATCTGAACTTCTCCATCACTCTGATGTATTGAAATAATGTAACAAGCACCGAGAATCCCTGAATGGGCTGGGTTGGAAGGGACCATAAAGCCCTTTCCATTCCACCCCTGCCACGGGCAGGGCACCTCCCACTGTCCCAGGCTGCTCCAAGCCCTGTCTAGGCTGGCATTGAGCAGTTGGAGTCTTGTATTTCCCCAGAGAAAACAATGCTTTTACAGCACATGCGTTTTTCAAGTCATTTGTCTCAGCCTTGAACAGCAACAGGAGTTTTAAGACACTCCAGGACGGATATAACTCCTCCTGTAACACTGTCCTCAACATCAGCAATCAAGAGGCTGCAAAGTTGGAGAGCTACAACAATAAGATGCCTCTAATGCTCCTGTACTGCAAGAGTTTTAGCTCCACCCTAAATTACTTTATTTTCAGGAAACAGTACTTGTAAAAGTGACCAGAAGAAAAAAAGTAAAAGCAAGGTTTGTACCTTCTCTCATTTTCTCCCACCCACACACTTCCCAGTGCATCTTTGCACTGTCTTGAGCAAGTTATTTCCAAATGTACAATCTCATATTTTCCCAAAGACATAGATTATTTATTGATAATCACTTAATAATCATAATTTCAAAATTAAAGCTAGCGTTTACAACATGCTTTTTTAAAATTTATTTTTAACAGAAAAACTAGAATAAAGATCACAGAACACTCTAGAACACAGCAATTCATACCTACATAATGTCTGGCATGGCATTCTTACCAATTAAAGCAATTATTTCCACTTAAATAAAATCTACTTAAGGTGCTCAACACCTACTACATCAGCATGTTAGTACTGTATTTTAGTATTTTTATAGACTACTAATAATGTGTACATCATCTTGCCTAAAGTGTTTTAAAGCCTTTTCGTGAAGGATTAAAAATTAAGTTTTTCACCATCTTTCCTTGGTTTTGCACCTTGCTGAAGTTTATAAAAATACAGTGCTACCCTCAGCCTGGATGGTGAGAAACTGGAACGGACACCTTCAGCCATTACCTACCCTTGCAGATCACCACACCGAGGATCCTCGAGGGATTTTCAGTAACCTAAAGACCACTGAAGGCAATTCTTATTTTCTCTTCCCATTTCTAAGCACACAGCATACTTGATATAAGAAATGTTTCATGTTGATCAAGCAGCAATGCTGTGAACTACAGAATGTGGGAGGGCAGATTTTACTATGTTAAAGTCAGTGTAACAGACTAGTAATATTAATTACACTGTTATTAAACTAATATAACAGTCTGAGTAACTGTAAAACTGATTGGCTACCTAGCATGAACTTCCTACAAAAAATGCAGAACAGAAGTGTATGCTTTTACACTGCTGAGGCTGCAACTCTGAGACATGCAAGAACCTGGAAGCAGCCCTCCCTACTTTAGCACCTTTATCCACTGAGGAAAACCTAATGAAGCACTACCACCCAGAACTGTTTTATCTAGTACCATATGTAACTTAGAATAGCACAAGGATTTGTATGGACAAATCAATTTAGGATCCAGTTTAGTACTTGCTCTCTTCATATTAGGTAGCAGCACTCTTCAATATAAACAACTGCTGCTGAAGGGGGAGTTTGAATTTCAGATTATTTCAGAGTATTATTCCAGAGTCTTTGGTCCAACAAGTATGCCTAGACACTCCTATGAACTCCAAACGTAAGAAGAAAGAGGGTTTACATTGCCAGTAAAATCTGAAGTGCTGGAAAGACAGTGCCACTCTATGTAGAAAAGAGAATTCTAGGAATCAGTAATAGCAACTCAGCTGCACTGTAAGTCCCAAATTGCTTAAGATTCCAAGCATGTTCTTCCCTAGATATGTCAAACCTCTCTTGAGCAGGAGAGTATTGGATAAGCTGTTCAAGGAGCACGTGTTGGTTGGAGTTCATGTTTAAAGCAGCCTGAGTGAACTCTTCTCTTCACAGGGTGCTGTTTTCCTTGCAGTGGAAGAACTCTTCCAGGAAGTTACTTCGTGCTGTCTCACAGCAGCCACATGCCAACTACATCACAATTCCTGCCAGTGAACCCCACGTATCCTGAGCTTAAAAGTTTTTGTCATTTGGGGAGTATCAGTACAACTCTCAACTCTTTGCAGCAAAGCTGGAAGGCAACCAGCACAACCCAACTGTCTGTTTTTCCTAAATGCAACACATGGCACTACCACACAGAAAAAAAAGTGCTATCAGTGAGAAGGAGTTAGCTAAAGGACGCGTACCAATAACACAGCCTGGGGGATTTGTAAGCGAAAGGAGTGAGGAGTTGTTGTTTTACCTCTAACTCTTCAACTATTCAATTTTTAAATATTTAAGAGCTAGTTGAAGAGCCCTGAGAAGACACAGAATACACTCCTTTTCTAGAAAAATCGTTCCCATCAATCAGAGGTACTGCTGTCATGAGTCAGTGTCCAATAAAAGTTAGACAGCAAATTATCTGGGAAGGCTTTACTCATCCTCTCAGCTCTTGAAACATGTTTTCAGACTGCTATTTTGGTTTTCGAGTCTTTGTGATTGACAAATGAGCTGAGCCACAGTTAGGTAACAGAAATCATTAATACATGAAAAGACTAACCCAAGTCACATGCTAAGGAGATAACTACATCCAGGGCTTCACATCCTCCTCCCACTTCCACACAAGCTGCCCGGACCACTACAGCCCAAGCATCTTATTCAGAAACATACTCATACCACGTCAACATGTAGTAATTACCACTTGAAAAAATGCTCCGCTGAAGGCACTATCTATCCTGCAGGACTCCAAACACCAGCAGCACCGAGAAAGGGACGGTGCTCGTGCCAGAGTCTTCCCACCAGATACATTAATGAGTTTTAAACTCCTCCGAAGAGGAAAGAAAAGGCAAAGTCCCCTCAGGAGGGAACGGCCCCACACCATAATCTCAGTGGTGACTAAAACAACAGAGAATATGCACAAATCTCAACCACACACTTGCTCAGATGTAGATACTGCATATGGGACTGCTCTGTAATGAGTGTCAGGCACTGCCAGCCTCTCTGCCCAGCCACACAACACACAAAACCCAAAATGTTAACTGCAGGAACCACGACGTCTGCCTATTCAAGCTCCACTGCCCAAGAGGCACACAAATAAATCTTTCAGGCAACAATCTCAGTAACAGCTTTTCCATTGGGACTTTTTGATTACTTATCATTTAAAGAACAGCTAGGCCACCAACACAAGATGGTTTTAGGCAGCTCTATTTCAGCTGCTGTACATCACACTCTGCTACCCTGAACCCCTTCCAAGGCAGCGACAGGATACTCCAGTTGAAAAAGCTCACGACGTGAAGCTCAGCAAGTTATCGTGCAAAGTAAGTCATAAATTTCTCCACAAAATACATATTCCTAGCCAATACAGTTTGCTCTTTTTAACTCCACCAACAGTTAAGAAAAAATATCTGCAGACTTCCCAACGCTGGTGATTTCTTTCCTTATTTTGTGCATCCTAAGCAGTTCAAGCCTCTGTAGTGCTCCTGCGGGGATAGATGCACATAAATTTAAGCTTAGAGGGCTGTTATCTCCATCTTGCCTCCCGACCTGTTTTTACACTACTGCACAGACCGACACCGCTCCATAACCCAGCTGCACGTCTCGTTCACCCACTTCACACCCTCAAACCACAGCCCACACTGTCTCCATCACATGCCGCAGGGAGCGCCGAAGACAATTTCATTTTCCTCAACCCTTCTGCAGGCAAAACGAGCATCATCCTTCCCACAGTACCCCGGTCCGAAGGAGCTCGCTGCTCTCCCGCACAGCAGCAGCGGACGAGCGGCAAAACAACTTCTAAACCCCGCAAATCCCAACGTGGGGGGCGAGGAAATGATGGGGACCAAGCCGGAACACCTCCGGCTCCCTGAAAACGCCAGCCACGAGGGATGGAGGAAGGGCAGGCAGGCAGCCCGGCGCGGGGAGGCGGCTGCTCCCCAGGACCCGCGGGCCGGGGGGCACGGGGGAAGGGCTGGGGAAACGGGGGGAGACAGGCAGAGGGGAGCCGGGCCAGCGGCTGGGGGCGATGAGGGGGAGTAGGGCCATGCAGGAGGCAGGTAGGCGGGGGGAAGCAGGGGACCACGGAGGGAGGGGTAAGAAACAGAGCCATGGGCTGGGGAAGGTCTGGAGAGGAGGGATAAACAGAGCCATGGGCTGGAGGAAGTTTGGGATGGGGGAACAAACAGAGCCATGCGCTGGAGGGATAAACAGAGCCATGCGCTGGGGGAGGCTTGAGAAGGACAGCAGGACTGGCGGACGTTTGGTGCGGGGAAGCAGAGCCGCGCGCTGGGGGAGGTTTTCGGGGCGCACTTCCATGGGCTAGGGAGGCTTTTGGGGAGCACGGGGCCATGGGCTGGGGAGGCTTTGNGGGGGCACCTTCCGCCGCTCGCTCCCTCTCCCCGCTGCGCCGGGGCCGCCGTCTCACCTTCGATGGCGATGACATGGTCGCGGATCTGGTTCTGCAGCACGGGCTCCTCCACCCGCTCCAGCAGCTCGTAGATGGTGTAGATGTTGGGGTGCACCGACTCGAAGCGCNGCAGCCAATGGTCGGGGCCCCGTCGGGGCCTCGCGCCCTCCCGCGCGCTCGCCCGCGTCCTTCTCCGCTTGCCCCGCTTCACGCTGGCGCGGGCCACGCCCCTCCCGGTGACGTCACCGCGCAGGTCCCGCACCGCCCCACCCGCGGGCACGCTGGGAA
>WBMY01007373.1:0-72587 GCA_013397315.1 Donacobius atricapilla | reverse complement strand
GGGGGGGGGTGCTGAGGGAGGGTCGGGGTCGCGGCGCTCCGCGTCCCCTCAGGGACACTGCGGCCGCCTTCGCCCCGTTCCGGGGACGCGGGGCCCGCTCCCACGAACGCCCGGCAGCGATCACTCCGCAGGGGAGGACGGAGCCCCTCACCGTGAGTCCGGCCCCCGCGGCCGCTGGAGCCCTGAAGGTGATGAAAGTAGGAGATTTGTGCCCAAAGTGCGCCATTCGCGTCTGGAATGGCAGCCCCTGGCAGTGTTCCAGGCCAGGCTGGACGGGGCTTGGAGCAACCTGGGACAGTGGAAGGTGCCAGGGCTCAGCTAGCATCCTGAATTTTATAGCAGAGCAAATCCAGTGACAGCTTCATGTGCCAGCTCTAAGATACTCAGCACTTTATTGAGCTCTTATCATGGCTAAATATGATTACACTGAAAGTGGCTCTAAGCTTGTTGCTGTTGTCACTTCCTTGACGGAGAATCAATATTTGATTCGCCACATAATTCCATGTTAAGCTCAGGTCTCACTTCAGCTATGGCATACTGACAGGGCTTGAAAAGTTATGGAACACTGTAGGCTCTGTTGTTACCTTGGAACTTTCAGACACAGGCTATTGATTTAATGCAGGAAAACCATGGGAAAGGTCACTAGATTAGTTCAAGCTTATCTTTGAGAACAATTGCCTGAATGTTTAATAACGTGTTCTATGCATAATGCTGTGACATCTAATAGTCCAAGGAATGAAAAAACAGGATAAGAAATTGATACATTAAAATCAAAACAAGTAGGTCTGGCAAAACCCTTGCTGATGAAGGTCCCATGTGACTTTTAAGGGCATGACATTGACCAACTGGCTGACCCAACACTCCCTGAAATCCAGATTTTTAGTGACAGATTGCACAGTTTAAATAGCAACTTGAAATTATTCCTATGATAAGAAAAGAAAACATTTTCTTAGGTGTTAAGAGGAGTGTGAGCCATTACTGATCAGTGAAGGGATGCAAAAGAGCATGAAAACAAAGCTGAGGATGGGGGTAGGGACTGGCAATGGTACTTTGCTACATTTCACATGACAAATCCAGTTCTTTTTGCCCTTGAGACTTGTGCACATGAGTGCAGACATCACAAAAGCAGCCAGCAGTAGACTGTAGCTTCTTAGAATCCCAGAACCATTTCAGTTGGAAAAGACCTCCAAGATCATCAAGTCCAACCTTTGACTGTTACCCAGCCCAGAGCACTGAGCACCAAGTCCAGTTGTTCCCTGGACACCTCCAGTGATGGAGACTCCACCACCTCCCTGGGCAGCCCCTGCCAAGGCCTGACCACCCTTGCCATGGAGAAAAATTCCTGCTGCTGTCCACCCTGAGCCTCCCCTGGCCCAGCCTGAGGCTGTTCCCTCTCCTCCTGTGCCTGTTCCCTGGGAGCAGAGCCTAACCCCCGGCTGTCCCCTCCTGGCAGGGAGTTGTGCAGAGGCGCAAGGTCCCCCCTGAGCCTCCTCCAGGCTGAGCCCCTTTCCCAGCGCCCTCAGCCTCTCCTGGGGCTCCAGAACCTTCCCTGGACATTCTCCAGCCCCTCAATCTCCCTCTGGCTGTGAGTGCCCAGAACTGGCCGCAGCCCTAAGGGCCCTCAGCAGTGCCAGCCCAGGGGACAGGCCCTGCCCTGGTCCTCCTGGCCATAGAGAAGAGAATAACAGGCACTCCGCTCCAGCTGTGCAGCAGGCAGCCTGTCCAAGAAGAAGAGTGCTGTCACCAACACCAAATTCTGTGGGGAGACATGGTGGCTGTGGGGAATTGTTCACTTTGGTGCCCATCAGAATGGTTACGGGCTCCCTGCAGCAATACTTAGGGTACAGCCCTGCTGCTTGTTACACACAGGTCTGAGTTTTTTACCTCATGTGTTTATTTGGGTGTGTAGTTGATATCAGCATCACCTGAATTTGCCTTTCTGTGGAGCTTTGAACTTCAAAATCAGTGAGATCTACATGGTGTAGTAAGCCGGGCCTTTCAGCTTTCCCACGTCAGGAGTTCCCCACAGGGATGACTTGCAGCCCCGGCAGCCCCTCGGTCCCGTGCACAGTATTCCTGAGCACTGTGGTGCCAGAAGGGGGTCTCCAAAGGGCTGGCATTTAGGACACGGTCACCATAGAAACTGGGGGGATTTGCTGTGTCTGTGGCAGTTCTTTGAGCTGCTTAACAGCTTGCTGGTAGCAGCTCACACTCACACAGCTCGGGGAGCGTGGCAGAGACAGCGCTGCAGAGCAGGCCGTGCACACATCCTGGCAAGGATTCCCTGGAAGGGCTCTCCTACTCACGGCTTGTGTGCATCACCTTGTATGCCCCCTTCCTGTAGCTGCAGCTTCCTCGTAAAAGTGTAATAAAACCCCGTGGGCTCTTTGTCTGGAGACAAGGAAGGGCTCCTGGCACACTGCCACCATCCCATTTTGCTTATGGTTTGACCAGGTTTGTCTGACCTAGTTCTGTTCATAAACTGGGCTTAATGGTGGAGTCTTGGAAATGTTCCCAGCTGCTAAAGCCTGGCTATTCCCTCTGCAGTAATTAATTGCAGTTCAAAAGCCCTGCACCAGCTATGTATCATAACATTAACATAAAAAAACATGTTCTCTGGGATTCTAAGCTTTGAACAATCTTCTTATGGTGCCCAGACTTATATTCCATAGCACGAGAGCACCATGGGACCCTGCTCATCAATTGCTTGCTTCTAAGTACAGACTGAACTGGAAAATCTCTTTCCTGTGTACCCATTGCAGACCTGTTATCACAGCATAAAATGAAGCTTGGAGTTGTTTTTATTAAGCTGGGTGTGATTTTTCATTCCAGGGTAACTTTCCATCCACTTGCAAAAAGGAAGAATTTGAGAACAAGCAGAATGAGTTGAAACTCAATGCCCAATAATAATCTGAACACCATGAGGCTCCTGGAGAGTGTTCAGCAATTATTAGAGACAGGGAGAATTTTTAGCACTAGCTGCCTGACGAAGAGACAACTTTTGGTTGAACTAAGGGTACCTAAATCAAACATCTTCAGCAGAGAGAGGAGGATGTAAAACCTATTGATGTCACTGCTTTATTAGAAAAAAAAAAAAAAGGTTTGAGTAAATATTAATTTGCTTAGCTACTGACTGTGTGAATTGTAGAGGAACCTCGTTTTGGCATTGCAGTTCCTGTGATGGTTCCTTTGGGATTTCCTGGCCTTGAACTGTGCCAGCTGTGCTTGCTTCCAGCTCACTGAGAAATGCAGAGCTAAGGCCGAGAGCTGGTACAGAGCTCAGCCTGGGAGCTGCTGGGTACCTGCCCTGGCCAGTGGGGAAGGGTTTTCTGAAACGCTGCTGTTTGGGGAGGGTAGGCTGCTCCTATTCGAGGTGCTCAGCCTGAGGTATCCGTTTGATATAACTGCAGACCAATCCACATAACTTCCAGCAAAGGCCAGAAATCCTTTGTGTAAATCTTTGTTTAAAGAGCTCTTCTTCACACAGATGCAAGTGACTGGAAGTTACAGTGGATCCTCCCCTGCATAATTTATATCCCTCTCTTCAATACTCATCACATAATTTCTTTTTACATCCAGTTCTAGCCCCTCGGCAGCATGCTTGAGGCTCATTAGCTCATGTGCAACCATTGAAGCAAGATGGAGGATGAGATTTTAAAGCCTTCTGTTACCAAAGATTAATACAGATTTTTTTTTCCCCAAAATAATCAGCTGCAGACCGGTGCCAGGACTCAGATGTATTTTGTCTGATGGAAAAACATTTCCTCTCCTTTGTAGAGGCTGCTTACATCCCTTCTGCTGCCCTTGAGTTATTTGTTGCAGCTTTCCTGACTCCTGGAGCGGGACAAGCCGGTCCCTTGGCCCACATCTGAAGGTGGACAGTGTTAAAAAGAAAGGTCAGGCATAGTTCAGTAGCTTTCAAAAGAGGCCTTGGGTATTTCAAGCACCACATTTCATTTAAAGTCAAAAGACTGAGTGGCGGCGGCACTCTTCAAAGAAAGTGAAGTTCTGACTTTTAGGACAGCTCTGGTGTCCCTGGACGTGTTCCTGAGGCAGCAGAAGCTCCTCGCATTTGCAGTGCAGAGCACTTTGCTTTCAAAGCCTGCAAAGCTGAAACGCCTCAAAGCTTAGCCTCAGCTTTGTCTACAGTTTCAGCTTGTGTCAGTACTTTGAAATGCAAGATAAAATGTAGACTTAGGTCTCCTTGAACTCAAGCGACTTGAGGAAAGTACAGGCATGATGGAGCTGTGTTTTGCAGGCAGGGAACTGGGATGGAGGCATGTCCCTGCCCTCTGGGCTCAGTTCAATACAGAATGCAAGAGCCTGCTGTTGACCCAGGTCTCAGGGGTCAAAACCCAGGGGAGTTTGGCACTAGTTTTCCCAAGAGTAGCTGGATGGAGTGAGATGAAAGTATGGTGTGGATTCTTACTCGCTCCTGTTCAATCACCCAAGCTGTCGCAAGTTCGACTGCCTCGTTATCCTTGGGCCCTCAGCTGAATTTTGATGACTGTGTGGGAAGTGTTTAAAGCGACCACTGCAGACTCCTCACTGCTCCAGACAAGGCTGAAGTGGCTTGGTTGCACCAGCAACGTTTAAAGTCAAATCATCGTAAAATTTAATAAAGCCGCTGGAAAAAATTCTGCTGCTGTCTGCAGTAGCAGCACTGCGGGTGTGCTGTCTTGAGAACTATAAATGCTTATTTGTGTTTTATCTCCTCACTACTTGATTTTAAAAAGGTGTAGCAGAGTTTTTAATATTCCCTGGAGAATTTTGGGAGTCCTGTAGCGTTAAGATATATGGAACCTGGGGTAGAGTACTCTGAAAGCTGAGATAAACTATTGCAGCAGTTGTTCTGTGTCTCAGCCTGGAAAACAGGATAGAAATACATTTCTTGTGACAAACACACGTGCATATCTGCTGAAGCTATGCATGCCAAACAGACCTGGAACTGCTGCTGCCTTACAGAACATGAAATCTGCATGGCAAATAGTTATCTAACGTGAAATACTTGGCAGAAGTCTCAGAAGCTAATTTCATTTTTATGTTTTATTCTTAGAGGGAAACAGGTTTAATTGGAAGCTAATACTTTTGTTAGTATCATACTCTACAAGATGTAAATATTACTGGCTTTTAGGGATGGTATGAATCCTGTGGGTACAGGCTGTGGTCAGTTGGGATTAACAGAGGTAAAATCTCAAGCAAAAGGGCTTCAGGATGCTGGTTCTCAATGCCAAGCTAAATTGCACATATCAAGAGCTTTCTTCATGTCTCTCACGTCCAAATAAACTTGTGAGTTCAGTTAAGAATATACTCCAAGGGCGTACCAGTCCTGCCTATGAACTTACATGGATGGAAAAAATTGATTTCATGGCCCCAGACTCAGCCTTTGGGGGACAGGAGTCAAAGTTCTACCTGGGCTGGGTGCACAGAAGTGTCAGTGGCCTCAGTAGGTTACACTTGCATTGAGTTCTACATTCTGGGAGTAAACTGGCTGTTCCAAGCAGAGGGAAGGATCCCATTTTTCTCTAGGATTGTGGCTGGGGTCTCTTGAATGTTACAGCCTGCGTTTTTTTAGGCTCTTCTGAAACAGAAACCATCATGTGGTGACTCTGCATCTTAAATTTTGTGAAAACAATGCCAAGAGGAAGTGAGCCTCTAAGTGGAAATGGGGAAACAACTGGGAAGGACTGAGTAAGTGAAGTAACTCTATACCCAGAACAGCATTATGGCATTCTAAAGAAATACCAGGAAGTGAAGAGTCACTTTCCAGAAAAATTTCCCTCTGAAGCAGTCAGTTATTTTACTATGGAAAGAGTATTCTTAGAGTGACTTGGAGCTTCCCTTATTGCAGTAAGTGAATCTAGGTGGTAGTAAAGTTGTTGGTTCCTGTAAACAATCTGCGTAGAAACCTTTCAAAAGGATTTCAGATATTTCTGGGGAGTGTTCAGAGCAAAACAGACATGAAAGCTGTTCCATGAATTGCTCAGTTTGGGGCTTGTAGGGACAAACCATGGCACACATGAACCTGCAGCATTCCAATGGTTATGATCCTGCACTGCCCACCTCATGGATCACCTGGTACACGAATGCCCTGGGAAAGGGGTCTGCCAGCTGTGGCCACTGGCACAGAGCACTGGGCAAACGTTTGCTGTTGGAAGAGGAGTTGCCTTCTTCTGTTGGGCAGCTGGGTGACACCAGGATTCTTTCTGTGTGAAAAGGGCAAAACACTGTAAAGTGTTCCAGAATATAAGGAGAGCTGAATTTGAGACATCTGTCAGATAGAAGTGCATCTTCTTGTTGCTGAACTGTGCTGAACCTGCTAAAAGTACTCTAAGCTTCCCTCAGCTGCCCCAAAGTACCTGTGTAACAGTGACAGAAACAGGGCATTGCTGCAAAAAAATCATCCCAGCAATGGCCAAAGTGTGTACTGCAAGGAATTTAACATAAAAAAGGTGCCAAAGAGGTACAAGGTGGGGCATATTTTGCTCTGCACATGGTTGAACAGAACGTTTTGCTGCAAAGAGCTTAATTCTCCAAGAAGAGGTCATTTGGCATCTGAGGTTAACAGAGTTATTGGGAGAGTTTGTGACTGATGCTGGCATAAAGCAATGGTCCACTCTTAGTCCTGTTTCTATCCATGATGCAATAAGATGTAACAGAATTATGAGTTTGTCACAGATCTCAGGCTTTATTAATCGTCTGAACAATCGTTATAACTTGGCGTCATGGACATGATGGAAGAGCAATTTTTGTGTCCTGCCAGCCTCCTTCCATTATTTTAACCTGCTATTTGAAGCAAGACTGGAATTCTTCATGGACGTGGTTATGACCAGGCCCAGTGTCTATCATCAGGCTGCCTTCTGAAGAGTCCTGGGGGTGATATTCACCATTTCTCTGCTCAGAATAAACCATAAAAATGTGTTAAAATTTGACTGGATCAGGTCTAACCAAGATAATGATGAACCCTTACAAGCAAATCGTTTTCTCTGTGAATTAGACTTTAGACTTCAACTCTCAGCTGAAAGAAAGAAAACATCCCAGTATTTCATGAGCGCTTGCTCTGGGACAAATAGTTTCTCATCTCATGCAAACTGTTTGCAGGTTGTACAATATCCTTCCAAAGATAAAAAAGGGAAATAAAATAACTGTAGAAGCTATTTGAGACTTTCACATTCTTAGGTGCTTTTTTACGGGTGGATTTTCTTGCAAGAAAGTCTGTTGGGAGGATGGAATGTCAAGCCTGAAAGCAATCAATCTGGAGATTGCTGAAACTTTGCCAGTGAAAGTTTTCTGTAAACACACCTAACCTTAGTCAGTGAAGGCTCTTGTTGGTGTTACCCAGGTGTCACATTTCATCTGCTTAGCACCGGCAGCCTCACTGCTGCAGTACACTTTCTGCAAAGCAACTGAAGAAACCCCAATTTTTTTTGTTAGAAATGACAAGGAGCAGTTGGTTCATGTGGGCACTAGGCTGAGGATCTATGAACCTACACTATTCATGATCAATCTGTCAGTGTGGTCACCTCCTGTGTTTACCTGCTCTTAATTTTCACATGTAATGAGCTCTCTCCAGACAATTTAGCATTCTGAAATGACCTGTTGGGTAGTTCTGTGGAAACATTAGTTCTGTGATGACCAAGCACAAAAAGGGAATTGAACAGAGTATTATGTTCATTTTCATAAGTCAATAGCCCATGTGCATTTGAATATTGTATGTCTATCTAATGGCAGGAATGGGAAGAGCTCAGAAGGAAAAGCAAAGCTGTAGACCTGCTTCTATTTTTGTTGTTTTGAGCAGAGATTTCTTAGGTAAGTTACTAAATACCAAAAACTGTATCTAAGCTGAAGCTGGTTGTGCCTGAGGGTGTCATGGTTTGAGTCTTTTCTATGTCCTCAGCTACACAACTTCTTCTGGCCATACCAAACTGGGCTGCCAGACTGAACTCACCTTTTCTGTGATCTGGCCAGGTGGTTGGTGCTGCGGTGAAATCCTGCTGAGCACTTCTAAGGCATTGTAACACAATGACAGGTTCTCAGTCATAGTGTTAGCTGGGTGCTGATTAACTGGGGTTGGTCAAGGGAACGGACATGCCTGTTTAAAACTTCCCAACGTGCAGCTTGCCACCACTAATTAGGAGCATGCATTAATTTGCTGGAAACAGAACTCGAACCACATCCAGAGAGAAAAGCATGCCCTGTATCGAAAGTATAGACTTAGACTCCAGCACTCTGCTAAACTAATTCTGTCTGATGAAGCATATAGTGACATTTGACTGACCTTGTCAGCTGGAGGGGTGAATGGATAAAAGAAATGAGCTTTCAGTCTCTGGCTGAACATATTTAATATGCTGGGTAGGAGGTCAGTATGACTCATCCTTTCCGTTTGCTGGATGGCCTGGGATTTGCAGAGAAAAATCTGTGCTTCTGTCAAATCCTTCCAGAGATGTTAATGCTTTGTGTTAATACTTGAATCCTCCACAGGTGCCTTTTCCAAACTGATACCAGGTTCTGTAAAGGTGCCACCCCTTTACCAGGGCTCTCTAAGTGTGATTTGGTGTTAGTGTTGGAGCCAGGATTTCCCCATGCCTCAAGGCCAGGAGCTGACTGCATTCCTTTACATGCCGTGGGCCACTGCAGCTTCAGAGGGCACCAGCCCGGATCCTGCCATCTGGATCATGGGGCTGCTTCTGGAAGGTTCTCCCCCAGCTTACTCCTGGTCTAAGCCACACCGCCCTGAGGATGGAAAATGCTGTGTGGCTTTTGGGCTGAACAAAACCCCGCATGTCCTTTACCGAGACCGTCGGGCTTGAAGAAGGCAGCGGGGCTCAGCACAGCTCTGGTGCTGCCCAGGTAACAGCAAACTCTGAGAAGAGGCAGCACTTAGCTCTTCCTGCCTCACTGAGAGGTGCCTCAGCTTAATAACCTGCTTCTAAAAACAGGTCCCTGAGGAAACAGTGCACTGTACATGAGGATCTCCACAGGAGTTTAATTAGGTGCTGTCCTTTGAGAAATGCACTTTTTTTCTCAAGACTCTTAGAACTGGGCCTCTGGTTCCTAATTATCTTGTTCTTTTGACTGGGACAGCTAAATAATTATGATCCAGGCTGGGTGAATGACGTTCTTAAAGGCAATCAGCCACCCATTGCTCTGACAAAAAGTGTGATAATGTAATAACCAAGCCTTGCAAGAGAGAACTGGGAATATAAAATGTAAAATATTTGCACAAGTTTGCCTGGGAATTAGTCAAGCCAGCTCTACCTTGGAAGAGGATATCAGTCCTCCATGTTCCAGCTGAAGGTGTGATTTCTAAATGAGCATGACATCAAGTGAGCAGAAACCTAATCAGTAATTGATAGATGCAGTTGCACATCCCTGTCACCGCACTGTCTCGGATACACAGCCCAGATTGAGCCTCTGAGCCCTTAGTGCAGCCTCTCAGCAGCCTTAACTGCACTCCAGTGGTGTTAAAGGCCTCATTATGCTCACAGCTGTGAAAGCTGAACCCCTAAAGTGAGAAAGAGGGCAGTAATAAAGTACCATTTATCCTGCACCTTGGCCATTATCAGCTTGCATAGAACTGCTAAATGCAAAAGAAGGAGACAGAGGATTTACCATATGCGAAGGATAAGCTTTGCCTTTTTTTTTTCTTTTTGTCCCAGCTGTCTAGACAACTAGACAAATGCCAGGTTCATTTCTCAAGACCCTGACTATAAGATATTTTAACATTTCATCCTTTATCTTGAGTGCAATCTGCCCAGATTGTCTGGTAGTTATTGACTGTATATCCAACAGACTTAGAGGTTTTCCAATCCCTTGAAAAAAAGTTAAAAATACCCCTGACCATGATGACAGTGAACTTGGTGTGCTTCTAAGTTTATGAACAAAAATATAAAGGTGGCTGAGGTTGTGAAAATAGTATTGGAGCAATGAAACAGTTGAACAGATTAGTGTGAATGCCAGCTGTAAGCCCAGATCTCCTTGTACTGATAGAGGACCTCTTGGCCTTGGAAGCAAACCAGGAGAGTTCAGAAAAATTTTAAGACTCAGCTTTACTGAGTGCTCATCCTTCATTGGAAATGAGAGTATGGAGAAATGGGAATACCCTCATAACTGTGCAGCTCTGTCTCACCCTTCTCCCCACCCCAGCTCTGCTGTTGATGTCAATCTTCACCAATCTGGTGCCTGAAGAAGTGTTTTTTAGGTGTGAGAGCAAACACCAGACTTACCCAATATGTTTCTCTGTGCCGTGTGTCTGTTGCAGTCTTGCTCAGGGCTTAGTTTCTGCTTCTGACAGACTCCACCAAGCCCTGACTGGAGTCGTAGTACTTGAAATTCAAAAGGTGGCTGCTGGGGAAAGCCTTTCCAGGACAGAAATCCAGTGTAATTCACAGTGTTCTGCTTGAAAAGAGTTGTGTTTGGACTGAGCACCAGAATTTGGCACAATATGATGGAGCAGGAGGCAGTGGCACTGCAGATATATGATGGATAACAAGCTTGTGGCTCAGAGCAGTTGCTCACATCAGACCTATGAAAATTCATAGTGTGTGATTTAACACTTGCTATGAAGCAGAATCTCAAAAAGCTGTTCACAAAGAGGCAAGGAAAGCTGATAATGGTCTGTAATGATGGCTCTCACAGAGAACTTGCTGCCCAGCCCTTCATAAGAAGCCATTTGCACTGAGGGAGCACAATGGAGCTGCATCCTGATCCCTAATGTGGGGCATGTCCTGCAGGGCAGCCGATGGAGACCTGGGTAGGACATTCCTTTGATAGAGCCGGGACTGTTCCCCCGACTGAGTCCACAAAGCAAAATTTAAATGTGCTCAGCCAGGGGTTTGTTGTGCCCAGCCTTGGGGTGCCACTGCTGAAACTGCTTCATGGCCTGCTGCAGATGCAGGAAAGGTCATGGAATCATCAGAGTGCTTTGGGTGGGAAGGGACCTTAAAGATCATCTTGTTCCAGCCCCCTGCCATGGGCAGGGCTGCTCCTGTGTGTCCCGGACCATTCTGTGCCTGTGCCCCTTGCAGAATTCATGAGGAAAACCTTGGCATGCCGCACTCCTGCACCTTGAACGTTAGATTTCTAACTGGCACTGGAAGATTGTCCCCTTGCGTGGCTCTTCGATGTAAGGATGCAGTAAAGCACAAACTTCTACACTACATTCTTCTACATTTAGTAGCAGAAATGTCATGCTCAGACAAACAACACCCAGGTTTGGTATGACAGAGAGCACCAGTTATGGTTTGTTAAGGCATCAGGTTGGAAGACAGGATAGGATAATGGGAGCTGGAAATAATTACCTGATGAACTTTCATGTCGTGCTTGAAATTTGTTTTCACTGTTCAAGCAAAACCACTCTCCTTACACAAGGAGAAAACCTTTTCCTTCAGCCTCTGACCCTGTTCCTTGCTTCCATTCCCTTCCAAGTCTGGATTTTAGCTTGAATTTCAAGTGCTGTTGTGTTCTCTAGAAGAGCTGATGTGTAGTGCAGCTGTGCTTTTTCATCAGGAGACACTTTTCTGGTCGGGGGGACCCCGGAAATTAATTTCTAAATAATCAATGTATAGGGAATATCCCAAGTAGAACTCTGCCCTGGCTTCAAGGGGAGCCAGGAATTTATTCCTTTAAGTGAAGGAATGTTTGTTCTTGGGAGTCAGGAAACAGCATGATCTTCTGTAAAGACACTGGAGAGGTATGAGCAGGGAGTCTGATCTACTGTATGGGAATGCAGTGGTGCTGGTCAGTGTAGCTTAAACCTGCCTGCCAGGCCTGTCCTAAGAAGAACTAGTTTCTTTCCCTTTTTAAGACAGATTAGAAAGTAAAACTAATCATATATTTGAACACTCTAAACTTTCTGAGAAACAATCCTGTTTCAAGAGCACATCTGTTATCCACATTGATGAGTCTTTCCAACTACAGTTGCCTTTCCATTCTGGATGTTGGCAATACCCACTTCTAACAAACTTTGTTGGGAATGGGCCTGCCAGCTTCAGGCTGGCTGTGCACCAGAACAGGTATTCTTAGCAGTCAGTAATGTAGTCACAACCTCACTCAGATATCCTTGAACACAGTAAGAAGACACCTTTTGAATGAAATGGACTGAGTCTTGGTGGACTGAGGAAGCTGAGCACAAAATTCTGTCTTTTAGGTCCATTTCCCCCTGAAATCCTGAGTGTTGTCTTTTTAATTGTCTGGGAATCAGTGACTCCTCTGTGAATGGGACAGTCACAGCTGACAGTCCTGCCTGTGACATCTCTTCCCTGCTCTTCAGATGCTTCTAAGTAATTTCCCACAACCATATGGTTGTCATGAGGATTTAACCTCTATTCTCAGAGGGGCCTTCACTTCTACAAGCAGCAGAGAAGCTGCCCTGTGCTTTCCCAGCAAACACAACCAACACGGATTTGTAACACCCCCAGAAAAGATGCAAGCTCCTTTCTGAGAAATCCAGGCACTGAAAGGATAGAACATGATGAAGAGGAAGAAAGCTGGCACAAGCAGGGAGATTCTTGTCTGTGATAAATGATGGAAACTACAATGTAACTTTGGTAATGAAGGTCCAAATGTAGGAAGTGAAGCGCATCATAATTCCTGGGTCCACTGCTGCTTAGTTTCTTATGGCTGCATTTCATTTTCAAAGGCTATACCATAACAGTGCTCTGAGCTCTGTAGCCATCCTGTCAGAGGCTTGAGGCAAAGATAAGTCACTTAATATTTTTATCTCATCACGCATGTTTATTATGAGACCCTCACACTGGGAGAGCCCTTCTTCCAAATTTGCATTATCCCACTTTGACTGATGAGTTTAGAGCTGACATGAGGAAGTGCCATTATGCCAAAGCTCAGTGAATTTTATAAGTTTACTCAGCCCATATTTTCATTTAGTCTTTCGCACCAAGTCCCCTTAATATCCATCTTTGCATGCAGGTTTTTGGGTCAGGCTCAGACTGTCAGTGTTATATGCTGCCTGTACAGGAAAGGAATATTTTCAGAGTGATAGCTGTGGTGACAGCAGGAGGTTTCTAAGAATACATCTCATAGTAAGTGTGTTGTACCTTCAATGTCTTCTCAGAGCTCTGTAAATAGGGGACTGAACTGTTACCAGCAGCTACTCCCCCCAAGCTGGTATTACTTAGGGAAAAGCAGCACTAATTTGTTTCTATATAATAAGGTTTACTCGCTGGCTGAGGTCATTGAGCTTCACAAACTTCTGAGTATGCTAGATTCAAACACATAAAGCACAATAACATAAATGTGTTGTTGAAATTTGAATGAAAGAATAAGCAAACCAGCCTGGAAAAGGAATTCTCTCAGAGGCACAAGGCATTTTGTGCTGATTCCATTAAGGATTTTATGAGTTTAGCCATGGCTAAGCATAATGCTTTTACAGGGAGCAGCAGCGTGATGGATGATGATTTTTAGAAGTGAAATAGCAGTGCTGCTCTTCAGCTGTGCTTAGAGCTGCTTACCAGCTCTTCTCCTGAGGCTTAATTAAAAGGAATATACTGTCCATCTCCATATGGAAATACTGGCATTCTGGAAACATCTGCTCACTTTGATCTTGGTGACTGGTGCTTAAAAAGCAGATGGACCCAGGTGCCATATTTTTATGTAATCTGACTGATTACCATAAATACTGCTGCTTTCTGGTAACTCCTGAGTGCCAGCGTTCTGGCCCTGGGAAGCTGCAGGAGGTGCAGCCTTGGTTGGAAAGACAACATCTGCCAAACAAGTTGTTCAGTGTCATCCGTCATAGCAGAGAAATTCCTCTGCCCCCTCCTTCCTGCAGCCTTCTGGATGAGAGACGATCCTGTGAGCCTGTGGGATGTTGCTGTCAGCTCCTCATGGCAACGCTGAGGTTTCCCTTCCCCTTGTGCTCCTGCTGCAGTACAATCATAAACACATACCGTGGCACTGAGAAAAATAGCAAAGCTGTGGCCAAGGTGGAAATTTCCCCCCAAAGTGAAGATGCTGCTGGCTTTGCCAAGCGTGTCTTAGGAAGGAAGATGTGGGCTTTGCCATCCCTCTTCGCTTGATCCTCAGGACTACTCAATCATGCAAGTGGTGCCAGGATGCAGTATGCTATCTGCACACAGATCTTTCTTGAGAAGAGTAAAACTTGGGACTTACCAAAGCCCAGAATGGTTTGGGTTGGGAGGGACCTAAATCCCATCCCACCCCCTGCCATGGGCAGGGACGCCTTCCACTGTCCCAGGCTGCTCCCAAGCCCCAGTGTCCAACCTGGCCTTGAGCACTGCCAGGAATGGGGGAGCCACAGCTGCTCTGGGCAACCTTCAAAAAGGCCCAAGTGTGAGTTGGGAAGATCCAGGAATTTTGTGTGTTAAAATTAAGGGAGCAACAAGCAGGAGAAGTGAGGGGGAAAATATGATTTAATGTAGAGTAAAGCATCCAGAGCAGAACATGTGAGGACTGGAGAAGTGAGGGAGGCAGCTTGGTGCAAGAGGGAGTGACTTCACCTGACAAGGGGCTGAGCCTCAGCCCTGGCTGGGGGCACAGGCAGGATGCTTCTCTCTTTTCTGCTCTCCTGCTCTGGCTGTGCAGACTGCAAACTTTCTATGCCAGCACCTGACAAGTCTGTTCCATGACTTTCACATAAACAAGGAGTTTGAGCCCTCTGTGGCCTTAAAGTAATGAAGGTAAATACGCTGATAAAGCTAAGGGCAGATGGGATGGAATTGCAATGAAATAATAAAAAAAGAGGCTTTAACTTTGAACTTTGACTGAAATGCATTTGAAAGGCAAGATTAGCTTCAGTATGAGTGTGGTATATCCTTAGCGAGTAAAGCTTTCACTTGACTGCAAGAAAGCCATAACTTTTCATATCTCTTCTACAGAAACTGTTAAATGTATAGCAGGCACATATGTGTTAGTGATGCATCAAGGCCAGCTCAGCAACAAATTAGTGACTATTTCTGTTGCTGAAAGGCTGCTCAATTTTATAAGATGCCTGTTGTTGCATTCTGCTAATCAGTATAAACAACTTGTTTTCTAATTTTCTGCTATTTGGGATGATTATGCTTCTGGAAGTTCAGTCTTAATTTCAGTTCTGTGGAGCTGGAGCAGGTTTGCCTTGGGAGCAGAACTACTATTTCTCAGTGCTGAGCATTTACTAAAGACTTCCCCTGTATTCCTGACTGTGATATTTGGAGTGTAAAAGAACAATCATATCTGCTCACATCTTTTCAGCTACATCTCGTGTAGCTGCTAAATTGAATCTCGTGATAACTCAAGTGCTTGATTTATCGTAGCCAGCCCTTGAGATTTGTAATAAAGTTGCACAATGCCAGGCTGCTGTACAGAGCCTGGTATCTGCAGTTACATGACAGCATCTTTTTTTCCTGCAGGAAAGGTGGTTGAGGTGATGTCTGAAATGTGACCTGAGGGAACACTGCTGGCTAAAGAGGAGCAGCTGATTTTTGGTTATTCTGGGAAGCTGAGCATATGGTGCAGCACAAGGCCAAACAAGTCTCTGCCTGTGCTTTGCCAGCCCGTCTCTTAGTGTTCCCTGCAGTCTTCTTTCCCACCTTGGCAGGCAAAAGTTTTGCATTCCTCTTCCCCAGCTAAGTAGATACAGTGTTAAGGCATTGCTTTTTCCCACGAGATGGGCTGCATCAAGCATGCTCAGAAGTCATTGAACCTATTACTGGATTTTTAATAATGTGATCAACTGTGCTGTCCAAATTATCTTCACAAGTGCTAACGCTGCTCTCTGCTCCACTGGTTCCCCTCTGTCACATGGCTCATGGATGTTGGAGCTCATAGATGAAGGAAGCATTTGTTCTAGACTGAAATGAATTTGCTTTTAAAAAGCAAGGACAACTGATTTGAGCCTTGACTTGAGCCTTCACCAGAAACCATTTGCTAAAGAAACTTTTATGTTTTGTTGGCATTGACTGTAGCTGGAAGGTTGGGTCTTGCTGACAAGGAATTTATTCTGTTGCAATTCTGTGAGACTGAAGCACAACACAAGAGTATTACACAAATCCTGTGAAACCAAGAACATGGGAAAGTCTAAGAAAAGAGGAAATACAGTGGTGTAGCAGTGGATTCACAATTCATTTGATAAGATTTTCAGGCACTGGGTTAATACCATGTGGTGGAGAGCTGATACTTCCAGCGGTGAGCTCAAACACTTAACTCTGTTTATGTGGATTATGGTGATACTGGGTATTCTGTACCAGGCAGAATCTCAGATCTCCAGGCAAACATACACTCTGGGATGATTTTTTTTTTTTTTTTGCCACAGCTGCAATGTTTTTAATCCCCAGTGCAAATGGCTTGATCAGTTTTCTAATAGTTCAAACATACAGTAATTTAGTTTTGGGACAGCATGTCCTTTTAATTACAGGAGCATGCCTGTTGCATTAGCACAGGAAGCTCAGGATTGCAAGTGGTTTCTCAGAAGCAGAGACACTGTCAGCTCAGCTCTGAGGATGCACAGCTCATGGAGAGTGTATCTAGCTGAAGGCAACAGAAAATTGTGCAGCTTTTTTCAGATTGTTGTGCTACTGATTGATTAAAAACCGGGAAGAAAACAAGAGCAGATCAAGCCAGAGGGGGCTGACAGTACCAGCATCGCTGGTTCCACTCCAATTACATAAATTTAGGTATCAGGAGTGACTAATGCAACAGACTGGGGCAAGAGCTTGCCATGGCGTTCATGGTTCGTCCTTCTAACTGGGATGTAATGCAGTGTGTCTGAGACTAGCAACATCCTATTAGCAATGCATACAAGATATTAATGATTCAAGCTCATTATGGTGAGACTAAATTGGCTGCAGCCCAGTATTGTAAAAGAGAACTTTATAATTCCCAGGTAGAAAGTAGATGTTTTAATAAATATCTGCCGACTGTATACAATTTGCTCCAGCGATAATGCCTCACTCGCCTTGTGCTGCTTACTCACATTCTGCTTTTGTCCTTGATAAGAGCAGCAGGGCATGGTCCTCTTAAATAACACCTCCATCCTGAGCAAAAGACTGTGGGATCCTCATGCCAGAAAAAAATAGCAGGGATCCAACCTCTCTCAGCAGGCTGTTGCCATCTAAAGCTGAGATCAAACATTAGAACCATGGGATCAGAGGCTGGTTTGGGTTGGGAGGGACCTTAAAGCCCATCCAGTTCCCACCCCCTGCCATGGGCAGGAACACTTTCCACTAGACCAGGCTGGTCCCAGCTTCATCCAGCCTGGCCTTGAATTTTTCATTCTTTCAAATTATTTTCTAGTATTTCAGCATTGTAGTTTTGGACTTGGAAGGAATTAAAATGTATCTAACCAAAGAGCTTTGTTCATTTTCCTTCTTATCTGCCTCAGCAGGGCAGTCTGATTAGTTTTCTGTAGTGGTTATGCTTCTTTCACACTTCAAAATATCCCTCATTGCAAAGTTTCCTTCCCTCTCACACTGTATAAGCCAAGTGGGCACTTCTGTCCTGCAGAATGTGCCAGTCTGTGAATGCCTCAGGTTGTGCATGGACAGACTCAGTCACCAGCACAATGCCACATGAAATGTGCCAGCCTGAGTTCTCAGAGAAATGAGACATAATCCCCTCTGGTAGCTCACCTCTGGACCAAAAGTACTTTAGCTTCAGTGAGGTTAAACTCAAAATGGGTTCAGTCCCTCTTAAAATCAGAGAAGGCTTTTAAATAAACCTAAATTTGTCCATTTGCAGAGATGAGAAATGGTCTCTTGGCTTCTCTCCCTTCTGACCCAGAGTGGTAAATTGAAAAGCCATGAAAAATAGGTTTTGTAGTCATAGCTGATACTTCGGGGGTTGTGATAATGCCCCAAGCACTGGGGTAGCAATTCTAGCAGCTGACTCTGGAGAGGAATTCTTAGTTTGCATTGGATTCTGCTGGAGACAGACTGCTGTTAGCTTGGAGCTACTGTGTCTACAATAGCACTAATTAGCATTCAAGGCAAAAAATCATTACTTCTAAAACATAGCTTTTATTCTCTAATACTTCTGGTATCAGCTGTCATGTAATGTGAACCTCAAGAGTAATGCTTTGTAAGTAAGAATTCCACTTTAGCTTGTCAGGCAGACTTGCACCACTGAACTTACTGAACACATTTAGAGTCAGAAATCTCTTGTTTCATGGATTCCCATAGCAAGTATTTGGAATAATTTGCCAGTATATACAGGGCAAATGTATTAAAATACTCCAGCCTGAAATCTTCTGGCATTATTACATAAGACAAGTCTGAATTAACCACAGCCCATATGATCTCCGTCCTTGGAGGAAACAGAGATGCCTGACTAAAATGGTGAAACTCCTTAGAAATTCCCATTGTTAGGGACCTTGGGATGGCCCACTGATTAAATCAAGAGGTACAATTCCATAGGACATGGGCTAGCTGGGGATTAGAAAGAGCATCAGGATAGGAAAAAGAAACAAGTTGTTCCTAAAGAGAGCAATGAAAGCCTCAAACAGGTTTCTGAGAGAGGCTGTGAAATTCCCATCCTTGGAGATGCTCTGAATTCAAACCAGAAAAAGTCCTGAGCAATCTGATCAAATGTTGAAATTAGCCTGGTCTTGGGCAGGGAGTGAGGGTCCTTGGCCCAGGTGGCCTCCAAAGGTCCCCCCTGCCTTACAGTAATCTGGGACTGTCCCATTCCAAACCTCCTGTGGCAGATGGGGCTTCCTGAACCAGATCTACAGGGCTGCATTTAGTAGCCCTTCATGTCTTTACTCCCTTCTGTGAATTTGTCTGTGGGGTTTTTTGGAACATAAAAACTTCTTCTACCCAACTTTTTGGAGCAAAATGTTCTATAGGCTGTGTGTGCTGCCAGCTGCCACCTTCAGTTTTCGTGGGAGCTGCTTGTTTCCTGGGGTGCCTTCTGCCTCCCGTTTCTGAAACAAAATAAATGTCACGTGGGATTTTGTGGATGTTCCCTATTTTTCGTACTCCGTAGGGGCAGATAATGGTTTCCCTGAATCTGTCTGGTCTTCCAAAGACTTTAAAGTTGTGTGACAAAGGTTGTGTCGTGGACCAAAGTGTATTCCTTGGGTCAGTGCCCAGGAAGCCAAGCCTGGCACATCCCAGCCTTTGTTTGCATGAAGAAGTTAAATACGAGGAATTGTTGTTTAGGCAAGAGACATGGGAATATTCATCCAGTAGTCATAAAAACTCCAAGATAATATTCTGATTCATCCCTTGTGTGGGTGAAAGGAGGAAATCAAAACACAAAGGGATGGCCTGTGCTGGCTTTGTTTTCCTGGTGCAGACAGTGCCGGAGCTGGGCATCATATTAGCAGACCTGTTCATAAAATATTCCATAACAACCAGAGCAGCTCATGCTTAATGGAAAAACATTAAATGTTCCATTGGGAAACAATTGCCCTTTATACAAGATGCATTTCTTCTCTCTCCCTTTTGTTCAGGGAATCTGACTGGGAACAAAAAAAAGCTTGTCTCTTCAGACACCCTCTGTTCATGCTGCTCCCTCCCCAAATCAGGATCCTAATCCCTTGTTTGGACGACATAATCAGCTACACAAATATCAGTCGAGATAGCACAGACAGATTATAGCTCCCAGCAGGACAAGGGAGGATGGGTCAAGCTTTAAATACCTCTGCCTGTATGCAACTGTTTTTCTTAAGGATAAAGCAAGAGGAATATAAACAGGAATTCTTTAGGCAGATGGCCTTTAGTAACCTCTCCACGAGGCATCGGCAGCTTGTAAATAATAAGTGGTCCAGTGAGCCAGCCCTGACTGGAAGGGCTTTCCAGGCCTGGGTGTGGGAAGCCTTGTGCATGGCTGAGGGGGAAGATAATTTTGGAGGGAAAAAAAAGATTATAAAGGCTGATAATTAACAGTAAAGAGTGAAAGCCACTGTAGAAGATAAATTCGTTTTCAGTTTTAAACCATGGTTGAGAGCTGACTCTTGCAGCTAATTAAGTGCAGTCATGGCTAACTTGGGAAGATAGGGAATACTTCCAGGAGCCATAAACCATAGGTTGCTTCATTTTCTCATTTGGTGAGACACAGAGATAACCTGACCTTGGTGTGGGCCATGTTTCTCTTTTCTTGGGGAATATTGCTAAACTTGTAAGGAAAAAGGGAACTTTGACCTGTGGAGATTTAAGTACTGGATGCAACAAGTGCCTGTTTCTAATCCATATCCATAAATAGGTCCTTGAAAGTCCCTACAAATCCAGCCTGTTTCCTTGCAAATTTCTCCATATATCTGGTTTTCTTGGCTGAGCTCAAAAGGAGGTTGAGAGGTTGAAGTCCTTTTCCCAGTACATATTTTCAATTATTGTCATTTTCCAGACCAAGTAAGGGATGCTCCAGCTGTACAAATTGGAATCACTATTTCTGTGATGCATCAATATGAGTAACAGCTCCAGAGAGATCTTTAAAGGTTTCTCCTATACTATACAAGGACTGGGACATCTCAAAACTGGCTTACCTTGATTACTGTTCATCTGTTCATGTGACAATCCAGCTGGCCGCTCTCCATGGATATTTATACATGTATATTTATCCTATATATTTATAGGATTTGGGGACAATGATTGCCTCTTTAATATTGGGGCTGAGATATTGTGTGCAGAGCTGGGAACCACAGCAAACCATTTCATGTCCTCAAATTGGGTAGGAAACCTGGAGCCGAGCAATCACTGCCCTATTGAAATAGACTTAAGATTAATGGGCCAGGTTTAGATGGGATATTGGGAAGAAATTCTTCCCTGTGTGGGTGAGGAGGCCCTGGTACAGGGTGCCCAGAGAAGCTGTGGCTGCCCCTGGATCCCTGGAAGTGCCCAAGGCCAGGCTGGATGGGGCTTGGAGCAGCCTGGGATAGTGGAAGGTGTCCCTGCCCGTGGATAAGATGGAATTTAAGGTCCCTCCCAATCCAAACCAGTCTGTGACTAGGATTTAGTGATTATAACTGGAGGAAAATTAAAGTTATAAATCATGCAGAGCTAGACAGCCCCTTTTGCAAAGTGTTTCCACACTTAGTTGAAAACCTGTAGTGGGTAGTTATGCCTATTTTCCCATAAAATCTAATAATAATTTAAAAAGCTAGATTTGACTGCATTTAACCTGAGTCTCTGTGAACTATAATTCTAAATTAGCCTTTACCTTTAGCCTGGCACAGTAAAAACTGGACTCTTGGGGAAGAGATTGTGAGAAATGGATTAGGAAATCTGTCAGAAAAAAAAGCTTTTTTCACCCTTTACCAACACACATGTAAACTGTGCAGGCTGCATGCCCAGTGTGGGGGTAAGGCTTAGTTATGATTCAGCTCAATGGAATGTAAATGAAGGCTCCTATAATGAAATGTGTGGGAACATTTTGGACTTTCATTAACTTCACACTGTAAAAAAGAGATAATTCATAATCATGCTTCTCGCTTCTGAGAGATAGTTTTCAAAAACCTGATTAGAGACACATAGAATTGGGGCTTTTGTTGAAGCTAAACCTTCAGTGAGAAATGTCTGTAACATCCTCCTCTCCTCAGTGCCAAGCAGGATTTCAGAAGTGAAATCTTGAACATCTGAAAGGCACAGACAAATTGAATTTAGCACAGAGAGGTTGCCAATAGCTGCAGTGAGGCACTGGCTGCAAGCTGAAGGCCATTGAAACTGGAAGTAATTTTTAGTAAAACCAGTATTCAAGTAATGACACTTTAATAACTTCAGCCAGGGGCAAAAAAGAATGGGGGGTAGAAGTTAAGTACAAGTCAGCTTGGCTAACTCACCACCCTTAGAGTTGTGAACCACTTGAGCAGGAATTTAGCCAAAGCCAACAGCAGCCAAATTTTAGGGAAAACCCCCATCTTTAGAAGCTGAAACAATCAACTCTTTTCCATCCCCAATCACTTTTGAACTGCAGTTTGTGTGCTGAGCAGGTAGAATAATGTAAACAAGACATGTGCCTCATGTGAGGAGTGATTGTGCAGTCCAAATCAAATTACAGCACCTCCAAACTGACAGAGTTTACTTTAGACAAATTTGCTGAAAGAATCACCAGACAACATCAGGATAATCATGTGTGTTGTACCACCAGTTGGCTGCTGGTGAGGGGAGGATATAAAAGGAATATCAATGTAGTTGTAGATGGTACAAAGAGGCACATGAGGCCGAGTTAATTTTGTAGAGCCTGTCCACACTAGTGTTGGAAATTAGCTGTTCCAACAACAGATTGTTTGCACAGACATTTTTTCTTTCCAGGAGGAGGAAAAGCTGGTTGAATTCAAAGATGATAGGGTAAGTTAGAGGCTGGAGGAGAAGCTGTGGCCAATTGCTGCAAGAGATCTGCCAAGGTACCTGCCCTGTGCACAACTGCTGCAAGCCTGGACAGTGGCATGAAAATGCAAACAATGACAGGAGTTTGAAATTAAATTAAAATTGGAAATTAAATGAGTAGACAGTCCTCTGCAAAGCGAAGTGAGAGTACAGGGTAAGTGCTACCTGGTGAGCTTGCTGTTGTGCTCACAGGCAAACATGGGCATCACTCAACACGTACAATCCTAAAATAACTTGCCTATAAGAAAGGAAGATATCTTAGAGGGAACAGAGGCTTGGTTGTCCCTGTGATTGAGCTCATGGCAGGCATGAGCCATTAGATAAGGCTGAAGAATCCTGTCTTCATGAAAGCGTGGTAAAATAATCATGCTCTTTCCTTGGTGAGTAATAGCTCAACAAAGCAGAAGCTTGGAGTGTGCTGCTCACTCTCCTTGCTGTGAGTTACCTTCCTGCAGCAGTCCAGGACTGTCAGCCTTGGGACTGGCTGATGCCTTTACATCCCGGGAATTCAGGTCCTAAAGATCCTCTTACAGCAGGTGTCCTGTTTAACTGGAGTGAAGATGCCTGAAAATCAGCTTGATATCTGGAAGTTTGTCCTTATCTTTAGGTGCCAGCACACTGCCTGATCAAACTGATGTGATCAAGTTAAAATTCTGGGCCTTTCTGGGTTAAAATTTAGAAGCCAGGAACGGAGCTGGCTGGAAAAAGCCCAGCTGACTTGAAACAGAGTCTGGGACAAGACAGGGTCAAGGTTGTTTCCCTGAGCTGAGAAAATGGCCGAGCCACAGCTGCTGGTCTTGTCTGAAGCAGACAGCTGTAGAAAACATTTTGCTGTGCAACAAAAAGGCAAATATTAGGATGCCATGAGACTCATGTAGAGTTTGGCTTGCATAGCTGAACTCCTGCCCTCTCTCTTTACCTGAATTATTCTTAGGGGCTGAAGCAAGAGCAGGATTTGGAGCAACCTGGCCTAGTGGAAGGTATCCCTGCCCATGGCAGGGGGAATGACACGGGCTTTAAGGTCCTTTCCCAAACCATTCTGGGATTCTGTGGTTTTGTGAATTTGCCCTGCTGTCAAGCATCCATGAAGCTCCTGATTCAACAGTTCCATGATAAAAAGCTCATTAATATTGTACCACAATCCCTGTGTGGAGGCTGTTGCCAAACACCTACATGGCAACAGGAGCAGCAGGGCTGGGTCTCAGTGCCAGCCTTCAGTAAGGGAATTAAAGAAATAAGCAGGAACAAAAAATACTGCTCTGTGACTTTTAAACAGTGGTTTGACAGCCAGGTGAAAATATACTAGCCTGCTCTGCTTTTAGCTTGCAACATAAGAAAATAAATCTCAGGCTCTTGTGGGTTGTGTCTATGTAAGGAACTAAAAAGGATTTAAGCTGGCCTAGCATAAGCTAAACTCTTGCTCAAGGGAGCATCACTGTGTGATTGCAAGAGAACATCTGCAACTGAGACTATTTGGATGCAAATAATGCTGCAATTCACAAGGCCTTTTCAAAAGGCCAGTGTTGATGTGCAGCCCTGACGCTGGGTAACCACAGGAAACAAAAATATCCCCGTGTAGGATCTGCTGCTCCAGCGATCCCGGTCGGTCGGCGTTCACACTCCTTGTCAGAGCAGTGCTGGGAAATACATCTGGGCAGGCAGGAAGTCAGGAACTGAGTACAAATCCATGATTCTCATTACCTCAGAACCCGTAGACTACAATTAATTGTAGAGCCCTTAAAGTATATTTTTTCCTTTGTGGATTAGCAAAATGTTAAAACTTATGAAGAGTATGAAACTCTGGACTTGCTCATGATATAGCATCTGTTCCTTGTCATATTTTTCTTTTTCTTTTTTATTTTATTTCTTTAGTGCTGGAATAAGGTCTTAATACTCAAAACTGCCCCAATGTTTTCTTCCTGTGGATTTCTGAGAGTAGCTAGATCTGGGGGTTAAACAATTGCAGCTTTTGAAAGGAGAATGGGTTGGGAGCACCAGTGTCATGATGCACTGCCGGAAAAGAATGTTTGAAACAAAAAAGATCTGTTAATGAATTCTGAGTATTTATAGCTCTGTGAGCTTTCCTGCAGAGTTCATCTCCATGGGAAGTTATTAGCTCAAAAGTGAGCTTAGTCACAAGCCGCTTATATGGAATATTTCTGTTTATAATATTCTCATTTCAGTGACTGATGCTTACATGACACGGTTATTTACTCATTGAGGTGTCCAGTGCTGCTCAGGCCAAAATTTATCACTGCAGATACCACTGCCATAATGGGGAGAGAGCTCTGCAGCCATGACAGGCAGAGAAACACCTGCCATGTGGGGCTGGGATGGCAAAGGAGAAGCAGAGGGATTGAAACCCTATTGCTCACCCAGTAACCCCTTTTACACTGAGCAGCAAAGCATAGCAAAGGGAGCAGAATATGGGGAATGCATTGGAGACAATGCTGTACACACGATTTTATCATCCATTTCCTGCTCTATCTGATGGGTGGTTTCGGAAGCCAATCTGCCTTCAGCAGCACAGGGTGAACGGAGGGTACATATGTCAGCACAGGAGAACAGCTTGGAGCATGAACTGATATTAAGGCCACTCATGCATGAGGTAATTTGTTTTATAATAGCAGAAAGGCTGCTTATGCATCAATGAGATGCAGCAGCCTGGGAGCCATCGGGGAATTAAAGTAGCACTGTGCACTGGAAATGCTAATAAATATGAACTTATGCCCAGATGGATTTTATTTGGTTTATGGCCATGCAGAGCCTCCCTGCTTCCTGCCACTACCACGGGGCTGGGACGTGAATCTTGGGGCTGCTGTAGCAAGGATCTCTCTGCAGAAGTTGTGGGAAGAAGCCAGAATCCTCTCCCGCAGTCGGAGTTCATGGTGGGGATGTGGCTGCATGGCTGCTGCTGGAGTGCTCCCACGCAGCCACAAGTGGCAGCTGCAGCTCGGATGATGGGATGGTTTATGCTGTTCTGAGGCTGATGATGCCCTTCAGGGAATGGCAAAGGGGGAGAGAGGAGATGTCACGGTAGGACATGAAATAAATTGACTCCATATAGTTGTCAGAAGAAAAGGAAGGCTTTACTTACATTTCCAACAGTTTCTTTTAGAACATGCTGTGTAAAAAGGTCTATTATTGGTCCATGGGACTGACACTTCTCTCCGTTGGTTCAGGAATAGGAAACAACACCTGAAGGCAGTTGTTATGGCAAAAGGAACACTGTTTACTTAACCTGCTTTGAGAAACGGAGAGAGATGTTCTGAAAAAAAAGGAAACTCTTGGCAGCTTTCCCTTGGAAAAAGAGCTGGGAATGATTAGCAAGCTAAAATTCTCCTGGGCTCAGAAATATCGAGCCCACAAGGAGACACAGTGAGAAATGAGGAAAAGGAAGGATCAAACCTGGGCAGCATTTGTGAATAAACAAAACTTGACTCTTTCCTCTGAATTCTGGTTTTAGCACCCTGCTTGCATGTGTGTGTATGTCTGTGCCCACTGCAGGCTGTTTTTAGGTTTCTCTGTGAGGTCTGACTTTGAAAAACGCCTCAAGATCAAGCACTGGCTCTGTGATATGCTGTCCTTCTAGAGCAGCTTTCAGTGCCAGTATATAAAAAACAGTTGAGCTTTCATTTTGAGTAATATTAATTGTTATTTTATTGAATGGATCAAGTTAGTTTTTCTTTCCACAAGGTGCAACATCACCATTTGTTACTTGATGGTCACTGGAGGTCATGCCAAGAGGGTTTCCAATGAGGTTGACTTTAAATGTACTGGGACCCTCAGGCACAAAACTTCTACTTGAAGCTGAAGTGAAGAAACACATTGGACTTACAGGGTTTAAGATGTCGTTGCATCATTCATTACTGTCAAAATAAGGGTGATACTTTTTCCTCTCATACAGGGAGCCATAAATGCTGACTCAGTTCACAGAGTTTATCACTCAGTGCTTAGGCTGCCTTAGCAGTTGCAGAATCACTGAAGATTCCAGTACCAGGCTCCCATGAAATCCAGCTCCCAGCAGCCTCTCTCTACTGTGGTTAAAACCATTAGTTGAGTTCCTTTAGCAAAAACTCTCTAATGTTACTCATTTATTGTCACTGGATGTTACTAATGGTTGCTCAGGGCCCTTGAGGGTGTATTTTCCCTTTATTAAAAATGCTAAACAGCATTTTAGCAACCTTTTGGGAAGATGAGGTTGGCTTGACTTCTTGGTTGATGAGGCAGCACCATGATTCATGAAACCACAGCAGTTCAGCTCAACCCTGCCCTGCAGTGCCTGAGCTTTACACCAGCAAACCTCTCAAAATGTGGTTCAGGAACCTGAGATATCTCCATTTGCAATGGGGTTCACTGGAATGTTGACCAAAGTCTGAAACCCCAGATTTCTGGGCTGCGAAGCATGCATTTTTTATCAGATTTTTTGGGGTTTGATGCAGACTGAAGGCTATGTGCTACCTTCAGTCTGTGTGAGCATGAACAGACGGTCAGTCTGATGTTAGAGAGAGGGGGAGCTGGAGCTGTAGATGATTTTATGGCTGAAAGGGCAGCTGGAAGCACAGCCTGCCACCACCAGCCCTTGTCACAGGGCTGGTGTGATTCCTGCCCTGATGGCTCCCTGACTCCAGACAAAACATGCTCTGATGGTCAGCCTGAGAAATAAAGCTCCAAAGCTTCGTTTATCTACTTAATATCACTCCTAATGGTTCTTTCTCTCAAGACTAAAGGAAACTTGCTCTCAGGTGTTCCCAAACATCTCCAGCTCCTAAATGCAGGGCGATGTCTGCCAGCCCCCAAAACGCATGTTGTGCCAACCTAGATAATGAAAAGCTCCAAACAAAGCAAAGCAATGAAAGAATTCTTAATACTGCTATAAATCACTCTGAAATGAAGCGTGTCAATGCCTTATGTGGAAAACCAAACTGATACAAACAGCACTTAGGAGCTGGCAGCATTTCATGGTTTTTACACTCATTCCACACAGAACTGGCTTTATTTCTTTTGCATAGGCAGGTTTTTACCCATCATCCTTGCTGGTGTCTCATGTTGACATCAGTCGGAGCCTTCACCAAATACATTTGTCTTTATACGGATACTTTTTATAGAATTGGGCTGCTTGCCACTCAAGGAAATTGTAGTTTCAGAGGAGTTCAAGTGGTTCCTCAGTATAATTCATTCCCGGAGAAGATTAAGAAAAGCTTAAATCTGGCAGCATGACTACTTTGCCTGGAAGAAGCAGGGAGTAATTCTTACTCAATCTGACAGAAGAAAACAAAGACTCGTTTGGGTTTTAATGAAAAACAGCGTGTGACTAAATATAAATTCATACTTCAGTTGTCTTCTGCAGGGGAGAAACATCTCCATGTAACCTCCAGAGTTACCAGTATTTGCTCTGAGAAGTTCGAGCTTTGAGTGGATGTGGATGTAGGGCACGTTCCAAGATCTGTCCTGCCAGAGCTCCCAGGGTGCTGCACAACTTCATGCAAAGGAGGAGGAGTTGTGCAAAGCAGGAGGAGACAGGGCACAAATGTCAAGTGCTCCTCTCTCGCCTGCTGCTACTTGTCAGCAGAGGAACATCAGTATGGCTGAAGGGCAAATGTTTGGTTATCAGTCAATCTGAGGGAGAGGGCTTGTACTGACAGCTGATGGTTTGTAACCAGTACCCATCAGGGATGAAAAATCTGGTGATAAAAGCCTGGGAGCTTAGGTAACTTGTTGGCTTTATGTGATATGGAGTAATGTTTGATGTAACAAACAATCCTGTGCCTCCAAAAATCCTAGAATCACAGAATGGGTTGAGCTGGAAGTGGCCTTACAGTGCATCTCATTCTAAACCCCAGCATGGGCAGGGACACCTTCCACTGTCCCAGCTTGCTCCAACCTGGAAAACCTGGAAAACTTCCAGGGATCCAGGGGCAGCCACAGCTTCTCTGGGCAGCCTGTGCCAGGGCCTCCCTATCCTTTCAGGGAACAATTTCATCCCAATATCCCATCTAACCCTGCCCTCTGGCAGTGGGAAGGAATTTCCCCTTGTCCTGTCACTCCAGGCCCTTGTAAAAGTCCCTTTGTATCTTGCTTGAAGCTACCTTCAGGCACTGTAAGGCCACAACTAAGTCACCCTGAAGCTTCTCTTCTCCAGGCTGAACAGCCCCAACTCTCCCAGCCTTTCCTCCCAGCAGAGCTGCCCCATCTTTCTGATCATCTCTGTGGATTGCTCTGGCCTAGCTCCAGCAGCTCCACATCTTTCCTGTACCGGGACCACAGGGCTTGATGCAGCCCTGCTAGGGGGGTTTTACCTGAGCAGGGCAGAGGGGCAGAATCTGTCCCCCCCTGCTGCCCATGCTGCTTTTGATGCTTCTTTTTGATTCTTCTCTACAATTACACATTTGTATGTGCTTTTTAGTTGGAAGTGGAAATCTAGTCAGATGTTTGTCCCTTTTTTCCCTGCAGAAGTTGTTCAGCTTTCAAATGCTATGGAAGAAGATGGTGTGTGCTGCAAGAGAGTGCTGTCTGAAGCCTGCCCCAATATTCAGAGGGAGAGAAGTAATTGTTTGCTTCGCTGACAGCGGAGCTGGGCTCTCCAGGAGCCAAAGTAGCACTTCAGGTGATAAGGGCGACCTAATAAAATCAGCTCTTAACTATTTGTAGGCTGTAAGAAAACAGTATGAAAAGAATATTTTCTGCAGTAAGGGGATGGAGTCAGGGTTCCAGTTTGAGCATGCAGAGAAGTTAAAGTGGATAAAGAATATAAACGAAAACTGATTAATGGGTGTCAATAAAACCAGTCACTAACTAAAGTCTCCTTGTTTGATTCCAGCCGGATCATCAGAGTCAAGACCTTTCCTCTGCCTCTGTGGCAGAGGTTGCTGGTTGAAGCCAGTGGGAGTTTTGCAGCACTTTTTCCAGAACACGTGAGCTGGTGTAATAAGTTAACCTTACTTGGACTGAGCAGGGTAAACCTTTAGTGCCCTTGTGTGATCCTGGCTTTTCCCTGTCTGGCTGAGCTGGTTCCTGAAAAAATGGGAAACTTATAACTAAATGTAATGCAAACCCTTTTCCTTGCTGTGAGCAGGACTTGCCATGTGTTCATGGCTAAGGATTAATACTTATTCCCCTCTCAACTCAACATTTCAACTTTAAGTTGCAGATTTGCAGTCTGAGGGAAGGTCAGTGTGGAAAACTTCATTTTCCAAAGGGAAAGCTGACATGCAAATGTCACTTTAGTGAATAGAATAAGAGTTTTAACTAAGTGTTTCTCAGTTATCAGTAATAAGCTTTGAAGTGCAAAGCTGCATGACTAAGGCTTCTGTACTCAAAGGTTTCCAAGTGATCTGCAGCTGGAAAATGTAACAGGAATCAGTTTTCCAACATGACAGAACCATACTCTGTTCTGCTTATATGATGATTCATGACCACCACCTCTCTGTGTGGGCTTGTTCTTGTTCTTTCCTTGTCCTTCCACAGCAGCTTTTATTTCTTTTCCCTGGAAAGACCTCTTTTTGCACTGGTGTGTGTATATCACTGGTGGAGAGTGCTTAAACATCTGCACTTGGGGGCTGAGACACAGCTCCCAGTGCCCTATCCCAGCACAGAGCCAAATCTCTGCCTGACCTAAGAGTGAATTCAGCCCTTTGGCTCTGGGAATCAGTTCAGCTTCAGCATTGGACCAGGCTTTATTCAAGCCTTAATTTCTTCNCAGCAAGAGTTAGATTTTTTTACAGTGTTTGTAAAAAAAAAAAAAAAAAAAAAGGAAAAATTGCACTAAAATGGGTTGAAATGTAACCCTGAACAGCTGAGCTATTTACTGGAGTTCTCAATACACTACAAACTTCATAATAACAACTTTCATAACTCATGTTTTGTCCCTTCCCTCCACAGACATGAAATGCACTGATTTACATTTGCTTATTTTTTTGTCATTAAGAGAAAAGGCTCAAGGACTTTATAGGCTGTGCAAGAAAGGAGTAAGTTATTTTACTTTTTTTTTTTGGTACTCCTAAATCCTACGAGTTGATGAATATTTACATGGGATCAATTCTGCATTAGCTTGGGGATAATTTGCATAGACTCCAGCATTCTCACTAGTGCAAGTGACACTGATGCCATGCAGGACAAAGCTGTGCCAAAGGTTGGGACATGGTGTGCAGAGTGACTGCCTGTCGCTGGCGAGCTTCCAGCCTCCCAGGCATTTCTGGCTTCAGCCACGGGGACAGGAAGCTTGGAGAAAAGGAGGCTCAGGGGGAACCTTGTGGCTCTGCACAAGTCCCTGCCAGGAGGGGGCAGCTGGGGGGTCAGGCTCTGCTCCCAGGGAACAGGGACAGGAGGAGAGGGATCAGCCTCAGGCTGTGTTTAGGTTGGACATCAAGAGAAATTTCATCACAGAAAGAGTGTCCAGGGCTTGGCGGGGGCTGCCCAGGGCAGTGTGGAGCCCCCATCCCTGGAGGTGTCCAAGGAAGGCCTGGACGTGGCTCTCAGGGCTCTGGGCTGGGTGATGGCAGGGGACAGGGATCGGTCACAGGTTGGACTCAGTGATCTTGGAGGTCTTTTCCAACCTAATTGTTTCTGTGATTCCATAAAATATGAGAAAATAAAACTGTTTGTCCCAAGCTTGAAGTAGCTTGAGATGGCAGCCTGAGAAGAGGGGAAAAGCCTTTTATTGTCAGTTCAGATTTCATAAAAGTACTGAAAACAGGCAGGAGGTAAAGTTGCCCAGAGAAGCTGTGACTGTCTGGTCCCTAGCAGTGTCCAAGGCCAGGCTGGACGGGGTTTGGAGCAACCTGGGATAGTGGAAGGTGTCCGGGCCCATGGCAGGGCGTGGAATGAGATGGGATTTAAGGTCCTTTCAACCCAAACCACTTCTGTGATTCTACAGTGACCTCTCAGACCCTCGTATTCTGCACTGCAGGAAGGCTCTCAGTGCACACACAGTACTGCTGGCTGCTGCTGCATCCCACAGAGGGGTTGTTACAGCCCAGGCTCTCTGGATGGGCTTCAGAGGAGCTGCTGAGCCATGAACAATTCAGGTTAGGGTGACCCTACTGAGCCAGTTCCTAGTCCCAGTGTTCAGCTATTTTTATTTTGTTACCCGTCTGTGCACAATATGTGGCTTTGTAGGCGTGTTTGTGTAACCTGCTCTGGTGATGCACTTTATCAGCCAAGTGTATGAACTGTCTGAGTCTCTACAGCCCTCACTCCTGGCACAAATAACAGCCCTGCAGCTGTCCAGCTGTTTGACCTGCCTGGCAATGAGAAGGATAAAGAAAGAAAATGCACAAAACATGGCAAAAGCTGAAGCCTGCTTTCCAATACTTCACACCCACTGCAGGAGGATGGGGGTGAAGAAGACAGCACTTCCCTGTGTACCTTTTGGTACTCATACTTCAAAGTGCAAGAAAGGGTGAAGTACAACTTTCCAATGCAAGTCTGTGCATCCTGGGAATGTGTATAAAGGATTGCCTTTGTGGATTTCTGGTGAAAGTATTTCTAAGGACTAAAGTCCCACTGTACTGTATGGTGCAGTATGCAGAGATAAAGGGTTTTGCCAAGAACAAACCAGGGAACAGGAGGATGAATATGTTGTCCTTGCTCTCAAGACAGGCAAGCCACGATCTCAAACATGGACCAGGAATGGGAGGTGCAAGGGTGAAGCCACTAAAAAAGTGGAATGGATGGTAAATGAAGGGAAGACACAAAAATGAGAATAAGCCAAGTGCTCAGGTTGGACTGCAAACTTATCAGTAGGTTTTTGCTTCAGTCTCTTCAGGAAGGACTTGAACTGAAAGGAATTAATGACTGAAAACAGCTAGAAAGGGCATACTGGGATTTTGGTGTCTGGGAAGAGGGAAGAAGCAAAAGGCAGTTGCTAGTAGTGAGGTGGGATAACTCACATTGCAGTGAGCAGATCAGTTCTAAGGGTAGCCTTTCCTTTTTGAACAGTAATTGATTATTGTCATCCCATATCGGTTATGTATTGATAAAAAACACTTTATTTCAATGAGGAGGAACTGGAACGTTTCCCCTCACTGCTCACCCTTCCCAGCTACCAGGGTAGGTTGATAAAAGCCACTTGACTGGCAAAAGTATTTAGGAAAATCAGTTCAGGCGTCCATGGAAAGGACACTGATGGTCTGGAAGGCAGCAGAGAGCTGAGGTGTAGCTGGAGGAGCCCTGCAGGCAGTCTCATCTATATGAGGATGGAGACAGGGCCCCAAGCAGCAGAGACAGATTTCCTGGAACATGGACTTCCGTTGCTCCTATTTAAATTGCTACATGCAAATTTCTGTGCTTCACTGCCAGGAGACCTGAGTTTTGTGAACAGGAGGACAGGATTATCAAGCAGCTTGAGAGACAGAGGTTAAAAGGCAGGTCAGCTCAGGTCATGGGTAAAATCTGAAGAGAAACTGAGATTCAGCAGAGGAGAGTTGGAGAAGGAAGAATGACCGACAGGAAATGAAGCTCCAACAATAAACCTTCTCCTGAAAAATGCCAGATTGTTTTGCATTCCAGTAGGAATATCTGTTTTGGTTCTCAGGGTAGGATGCTGCTTGGTGGGATCTATAAAGAAAACAAGTAGTTCTCTGGGGAAAATGTGACATGCTAGATATCCAGACACTGGGTGAAGTGCTGAAGGAGAAGAGGGAGAGAGCTGCTTGTCATTCCCAGCACTCCCTTGAGCCCAGGGTTTACTTCCTCCAGCTCTCAATGCAGCAGGCTTTGCACCCCGTGGTTTCCTTGGACTGATATTGTAAACCCGACTCTTTCAGAGAATCATAGTTGTGTGTTAGCTTGTGTGTAACAGTTACAGCTCACTGAATTTGAACAATCTCACCTGCTAGATTGCAAAGCCCTTTAAACCACACATTCCCCTGTAAAAACTTGGTTTAGAAATGGCTTTGTCGCCTCTTTTCCAGCAGAAAAACACAAAATTCAGCAGTAATGGTTTGTAGTACCACAGTTTGGGTTTGGATGCTGCCTGTCTCAATGCTGGATACATTCACTAAGTACCGAGGCAGAAAGTATCTTAATCACAGCCATTGATGTCCAGCCATTGGTGCTCTTCGCATTTCAGGATTGGCCTTTGATCATTTAGGGTTGGATTAAGGACCAAGTGGGCATGTGAAGGTGTTTGAGTCAAGTTAATAATAATTAGGAACAATAGTATGTATTTACACCTGTGGTAGGAGATCTAACTTGGAGTTCTTTTAAAACAATGGGAGAAATTGATATGGAGGAAAAAAGGGAGATGGAACAATGCTCCGTTGCCCATTTTTTTGTTGTCAACAACATAACATGAGGAAATATGAGCTTTGAGGCTGACAAATGATTTAATTCTCCAGGCTTGAGCAGGAAAACTGTTTGGTTTGTTTTGCCAGCTATATATCTAATATCCAGATATTAGAACTATAAACCATCATGTGACAGTACTCTTGCAGAAATTTGAGTAATTTCTTTTTGTTTGTCACTCTTCCCTGGTGACTTTATAGCCCTTGAAGCTGCAGAGGAGCACTGGGAGGATTAAGTCATAGTTTGCCAGCCTTTGACATGAACTAAAATGTATGCAAAGTCTTTTGGGACTGAGTCTTACGGGATATCATGCCAGGACATGCCAAAGAAGCTCTAGGAAGATGGAAACACTTGTGGGTTTATTAAGAAATCTAAGGAATGTGGAGTATTTCACTTCAATAAATGTCAATCTCTAGCTTCCGGCTCACTACTGCTGAGACAATTTCCTCTTACTTGAGCAGAGGTCTGGAAGGATAACAACCAAAGCTAGAGAATGTTGGCTATCAGCCTCTGCCGTGAAATGGAGGAAAATAACATATTGATCTTCTTTTCTTTCCAGTAATTCCATCCTCTTCGAGATACTGACACAGGAGTAGAAATCCTGGTTAGTAGTACAAAATAAAGGCACCTTCCAGCACTCAAAGTTGACCCTGGACAACAAGGCAGCACGTAATGCTATGGGAGCTCACTACACAGCTGAGCATCAAAAGAGACAGAGACGGGCCACAATCGGCAAATGTGGTTCATCAGCACCCCCAGCAGAATTGCTGGGGCCAGACTGAGAGTACTGTGTTTTGTTCCGGTCTCCACCGTTCAGGAAAGGCAAGGAGCTACTGGAGAGGGTTCAGCAGAGGCCACAAAGATGATGAGGGGTCTGGAGCACCTCTCAGATGAGGAAAAACTGCATCAGCTGGGCCTGTTTAGTCTGGAGAAGAGAAGACTGAGAGTGGATCTCATCAATCCATGCAAATCTCTCCGAGGTGGGTGCCAAGAGGGTGGTGCCAGACTCTTTTCAGGGGTGCCCAGCAGCAGGACAAGCAGCAATGGCCATAAACTAAACCACGAGAAGTTCACCTGAACATGAGGGAGAACTTCTGTTCCTTGAGGGTGACAGAGCATTGGAACAGCTGCCCAGGGAGGCTGTGGGATCTCCCTCTCCGGAGGCATTCCAAACCCACCTGGATGCACTCCTGTGTCACCAGGTCTAAGTGACACAGGGGTTTGGACTGGATGATTTCCAGAAGAATTCTGTGATTCTGTGAAAATGGTTGGAGGAGAGGCAAAGGGTTTAGAGGGAAGAAGGAGAGAGACAGACAGATGGCACTGAAGTATCTGATAAGCTGCATTCCTTCCCTATTTTCAGCCACAATGAGAATTGTGTCCTGAAATAGTAGCATCAACCCAATAGATTTTTCCTTAGGTCAGGGTGTCCTTTCTCAGCTCCTTACTGCAAAGTTGTCTGTATTTGTCATCTCTGGCCAGAATTTAATGATAGAGTCATAGAATATTGTGAGTTTGAAGGGATCCACAAGGATCATCCAAATCCTGAGTCTGCTCTGGCCTCTCTGGCAGAACCAAGTACCTCCAGTACACCTACCTGACTGGTCACTGGGACTTGCCAGTAACCATCACATGTGGAAACAGCTTCCCAAAAGGAATGTTTGGGGTTTGGTCCTTCCCTGCAATCAAGTGGAATTTGCAGCTCTGTGGCCAAACTCTATCCGGACAGTGAAGGACATTTTAATACCAAATCCACGAACAAATCAATTTACTGCAGTAAAGCTACTTAGGGGGCCCATCTGGTAACTGCTAATTTACAGACTGGGCCATCTGCCACTATCACAAGCTGGGAAGACTGGAAAAGTTACCCAACATAGCCAACAGTTTGGCTTTGTTTTCTTTCTCCACCCCCCCTCAATGCTGTGTTTTGTTTCACCACTAACTGACAGCAACACAGCGGTTTCTGTTCTGAAATCCAGATTTTTCAAACCTTGGATAATCTCGTGCTGCTGCTGTGACTCAGCAGTTGTTCCTGGGTGTGTTTATGCAGTATTGAAGCTTCGGACAGCAGGATGGTTTGGGAAGCTGGGTTTCGACCCAGCTCCTGCATATTGTAGGATGGTGTGACAGGATGTGTGGGAAATTTATTTTAAATGTATCTTTTTGAAGCCTTAGTCCTCTGGAGTTACAGAATGCCTTCAGGTACCAATGGAAACAAATTGATCATAGAATCATGGAATGGTTTGGACTGGAAGAGACCTTTAAGATCATCTAGTTCCAACCCATGATATGTGTGAAATGGAGAGCAAATCCACTAAGAGCTGCAGGTTTGTTCCGTCCTTGAGTTGGTTTTGACCACTTTTGACCATGCATGGGGAGCTTGAAGTTCTTCATACCTTACCCTGCTTGAGCGAGACAATGGTTGGTTTTGTTCAAGGTCTGTGTGACTGGGACACAGTACTCTGAAGATGATGTGGGGAAGCTGAGCTAAGTGACTGGAGCTGTGTCCAGGCAGGCTTAGGCAGGATATCAGGGAAAAGTTCTTTCCCCAGATGATGTTCAGTGGTCATGGTCCCAAGCATGTCAGAGCCCAAGGTGCATTTGGACAGCACTCTCAGGCACAGGGTGGGATTGTGAGGTGTCCTGTACAGGGCCAGAAGTTGGATTTAATGATCCTTCTGGGTCCTCTCCAGCTCAGGCTATTCTGTGATTCTGTGACTCAATGATAAATACTACAGCAGAAAGTTGCAACGAGGCAAAGCCTTAGACAGAATACGGCTTTCTTTTGAGAATTTTGTCCTTCAAAAAGGGTTGGGATTTAATCCATGCTTTTTTCTCTGCTAACTGGATAATGTTTTAGGCACCTGTGTAGTGGAAGTGGTGGCATATAGGATTTACATATTCTTCAACAGATGGGGGAACTGAGTGAGTGCAACCGACCCAACATTGATCTTCTGAAGGTTTGACCCCAAGAACTCCTTTGGGTTTCCCTGGATTAAGATGGCAGATCATCCTAAAAGGGGGACAATTTCAGCAGCAACAAAGCTTTTTGTTGCCAAGGCAGAAACCCAAAGCCCTTCCTTACTTCATGGGACTAATGGTATTCTGCCCACTGGGACACAGGCTTTCTACTGGAAGTTTGGAGCTGGAGTTCCTTTTTCATCTGAGCATGCTTTTTCTCACTTAGTGTGATTGAATGTGTTGTCCTTAGGGGACACATTAATTGAATTCTCTATCAGCCTCTGCTTTAAGAATAAGGAGGGCCCAGAGGACAGATTACCAAAAGGGGTTCTGTGGCTAAGGTGATTAAAAATTATTTGGCTGTGGAAGAGAGAATGTTGTTGTTCTCCATTGTGTTTCTCAGCAAAGAGATAACACTGAGACTGACTACAGGGTGACAGGTCATACATGTTTAATTTGATCAGCTATAAAAAGAAACTTGCAGTAGGGCTGCTCACTAGGAATTTATTAAATAAAAGTTAATATTATAGCTCAGTGTAATCCCAAGGATAGCTCTTCTTGGAATCTAAGTATCAAAAACTTAAGATAGGAGGTTACTGTCAAGTGCAGAGTAGGTCTGAGAGGCAGAATTCTCTTTTTATATGGTGGAACTTGTGTGTCAACAAACCACAGAATCACCAAATACCCTGAGCTGGAAGGGACCCACAAGAATCATGGAATCCAGCCCCTGGCCCTGCACAGACACCTCCCCCAGTCCCACCCTGGGCATCCCTGGGAGCGCTGTCCAAGTACTCCTGGAGCTCTGGCAGCCTCGTGCCCATTCCCTGGGGAGCCTGGACAGTGCCAGCACTCTCTGGGGTAAGGAACCTTTCCCTGATCTCCAGCCTGAGCCTGCCCTGGCACAGCTCCAGCCATTTCCTCAGGCCCTAGACTGCTGCCAGGCTGTTCTGCAGCTGTGGAGTAGAGGCTCAAACAAAATAACCCACCCAAGGTTGCCCTAGGTCCCCTTGCCGTGGTTGCGGCAGGTGCTCTGTTTATCAATCTCCCCTTATCTCTTGGCACCTCCCTGCTGGAGCCGCAGTGAGTGTGATGGCTCTTTGTGCTACTGGAGAAATCCTTCAGGTGCAGCTGTTTGGGTGAAGGCAGCTGTGAGGGCCCAGCTCTGCCCCAGCTGTGTCTCATTCCTCACAGGGCTATAAATGAGGCTGAAATGCAGGGTGGGGCTGTAATTTGGGTAGGGATAAGAAGAGAAGAGGGGAAGCTGTAAGTCCTCAAATCTAGAACTGGCTTCCCAGAGTCTTGACTTGCCCCCTGTGCTGCACAAGAATCTCAGGATGGGCTTTGTGTGCCTGCTGTCCTAGGATGCTGCTGGAGCCTCCCCTGGCCCTGGGCCAGGCTCCCTGTGATTCTGTGCTGCAGGGTTTTGTCATGATCCACTGACCCTGCCCAAAGATGCTTTAATGTTTCTGATTCTGCCTTAAATGTGCAGATGAGAAGGCAGGTACACATCCTGCTCTGAGCCTGAATGCTGCAAGATTACAAAATGCCTTGTAGGGGGTTAGGCTGTTTTATTGAAACCTGTGGTTTGTTTTTGCCTGCTTTCCTCAGGAATGCGCTCCTGGGAGAGGCACTGCACCTCCTGCAGCATTGGAACCTGAGGAAATTGGCTATTAGGAGCTGTCATTTCCTTCTCCTGTGATCCTACAGCTGTTCTACCTCCCCGTGTGCTGTGAATATGGCATTGCTGAAATTATAAAGCAGCTGATTGTATTGGTTTGGCATGAATGGTAAAAAAACCAATTGGTGATCTGCTTTGGAACTGACAGCCACGTTGGCCAATCTGGTAAAAAGTGTACACCCCTGGGGACACACCGCTTAAATACAGGAATCTTGGGAAATCTCTCTCTCTCCTGCTGCAGACCCGGCCATGAGGTGATGTGGTGGCTGGGCCGAGGGGCCCAGGCCCAGGGCCCCGCCGGCCCCGGGAGTCGGGCTGGGGGCGGTCATGCCGAGGCCGGCCCTGTGGGAGCCGAGCCGAACTGGGTCTCTCAGCCCGGCAGATGCCGCAGAGACCGGGGAGGCGAGGCGTGGGCCTTGCCCCGGCTCCATACCCCCGTGCAGGCGGCTGTCTGCGGGCGGCGGCGGCNTTAGAAACTATAATATTTGAATTTTACTGAATGGATGTTGAATTAGAAATTGATGCAGTGATCCTATTGAGATGTCTTGAAGCCTCATCACCAGTGAAGAATGAGAAGTCCTTTATTGTGAAGCTGTGCATCTTTATAAGGTGAAACCCCACGTGTAAGTCTACAGCCCATATGCAGCCATAGGAAAGGCTGGGAACCTCACAGATGCAGTGTCGGGCGGGCTGCATTTGTGGGAACTGGAAGCCACAAACAGACTGTGTCTCTTGTGGAAAGTTACCAGAAGAATCAGGAGGGACTTGTCTCTCTCAAAAGACTGAATGAAAGACTATTTTTATAAGTGCTACTGACTTAAGAGTTCTGATGTTTTGTCTCTTTACACTGTTTTGTAGAAAAGTAGATTGTTGCTAAGGAAGAGGGGGGTGTCTTTAAAAAGGTTTTGTGGTTGTTGGGTTTTTTTTTGTTTACCCTTTAGTGTGTGTTAATAAATCTGTTTCTATTTTTAAGTTGAGCCTGTTTTGCCTTTCTTCTAATCCTATTCCATAGTGAAAAAAAATAGATCGCCACACTACGTTTCACAAAACAAATTTGGCGAATGTGATAACCACTACATTTTTGGTGTTTCTGCCCAGTTACAAACTTTAACCATTACACTGATGCAAACAACTCTCAGCTATTTAATCAGTGCACTGAGAGAAAGAGTTGGATATAGGTGCCATGGTGGACATGGCATTTTTGAAAGTAAATTAAGTAATTATCCATTGCTTTGCCATTTAGAAATGATGGTGTGAGGGGTGCTTCAACCTCATTTGTGTGAATTCTGCTGGAATTCTGCAGTGAGAATGGACCAATATGATCTCATTAAGTTTCTTGCTTTGGTGGATACACCACACACAAACAAGGTTCCTTTGCCCTCTGAATAAGTTAATCACTAACTAATATTTGTGGTTATTCCTTTCCTTATTGGAAGTTTCTTTGCTCAGTAAAACTTTAGGTGTGCTTTTAAACTGTCTTTCAACTGTAACTTCAAAGCTTTGTTTTTGTGTCTGTGGCAGGAGCAAAGTCTTGCCTGTGTAAAGTATCCTGAAACATCTTGAGAGATATCCACAAGTATGACTTGAGCTTCTGAACTGCAGGGAGTTGTGCACAATGAGGCAGGGTGGAGAAAAGATCCCTGCAAGATGTGGACTGTACCTTTAAAAACTGCCTAAGAAAACAAGTCATTTCCTCATGCTGAGTCTAGGCCTCTGTTTGTTTCTGGAGAATTATTGCTGCCTGGGTGTTTTAGCTTGTAAAATAATCACATGGGAGCTCAAGGGACTGGCAGTGCAGTAATGCAACAAGTTCCAATAACAAGTTGTCTTTGCCTTGGCCGTTAGTGTTTCACTTTGCTGGTCCCTTTGATGCAGAGAAGAGCCAAGTGCCAGTGGCCAGTGCTTGACTTTTGGGCACCTGGAATGTCCCATCAGCACTTGCCTCAGGAACTAGACTTAAGTTTGTCTAGCCAAGAATTCCATGATCATGCTGAAGCCAAAAATCCTTGGTTGGATTTGGATTTCTGTGTCTAGGAATGGACACCCCGAGGCAAGGCTGTAGAGTGGGGCTGTGGTATTGTCCTGCTCTTACTGCTGCCTGTAGTGGAGGTGGGCAGGAAGGAGCAGAGAGCAGGGGTCAGTTGGACAGCCAAGTTGAGAAGCTGTCAGTGTTTGTCAGATAATCTTTTCAGAAATAAATCTTTTATGACATGGCTTTTCCAGACCTCTAGATAGAGCTGTCTCTTGGGGATGCTGAACTTCTGTTTTTCAGAGGCTGTGAGCACTGAGCTCTTAACTGCAGTTTTGTTTAGAGGTTAGGAAGCATTTCCCCCCAGCTTAGTAAAGAAAAAGTCATACATAGCAAAATCACTTATTTTAGGGTTGGTGTAAATCTTGACATGAAATGGTTTAACCTAATCAAGCAATGCAATGTTTTAATAAAGCTGCCAAGAAAGAAGTAAGGGCTGTGGTTGTGCTCATTATTGCACAGAATAAATCTCTCAAGCTCTGCACAGAAATGGGCAGAACAGACGACAAGCTGACTCTCCTATTTCTAGACTCAGCAACATATCAAGGGTTTAAGAGTGGCTGCTGCCCTCAGAGTGAGGAAAGGTGGTCCTTCCAGCCTTCCCCAGCAGGGTGACATTGTCCTGTCCCTAAGGGGGCTGTTGGAACTCTAAAATATTTGAGTGGGAGTCTGTGACTTGAGGTTTAACTTGGTCCTTGCTAGGTAATACATCCTTGTTGGGGCATTCCCTTGACACTTAACCCATTTTGCTGTTGCCCAGGGAGGCTGGGGACTCCCCATCCCTTTGAGTGTTCAAGATTGGACAGGGCTTGGAGCAAACTGGTCTGGTGGAAGATGTCCCTGCCCATGGCAGGGGGTGGAATGAGATGAGCTTTGAGGTCCTTTTCAACCCAACCCTGTCTGGGATTCTGTGATTTGCTGTAATATAATTCCCCTGACTTTCCCTCTTGCCAGGGTTTCCTGCAGAAGCTTTATATAAAGCCAAGCCTCTGGCTGGGGTTTCTCCAAAACCATTCGGCATCCTCTACCTGGAAAGGGATGTGTTTCTGTACCATCACATCTTCAAGGGCTTTGAGCCCAAAGGTGCTTGTGGGTTCCTAACCGCTTGAAGATTGTGAGGCGATGAGAAGCATGAGCACATCTCTGCATGTTCCTCTACTCCACCTGATGGCCACGGAATCATAGAATTCTGAAGGTTGGAAAAAGACCTCTCGATCATCAAGTCCAGCCATCAGCCCAGCACGGTGTTCATTGCTAAACCATGTCCTCAAGTGCCACATCCACTTGGTTTTTGAGCACTTCCTGGGATGGTGACTCCATCCCCAGTATATAAGGAGGTCCAATTTTGAATAAAATCAGTTTTTAGCCTTCTGACAAATTCTGGAGTTGTGTGGCCTGATTTTGTGTCCTACAGTGACACTGGGAAGCCTGTTCCAATGCTTTACAAATCTCAGTGTTATCTTCTGGGGGCAATTAGTATTGGATTTATGGTGTTTATGTAAGGGTTGTGAAGAGGAGTTGTCTTTGTTGGCAGTTTAGTGTTGGCAGAGTCTCACACTAGGAAAAGAGGCATCTGGCAGCAAGCAAACCCCACTTTTGTTCTGTTCCTCACAATTCAACTTTTGTTTACCTGGAGGTTTTCTGAGGTATTATTAGTCCAATTTTTGTTCTTAAACCTTTCCTAGGGGAAAAGTGGGTTTAAAGTGTGATTTAAAACCAAATTTTTTTTTATTCAACTGTGAGTCAGTCGACTGCACCTTGTGACTGCATACAAAGACCTGAATTTCAACTCTGAGTAAGAGAGGATTTTTTTTTTTTGTGCTGTCTCTGTTCAGCTTTAAAAAAGGAGCTCAGTGAGCTCTCCTGACTCAAGGTGTGCAGTGACTTGTGTGAGAATGCCACTGGGGTCAAAGCTACTGGTCAAAACACCTAGGATAAGACTAATAAAATAAAACTAGACCCCCTGGAAGTGTCAGATCCTCTGCATTAAGGAAGCTGCAGTTAAGTCAGGTGCTGAGCTTACTTGCTGTGGCATCTGGCATGGATCCATCATTGCTTAGCTGGAGAGCTGAGCTAGCCACAGGCAGCTTTTGGAAACAAATAAGGGTGAAAAAGGATTTGTCCTACAGATGCATATAATCTTCACTCTTCAAACAAGGGTGTGTAAGTGGCCAGCATCTTTTCTGGACGTTTCATCACATTTATGAACTGAGCCAGAGTGCATCATCATCTCTGTTGCCCAGGCACACACTGTCCAAAGCTGATCCAGATGCTGCTCAAGGCAAGCTGACTTATCCATTTCTTTGGGGAGGGATGTATTTGAGCTCTGAGAACTGCACATCAAAAACTGCAGATAATCAACATTCCCTTCCACTGAGGGAGAAGATAAACTCCATGTTATTGTCATTTCTATATGTCCCAGAAAGGGTTTGGGTGAGGCTTGCCAGCTGTTCCCTGGCCAGGAAATGATGGAGGCTGCAGGACTGTTTCCTGCATGAACTTGATTCCAGCCGTGGTCCTACCTCAGAGCCATGGTTGTAACTGGTGGGGCAGTGTCCCTAGATGGGTTTTATCTCACCTCTCAGATATCCTCACTTTGAACTCGTTTTGTTTAGGCTGGAAGGGATCACCCAGTCCAAACCTGCTGCAGCAGCAGGGCCACTAAGAGCAGACTGCCCAGTTGGGATCTCAATATCCCTACAGCTGGAGATTCCACCACCTCTCTGGGGGACCTGTTCCAGTGTGTGACCAGTCTCATGGTCAAAAAGGGTTTTCTTGTGCTCAGATGGAATTTCATGTGTGTGTTTGTGCCTCATTGCCTCCCATCAGGTACTTGGGCACATTGATATGATCATCCCTGAGCCTTTGCTCCAGGCTGAGCAGTCAGTCCCTGCTCTCTCAGACTGTCCTCATGTGAAAGATGCTCCAGTCCCTTCATCCTCTTTTGGTCCTTTGCTGGATTTTCTCCTGTAAATCTGTATCTTGTGCAGGGGGAGCCCACATTTAACAACACTCCTCTAGGTGTAGCTTCCCTACCATTGGGTAGAGAGGCAGGATCACCTCTCTCCCCGTGCTTCAGTCTCTTCAGAAAAGGAATGAAATTGTGTCTTTCGTTATTTACAGTCATGGTAATCATTAGGAATAACAACGAAAAAACCCCACCCCAAACTCAGTTGTGTAAAAAGAGTTGTTTCCAATGCAGCTGGGATATGGTTTTAAGAATATTTTCATATACAGACTTCTTGTCTCAGAAAAGTAGAGAGAAAGCGAGGGAGAGAGTGGAAACTACTGAATATAGATTTTGTGAGTGGTGTGCATTGCAGTGATGGGCTGTAGCGGGGGAAATGCATTTGTTTTATGAGGCAATAACTAGGGAAAGGGCAGCAGAGGAAGAGGAATGCTACAGGAATAAATGGCCACAAGGAACTGGAAATTCAGACACTAGAAAGGGTGAGAATTTGTTCTGGCTACATGAATGGGTGCGAAATAATATTGTCCAAAAGCGTAAACTCAAATATTGCTATTTTTAGAGTTGTTATTCCTGTTTGTTGCTTTTTTTTCCTCAGTGGGTTATTTTGGCTCCAGTGATCTGGAGGTGTGATTTTGTAGATGCCTAAGATATGGCAGTCAAACTTGCTTTGCAGAGCAGTCTCTGGTCTTTGCAATGATAGTACCATTGGTGTGATTTTTTTGTGCCGCTCATCCTATCCCTGAACAGCTCTCTCACCAGCACCTTTCAGGCTTTGCTCTGGGTGAGTTTTACACATCCAAACAGACTGCCGAGATCAATGGAATATTTCTTCTTTATGCAGAGAATGACAGCTTTGCCTGTCAAGGCTCTTGGTTCCTGCTTCCCTGGCCATCAGTTTAACCTGTGGTCTCTGCAGCATTGATGTAAATTTGCCTTCCTCGAGGCCTTAATTTCTGTTTAGCTGCTATCACAGAAGCAACAGAATCCTTCCCTGGGAGGGTGGGCAGGCCCTGGCACAGGCTGCCCAGAGAAGCTGTGGCTGCCCCTGGATCCCTGCACGTGTTCCAGGTTGGACAGGGCTTGGAGCAAGCTGAGACAGTGGAAGGAGTCCTTGCCCATGAAACGAGCTGAGCTCTAAGGTCCCTTCCAAGCCAAGCCATTCTGTGATTCCAAATATTCATTCCAGCAAGTGTTTACTGGCCATTACATCTAAGTTGTGTATTTACAGATTTCTGATCGTGTTTCAGCTGGAGAGCTTAACAGTGGAGTCCCCCATCTCAACCCTGCCTTTTGAAAGCAGTGTTATATTTAGCTGTTTTTTATTACTGGCAACTTCAGCAGCTGAAATTGGACCTTGGGGCTTCAAAGCAGCTGCTTGGTTAAGGAAGCGTTGCTGAATAAAAGCTCCCTGCTCTGCTCCCCTCCCCCTGCCTTACTGCACTCCCAGCTGTGTGAGCCCAGCAGCAAGGAAGGGACGTTGGCCTTGAAGTGAATCTAAAGAGGAAAGAGAGTGGGAAGAGGAGAGGAGGAGTCAGCCGGGGAAATGCAATAGCAGCCCGCAGTGTGGGAAGATGAGAAAGCAGCAGCAAAGGCACTGGTGGTTCAGCCTCTGAGCGGGTGAGCTCCGTGGAGCAAGGGCTGAATAGAGGGGAGGGCCAAGGAGTTTAAAGAGTGAACACACTCAGTGAAAAGGCAGGGATTATGCTCCTCTTTCTTTCTGGAGTAACGATCAAAGGGAAAAGGTGAGCAGTACAAGGAGGAAGCTAGTGAAATCAGTGCCAAATTCCGCTTAAAATACAAGCCTTTAATAAACAAGGGGTTGTGATAGCTGAAGGACAGTTGGAAATGTCTTTGGTGTAGTGCAGGAAGCAAAGAACACTTCACAGGGTTGTGAGAATCCTGTGGGCACGATATTTATTTCATTATATTCTTATTTGGGTTGTGTAACTGTGCTCTAAGCTGTCCCTGGCAATACAAGTGCAGCTCAAGTGTTACTGTATTTCAAGGTATGAAAGTAACTGTCAAAAACATTTTTTTAACTATTTTTTTTCCTAAGGGATTAAGAGAAACCTGGAGACAATAGGATGGTATTTACTTTCTGTAGCACTCCTGACTTCAATAGAGAATTGGGTGGCTCTTAGCCAAATCTAACACGTTCAAGTTGAACTCCACATATTTTAGGCAGCTTTTGGTAAATAAATCGGTTTTAAAATGCACTGAGTAAAAGTATCAGGCTTAGGTCACTTTGATCTGCTAAAAATGACTTGATGGCAACTTTGAAGGCTTGGAGGGAGTTGAAAATATGTACAAAAGTAAACAAAATCAGGGTAAAACTTTTTATATCTTTTAGGATCATGCAATACCTACTCTGCAGTCCCATTTTGTCGGGCCACTATGGGTACAATTAGTCCCTGCAGTTACTAATGCTTCTCACCTTTCAGTGAGGGATTATTTCTTGCTCCCTTTGAACCAGAAGAAGGTGGAGCAGAGAAGTGGCTGGCTCAGCTTTTCTACCATGCTTGAAGGAGACCCTCAGTGTGGGGCCCTGTGCCTCAGCCAGCATCTTACCACAGAGACATCTCTTTTATCTGAGATTTATAAGGCTGGCAACTGGGTTGGGGTTGAGTGGTTGTGCAAACAGGGTGGCTACTGGGACAGGGCTGTTTTTTTGCTGTGCTGTAATGCAGCCTCCCCATGCAGCTGTATCTCCCCTTGGTTACCAAACCCACAGCTATTTAGGTAGTCCTGGGTAACAGCAGTGCTTTGCTTACCCTTTCTTTCCTTTGGCAATAGTAACAGACCAGTGACTCACTAGAAAAGACACAAAACTTTCTTACAAAGATTTTCAGAATTTAAGGTGACTCTGAACCTCATTCTGCCAGCCAAGTACTGCTAAAATCTTTCTTGTAGGCTCCCTTTGGGTACTGGAAGGCCACAGTTTGGTTACTCAAGCTGTTTCTTTTCCAGGCCAAACTATTCCTCTGCTTTCCCCATAGCAGAGGCACAACTGATACCTTGGGAAGGCTGACCTGAAACGGAGACTGGACAGAGCTAGAGAATAAAGTAGGTATTTATTGAAAGGCTTTTAGGGTACACCTTGGGCGGGACAGGGCCTGGCCAGGACTACACTCAAGGTGGATTAAGAATGGTCACAAAATGGCTGACCAGCCATGAAGTCTTACATTTTTGTAAGTTTTTGTCCATTTGCATATTGGGGTTTAATTGTCCAATTACAGCTTCAGGTTATGAGGTCCCATCCTTCTTGTTCCTCCCCTCAGCCCACCCTTGTTGTTTGTGCTTTTGGGCCTGAAAGTTGTCCTTGGTCTCCAGCAGGAAAAGGATTTGTTTTGTGTCCCTGCTCTGTGCAGAAAGCTGAGTGACACTGACTGTGAGCTCAGAACTGCACCCCTGGGCAGCACAGAATCTGAAATACATGAAAACTAAAACTTAAGGCATCACTCCAAACCTCTCATCATCTCTGTGGCCTCCTCTGGACTCATTCCAGCAATTCCACATCTTCTGCTGTTGGAGCCCAGGGCTGGGGCAGCTCTGCAGGTGGGGTCTCACCTGAGCAGGGCAGAGGGACAGAATTCCCCCCTCCTTTGCCACCCACGCTGGAGGATCAGCCCAGGGCACAGCTGGTTCAAGGCTGGGGCAGGTCCAGCTCCCACCCACCTGCACCCCCAAGACCTTCTCCCAGGGCTGCTCCATCCCAGCCTGGATTAATTCTGGGTCCCAGCTTGGACCCATGTGCAGCACCAGCACTTGGTCTTGTTAAACCTCATGAGATTCCCATGGACCCAGGGCTCGAGCTTGTCCAGTTCCCTCTGGATGACCCTGTCCTTCAGGTGTGTCCCTGCCCCTCATCTTGGCGAGCTCTGCATGCTCCAAATCAGCTGATGCTGTTGCATTGTTTATTTGCAGGTTTACATTTTCCCCTTTTGGATCACCAGCTCTATTTTCAGAGGAACATGCTGTTTATCCTAATTTCTCCATAGTCTCAATGAGCCCACACACTCCACTCTCTTCTTGCCTGTGTGTAGCAGATCTACTCTGTGAGTAGAGCAACGCTGCTGTAAGAGCAGCTTTCACTATGCTGCAGCTCAAGGCTTCATTTCCATATGGCTGGCTTAAAAGAGAACAGCTTTCCTTGGGCTTTCTCTTGTGGCAAAATGCCAGGCTCCCCCACTTTCCTGCTGGGGCTGTGGTGGCTTGCTGAATGATGAGATAAATCCACTTTTTTCCCCCACTCCTTCCTAGCTCTCTGTTAAGGGCCTCATGCAAGCCCTTCTCTCTGAAAGGCACGTTAGAAGCCTTGAAATGCATAAGAGTATCAAAGTGTGACGTGAGAGAATAATCTACATAATCAGATTTCAGGGTTTATCTAGGCTTTTTGTACAGAAAAGGCCATGTATGATATGTTCAGTGCTAAAATCTGGGCTGTGACCTCCTCTTTTCATCCCTTTTTTGGTTTATTTGGCCGGCAAAAAATGTCTCCTTTTGGCATAACTGTCATAGAAAAAAATATTGAAGGCCAGAGCAGAATTTGAAGTGACTCTTTAAGTTGTCAAGGCCCAAAATAAATGAGGTGGGTTTTGTTAAGACAGAGTATCCATACTAGCAAAGAGGTTCCAGATGGGAAATAGGGAATAATTCAGCTTGTCTGATCTGATGAGGTTTCAGGAGACAGCGGACCAGGTGAATCAAAATTTGGATGGTATCCATTATCCATTAGGCTTGGCTGATTTTAAAGAAGGATTTTGATGGATGGGGCTGTATTATAGGTGGACTCAGGCTGTGGGTACACAACTCCAAAACATTTTCTCTTTGCAGTGGTGCTGGTAATGCTGGACTGGGCAGCAGTGATCCTCCCTCTCCTGGAGGGATCAGTAGAAATTAGGTATTTTGTGCTGGATGATTTCAAATTTGATGCAACCCAGTGAGTTGCAGCTCAGGCTGGATTCACACTGGCTTGCCCTCGAGGTCTCAGAGCAGATGGTGAGAAGGTAAAAATGTGAAAGACAGAGGTTGGCTGCCTTTGAGATTAATTTTTTTGAACAAACAACAGCATGAATGGGCATAAAATTCAGGATGCCATAATGTTTTGTGCCATCTGTGACCTATTAGATTATGATAATGATGAGAACAACTAGTGTTTAATAACTCACTGCCTCAGAGAACCTGGGGAAGGGTAAATCCAGAGTAATCCATCTGTGCTTTGCTGGTGCTGCTCTTGGGGAGGATCCTGGAAGTTGTATCCTTTGAGGGAGCAAGGAATGAGTATACAATGATTTCTCTAGCTGAGCTTGTTTGTGAAATGCTGGCTTTTCCCAGGAAAGCACATACAAAAATAGCAGCCAGCCCTCTCTAGCCATGGAGCATATGTCTGCAGGCTCAGCTTTGAAGTTCACCAGTTGCTGCAGCTTCTCCAAAGAGGTTAAAATGCTTCTGTAATGGAAGTGACCTGAGCACTCGGGTTCGTTACTGTATTCCCCCACCTCTAGGCTGCTGCTTGGAGTCTGGGGCATTTAAATGAGTTGTCCCAGATGGAGTCCTTAAATTCTTTAGTGCCTCTGCTGCCAGTGTGGGAGAGCTCAGCTGTGCTTCCTGGGCCGGTTTTGTGTCCCCAGCACAAAAATCCATGCAGCTTGAGCTGTGCATAAACCCCACTGTGAGCACTGCACATTCTTTCCTATGCCTTCCCCTCTCATCTGGCTTATTCCTCAAGCCCTTTGGTTTGGCAGAGCTTTACCAAAATGCATAGAAATGTAGCTTCTTCTTACCTCTACCAGGTCGTGCTTCAGCTAAAAAACTGCATTTATTTTTCAACTTTCCTGAGCTGAATGTTTTCTTCAGCAGCATGCAATGACTCCTGCTTTTGGCTGAAGTCTGTGTTAGACCATTACAGAAATTAGGCACCTGCCCAAAAGTCTGCCAAGGGGCAAAACCTACTTGCCATTAAAGCTTTTAACAAATGAGATTGGTAGGTAAGTCCATGACCACCTGGGCTCCTGTGCAGTAGGATTTCTGTGGCCATCAAAACCCTGAACAAGTCTGATGTTTTAGAAGTGACCTAATTGAAAATACAGCCAGTAATGTAATTATCACCCAGAATCAGCTCACCTTCTGTTGCTTAATTATATTTTCCTTGCATACTTAGTCTGTTTCAAAGAAGCTGCCTTGGATGGCACACAGGGTTTCCCTTTAATTACTGTTGTATGGTAATTGTCATGTAATTATGCTGTTATGAATATAATGTGCATGTATTATTGTGGGGCAGGGATTTATGGCATGTAAGCATATTTTTAAAGTGTTATAGATGTTCTCCACACAGCCCTTTAATGACAGGAGTCTCTTACAGCCATGCAGTGTTTTAATTTCCTAGTGTTTAAGGTCTCCTGTAATAATGCTACTTCATCATCCAGTCAATACTATGGGAATTACACTCCTTGCTTATGGTGAGGTCCTCACCACGCTTGCAAAATTTGCTAGTGCACAAAAAAAGTGGTCATCGTGATAGGGCAAGGGGGAATGGCTTTAAGCTGAAAGAGTTGATTTGGATTTGATATTGGGAAAAAATCCTTCCCTGTGAGGGTGGGGAGGCCCTGGCACAGGGTGCCCAGAGCAGCTGTGGCTGCCCCTGGATCCCTGGCAGTGCCCAAGGCCAGGCTGGACAGGGCTTGGATCAGCCTGGGACAGTGGAAGATGTCTCTGCCCTTGGCAGGGTTGAGAACAAGATGGGCTTTAAGGTCTCAACCCAAACCATTCCATGATTCTGTCATGCTACCTTTGTATTAACTACTTTCCTACACAGGACCCCAAAGAGGTGACAGAAAAGGTTTTGAATCCTTTACTCCAAAAAACTCCATGGGAGGTTGTAGCACTGGAAACCTGAGCACAGAGCTGATGTGGTGAAGTTATTGATGGCTGAGTGTGATGAGCACTGTAGCATCCAGTTGCTTGCAGGTGAAAATTTGGGAGCATAGTAATTTGTGTATCATTAACCTTCAATCACAATTTAAATGTGCATGTGGTGGGTTGTCTTTTGGGTTGTGGGGTTTTTTTGTTTTGTTTTTTGCCCCAGGATGTTTCTTCATAACTTACTATGTGAGTCCCCTGCTGCAATGTGCTTTATGTCAGAACTTCTGGTTTATTGCAGGATTTGCATTTCTTTTTCAAGGTGTTTTCAGAAGTTTTAGGCTATGTTGAAGGGACAACAAAAACTGTGGGCTGTGTTTAAGTGCTGAAACAGCAGTGAAAACCTTGGTGCCCTGGTAATAACAGAGGAAATCAGTCCCAGCGATTCCTGGCTGGTAAAATAAACTGCCAAGAGAAGCACCCACTTGTCAAGACCTTGTACAGCAAGTACTTTGTGATGGGTGATTCTAAGTTGCCTGGAAAAGGCCTTCTGAGCACACTGTAGTTCCTGGAATTAACATTTTCATCCTGGATTTCTGTGGCACATACCGTACAAATGAAAGTTGTATCAGGAAAAATAAATCTTTGGTTTTGTGCTAATGCACAAATGCTACTCTTGTGTTATATTCCCAAATTTAACAAAACCAAAGTGACTGGACAGAGCTCAACTGCATCTGCTTGTTTGCAATGGAACCAAGCATTAGGCAATGAAGTATGACTAAATTGTGCTGGCAAACACATTTTTATCTTGAATTAAATTTGTCTGTGGGCTTTGGCTCACTGCTCTGCACAAAGGGTGAAACTGGCTGTGAAGAGGACAAAGAGCTCATCACGAGCACACGGAATTGCTGCGACATGCTGCACGCTGGCTTTGCTGAGGCTGGGTTTGCTGCAAACGTGCAAGAGCAGGCTTGATAAGTTTTCAGTCCCAGCTCAGGCACCAGGCAGATCATGCCATGCAAGTCCCAGGCTCAGTGTCCTGGTGGCTGCACAGAGCTGTGTTTGGAGCAGGGTAGATGATAACCTGGGTCACTATTTTACTGCCCCTTACCCTTGTCAAGCTGGTTACTCACTGCTTTGCATCTTCCCTACACCCTGAATTTTTTGTTGCTGGAAATGACAGCAGTGCCTAAGTAATTTTATCCTTTCAATACTTTTTTTTCCTCAAGGCCTGTGTGTTTCCTGGCCCCACCACACACACACAGAGCAGGACTGCTGTCACTGGCGCAGCACCGCCCCCACTGTTTGCTAACCCAGCCTCTCTGGTACGAGGCTTGCAGGAGACACAAACTGAGCCTTATAGGATGCTGAGCTGCCAAAACAGCCAAGGACTTCCCCCAAGGCTGGGGGAGCAGCTGCTTTTTTATATTGAGCCAAACTCTTCTGTGCCATGTGCTGCCCTCTGAGGATGAGCAGGTTAATCTCTTACAGATGTAGGAGCTATGTCCTCTTCACTGATAAACCAATGTACCAGCCAGCTTTCTCCAAGCTGATCATCAAGCAAAATATCTGATTTCTGAAATCTGATCTGCTAGAGCTTCCTTTTCACCTGGCACAGATGAACCTCTGCAGCAGGACAGGGGAGAAAAGGAGGTGAAAAATCTTGTGGGTTCAGATAAGGGCAGGGAGATCCTTCACCAATCAGTCATGAACAAAACAGACTTGGCCTGGAGAAGAATATTGCTCATTAAAAATAGAGCAGCATAGTAACAAACTAGAACTAAATTTTTGCCCCCACTTCCCATTCAGAAACTATGAGGAAAAGGTTTACTGCCTTTCTGGTTTTTTCCTTAGTAACCACCAGGACACATAAGCCTCTTCCCCAATACCTGAATAAACCAATAATCTCCAGTTTTTCACTCTTCTTCTACTCCTGTTGCTAAGCTAGAAATGTGAAGTGTGAAACGCTGCTAAGAGGGCTCATTTACACTCACCGAGGTTGTATTGGCAACAATTAATTACTGCCGCCGCCAGAAGTGACTTTAAAGCAATATTTTTCAGGTGAAGAGCACTTTGAGCCGACAGGAGCCCCTTGCACCTGTAGTTCTATGTCCTTTTCTCTGGGAAAGGATCGTTCATTTCTTTGTGGACTGGATGTTCTGCCAGTGGTGGGATGATCACAGGCTCTCCACTGACTGGTTTTTGTGCTGTGATTATGTCTGTTTGTGTAGGAGTGGCAAAAACCAGCAACGATTTAACAGAAGATGATCCCTTCAGCTGCAGTGTGCAGAAGTCTTAGGGGTGGGCTCAAGCTGATGGAAAAAGGGAGTTTTGACCCTGGGATAAAACTGGTGGGAAGAGGGGAGTAGACAGCTTTTCCTAAACAATCGTTTGTCTGTTCTCTCCAGAAACCGAAGGCTTCATTTCACCAGCAGCCCTCCCACAACATATTTGCTGTAGTGAGGGCTGTGCTATGCCAAGCAGCGTCTTCAGAGATGCTTGGGAATGCTGGAGCGATTGCAGGGACCTGGCTGTTCTGATCAGCTGTCCTTGAACAGGGCTCCCGCCTGCAGTGCTCCTCGCTGGCAGGCAGCATCTTCTGTTTGCACTGCGAACTCCATCTTCTGCACTGGGAAGAAAAATAAAGAGGAGAGGAGCAAGCAAGCAACAGCTGTTGGCTTTGCAGTCCTGCTCATTTTGATCCTTGCATCCTGCTGTTTGATTCCACCTCCTGCCTCCAATGCAAGGATCAAGCTTTCCCAAATTCCCTTACACAGGTTATTGGTATAAACCTTCCGCTTACTTTGTAAATAATATTGGTGTAAACCCACTAAAATATAGCTTTCTTTTTACCTCTACTCCTCTTAATTGCATGTTGCAGTAGTTTATATCAGTGTAATGGCATACAGCTGCAGGATTGCACCTTTCTGACCTTGGGAAATGATTCCTGGATGCCGTCCACATGGGCGTGGATGTGGAAGTTGCATCTCCACAATTACGTTTGGCTTGATTGCTTGCTTAGTATCTAAAATTCCTAGGGTGTTCTTTCAGGTGTTGTTGTCCAATTCAAACCTCCATTCTGCTCCCAAATATCAAAATATGCCAAATAGGTCATGTGCAGCTGAAGCAAAAGACTTTTAAGCCTTCAGTGGGAATTGAGGCTGAACATCTTTGAAATAGTTGAGATTTCTGTTCCTCCCCCCTCACCTTCCTCCAGTCATTTGCAATTCATACGGCACTCGGGTGATGAGTCTGCAAGTGTTACTCGGAAATCATTGAAACATTAAAAAAGAGCTTGAGTATCTATTTTGCCCCAAAACTGTTTCTGTTTTATGAGCTCAGAACACAAGCTGCTGATGGAGTGAATTTGAAAACTAGGTCTCGCTCCATTCCCAGGGATTTGTTCTCCAGAGGTGAGATGGTTTTGAAGCAGGAGGTGTGTGTATTTGACACTAAAATAGAGTAGTTTTGTTATTTGTTTCCTCTTGCCCTTGAAAATAATTTGTTAAAACCTTTTGGGGAAACATTAACAGTATAATTTAACTGAGCAGGGATTTTTCCAGGCTGGCAGAAAACAAAAGGGGAAGGTGTCCCTCCTGTGCAGGGGTTGGAACTAAATAGTTTGTAAGGTCCCTTCCAACCCAAACCATTCTGTGAGCCTGTGGAGAAGTCTGGTGATAACTGTGTCAATGAGATGCCTGTGGAAGAATAGTGATCTGAAGCAGTTTAAAATCTGAGGTTAATGCAGCTCAATTAGAATTATGGAAATATTTTTTCTTTAACTGAGAATGAAGGGATTTATTTTGAGCTCATCTTTCCCACAAAAAGCATTACCCTTAAGCTATATATCTAGACAAGAGATTTATAAAAATAAGAAATAGAATTTATGAGCTGATGTCTCAGGATTTGTCAGCAAAAGTAGCTTTAATCAGATAGTCCAGTAACTCCATGCTGTGCATACAGAATCACAGAATGGTTTGGGTTGGAAGGGACCTTAAAGCTCATCTTGTTCCTAACTTTGCCATGGGCAGGGACACCTTCCACTGTCCCAGGTGGCTCCAACACCGTCCAAACTGGCCTTGGACACTTCCAGGGATCCAGGGGCAGCCACAGCTGCTCTGGGCACCCTGTGCCAGGGCCTGCCCACCCTCCCAGGGAACAATTCCTTCCCAATTTCCCATCCATCCCTGCCCTCTGGCAGTGGGAAGCCATTCCCTGTGTCCTGTCCCTCCCTGTCCAGCCCCTCTCCAGCTCTCCTGGAGCCTCTTTAGGCCCTGGAAAGGGGCTCTCAGGTTTCCCTGGAGCCTCCTCCTCTCCAGGTGAGCACCCCCAGCTCTCCCAGTGGTGCTAGACCAGGTCCTGGCACAGGGATTTGAGGAGAGCCCTCCTGGAGCAGACCCCCCCTCACAAGTGTGGTTCCCTTGGCTCTGAGCAGGTGACACCACTGGTGACAAGTGTCCATAACTGCCATGAGCAGGTGCATCCAGCGAGAGAAGCTGCTCCACTGCATTGCACCCCAGCCAACTGCCAGCTCTGAGGATTTTAGTTTAAACACCAAATAAGTTTCTGTAGCTGACAGTGTGCTAACAGGCATGACCTCAAATTGGCTCAAACAAGCTGTTTGTAGAACTGGGTGTGAGCACTTTATTTAAATATAAGTTGCAAGTATCGACCAAACCCCATCCAGTCTGCCCAGCAGTCTCATTAATTGTATTCATTAAGTGGATTTTAAATCAAAATCATCAGATCAACAAAAAAGGATCAGGCTTTCACTTTTCAACAGCACAAACAGTATTAAACTCTATCAGCTTTTCCTGATGGGATGTACTGATCTGATTTTTTTCTTTTTCTTTTTTTTTTTTAAATTTTAACTCCATATGTGTTGTTTTGTTGAACTTGCAGCCACTATTTTGTGAACCCTTCCCAACCCATTACTAAATGTAGAGACTGACTTCCAACTGGCTTAGGAGGATTTGGACAGCACTGTCACAGCTCAGGTTTGAAGTTCAGGACTAAAAGACTTTAAGCCCTGTATCAGATGTATTTTGAGCAGGGCTCAGTACTGTATCACTTAACCTCTGCACCCAAGCAAGCATAAATCCTCTTTTTTGGCTTTTATGGGCCCAAACTGTCATAAATAATGGTGGCCAAACTGGACATTTGTTTTACATGTACTAATGGGTAATAAAGGAGGCAAGGAGAGTGAGCTCTGAGTAATGCTGTGCCCAAACCAGAGAGAAGAGACTTTTAGTCTGCTCTTAGACCTGAAAGCCTTTCCCTGGCATACACTGGACACATTCCCTCAGCCTGCAGATAAGGAGAGTGTTCAGTGGGACTTTGATATGTGGCTAAAGGAAAACAAAAAGGTAGAAAGAGGGGAAAAAGGGGGAAACCCAAGCCCTGTTTAGCACTGCCTGGCCATCCTGTGCTCAGCAGTGATCATACCCAATGGAGTCTGTGCTTCAGCACGGGCCATAGCTGGATCTGTGTTGTGGCCTCTGTCAATTAATTCAGTTCCTAGGATTTAAGCTGGATCCCCTTTCTGTAAATAGGAATGAACTGTTAGTCTTAGTCTCTTGTCCTGTAGAAAAATACATGGAGTTTAACTCCTCACTTCAGCCAGAGCACCTGGATATAATGCCTCTACCAAATTGTGTGTTTTGGCACTCTCTAGTAGCGTGCCTAAGTGTGGCTAAGCACAAATAACTGCTTTTGACGGAGTAACTTGAGTCAGTGGCATTCTGGAGGAGCTGGGGCACTGCTCTGCTGTGCTGTCCTCCATCAGGTTTAGATTTCAGCGCCTATGACAACAACAAAATGACTATTTGCTTCCAGTTCAGGTTCTGCCTCTTGCTCCTCCAGGTAAGCTGCTTTTTGAGCTCATAGCTGAAGTGCTGGGGAGCTCCCTGCCCTGCATTTGGAGGATCCCCATCTCTTATCAAGTGTAAAAGCTTAGCATTAGAGCAGTTAGTGCTGTAGTGCAACGAATTTAAAATGTTCTTGCTCTTCCCGTCTGCTCTTGGGGAGCTGTGAGGAGGGAGCCCCTGCTGCCAGCTGGATGAGCTGTTTGGCCTGTGGTGTGCATCTGGTGGCACATCTATGGGCATGTCCTCCAAAAGGCTGAGAATAAAACAAAGGATTAGAAAGAAATCCAGAGTGCTGCTCATACAGATTTGTTGTGGCTTTCATTTGGGATTCCTGGGATATGCAAAGACAGATGTCATTGGATTTCCAAGGAAGACAAAGGATGAGGGAGGCCTGCCTGGGGAAATCTCTGGTGGTACAAGGGGATACTGGAGGCAGGGCAGGTAGAGACATAAACAGCTTGGTTCTCCATCAGGGCTAAACAGCCCTGACTCAGGATTTGGTACCTGAAAAGTAAGACTCCTTCTAGGTGGGTTGTTATGTTCTGGATCAGAAAACTTGGGCTGACCTCAGTGGAGAAGAAAACATCTTTGTCAAGTGAAGAACTTGATGGAGTGGTTTCTGGCAATGCTTCTGAATTCAAGTAGTAAACACCTTGGCATAGGTGATGACTTGCTGCTCCTCAAGGCATGGACTTCATAATCTTAGGGCTCTTTTCCAGCCTTAGTGATTCAAAGATTCTGTGACACCATTTACCAAAAGCCTTGAAAAGACTGGCTGAAGCAGCAGGGATGCAGCAAAGGAAAACAAACAATGGCAACTGTGAAGCAAACAAGGAAAGAACAAGCATAGACTGATCTGGACAAAGAATTCGGGCTGGCTCTGGGATGAGATGGTGTGTGAGCAAACAACTGCCCAGAGTGTGTTGGGCTCCGCTACAGCCTGAGAGAGAGAGCTCTTCTTTCCAGACTTCGACACCCTATTTGGCTGGGAATGTCCTCTGCCTCTTAACTTTGGTGGGGTAAATGACATGGGAAGCCTGATGATCACAAGTACTTGATCGTGGGCCCTTCTAAGTTGCCAATGACCTGTCAGGTAGTATAAAGTGAGCACAAAGTCAATTAGCAGGAAAGGAAAGAGCACATCTGTTGTGCCTGGAGAAGCTTGGATTTCTGAGCTGCCACATCAGTGGCAGAGTGTCCTGCTCTGAGGAGGAAGCTCTCTGGATGCATGGCAGAACAGTAGATGTTTTAAATTCCCATTTCTACAGATGCACAAAGGCACCAGATCTGAGCTTAAAAGCATAATCTACTTGGCAAGCTTGGAATGTAAACAAGAGGTTTCAACTTTTAATGTTTTCAAAGGACATGGGCAGATAGTGACAGCACAGGGGGCAATGCTTTTAAAGTAACAGGGCAGGGTTGGATCAGATGTTAGGAAGAAATTTCTCCCTGTGAGGGTGGGCAGGCCCTGGCACAGGGTGCCCAGGGAAGCTGTGGCTCTCCCTGGATCCCTGGAAGTGTCCAAGGCCAGGTTGGATGAGGCTTGGAGCAACCTGGGATAGCAGAAGGTGGTCCTGCCCATGGCAGGGTTTAGAACAAGATGAGCTTTAAGGTCCCTTCCAACCCAAACCGTTCTGGGATTCTGGAATTCTACAGGCACAGGATCATGGACGCAAATCGAACACCTCTGGGATGCTGAACTGTGCTGTTGTGACGGAGCACGGCTGGAAGGCCCAGGCTGCTCCCTAGCTGGGCTGCCATCTTCCCTTAAGCTGTAATCATCTTTGTATCTTCAGCCCTCACTCGTCTGTCCGTAGTACGTTCCTCCATTGTACAGGAATAACCTCGTTTCCTCCCTCTGCAGCCTGCCGAGCGTGCTGACAGCCCCATGTCAGCCGGGTTGTAGCTGGGCTTTGTTAAACCCAGGCGCGAATTCCCTTCGGTTCATCTGCCTGACTCCAGTGAAAGCCATCAAACAGCAGGCGCCGGAGCTCTGCCCGGGATTTGTTTGCAAATGTAGACACTTAATGGTGAAAAAAGGTATGCCAGCACTTCCCAGCCTGGGGGGGGGAGTAGCTAAACCTGTGCCCTCAGCGCTTTGAAGCCGTAATTAAGAGTTCAGGAGTGTTTGGCTGATGAAGCCTGTTGGCTTGCCAGGGGAAGGGGGATTGTTTGCCTGTCATGTCAAAGATTGTGACCTAATTTCCTGCTTGAGCATTTGGTGTCATGCACGATGAGTGATGAATGCGATGGCTGAAGATACATTCTCACTTTGGAGGGGTCACTGTAATTGCTCGTCTTTGGTGTCAGGTTTTGCTGCAGGGACACGGTGAAGCCCTGGAGATCCCGACGCCTCTTCTGCAGCTTGGGAAGGAAATGAAGAGCAAAGCTGCTTGTTTCATGCATTCCTGGGCTGTGTTGCTGCTGCTGCAGCTTCCCAGCAATGTGTGAGGTGACTGAGAAATACTTGTCACATGCTGTTTGTCCCTTCATCCTCTTCCCAGGAGTGAGTGCTGAGCAGCGGCCTTGCTTCAAATGTGCACAGTCTCCTATAGTAAAGCCAAGGGGGACACAGAAATGGATATTCACCCAAAGCTGCTGAGGAACAGGGGTGAGCACATTGAAAAGTGATGCTGTTTGAAGAAGGACAGGTTTGTGGCCACTGGTACCAGAATTTAATTTGGCTTAGGTTTGGTCTGTAGTGCAGAGGAGTGTTCAAGCTGCTGGAGAAAGGGTGTGTAGTTAAAGAGCTCTTAAGATTAGATTAGTGAGTGAAGGAGTTCCGCTGAAGTGGGCTCTGCTTCCCTGTAGTGCTTGAAAGCCCTTCCTTTGTTGTCTGCTGCCAGAGTCCTTTGAGAAGCTTCCTGCTGAACCTGTTGGGGGCATTCTTGGCAGAGCCCTTCCCTTAGCGGGATGGGAAGACACTAAGGTAAACTCCTGTGAGGCTGGCAGGTTGCCTGCCAGCTGATCCCAGCCAGGAGGAGCACTGCTCCAGGGATTTAGTTGGCTTGCTGCACCAGGGGGCCGAAGGTGAAGAGACAGTGTGAGTCCAAGAGGTTCCTGCAGATGTGCTGGAGACACTCCTGGCACGCTCTTCTGCAGTAACTCCAGCCAGGCTGTCCTGGTTGGAGTGAAGATCCTGGTCTGTGGGTGGAGGTCCCAGGTGGGGCTGCTTAGGGCACTAAATGCTCATTCTTTTCTGCTTACCTACCTCCCCGGGTGAGGAAGGGACTGACTGTGCTGCTGGTCTCTGCTGCTGTGTCAGTTCTTTAGGAACAGTCTCATTCCCAAAGGGGCAAGACAAAAGCACTGACATGCAGGAGAATCCCTGCTGCAGCTGCAACGACCTTGAAAAATCAGTGCCAAAAATCATTAGTGATTTTTTAAAATTTTATTCTGAACTGGACTTTTTTTTTCCAGATTGTTATACCGATATTCATTTGGAAAGCTCAGGGATTAAACATAAACATGATGGTGGGAACAGAGTGTATTTCTTTGAAGGATATAACAGGAAGGTAATGATGCCTGTCTTGCTGTCCTAATATGGATGGGATAGAGTCCATTTTCCTCACAGCAGCCTGTATGGAGCTGTTTTGGATTTGTGACTGATGCAGTGTTGGTAAGACTGGGCTGTTTTGGCTGTTGCTGAGCTGTGCTGGGGTTGAGTGAGGAACACGGAGAGGGCACAACCAGGACACCTGATCTGAACCAACCAAAGGGACATTCCATGCTGCAAGAGGATTACATCAGAGTGCCCAGAGCAGCTGTGGCAGCCCCATCCCTGGAAGTGTTCCAGGCCAGGTTGGACGGGGCTTGGAGCAACCTGGGACAGTGGAAGGTGTCCCTGCCCATGGCAGGAGGTGGAATGAAATGAGCTTTAAGGTCCCTTCCAACCCAGCCCATTCTGTGATTATATGATGATGTGCTTAGCATTAGGAGCTAATGGAAAATAGGAGGAAGGGGGGATGTTCAGGTGAAACTTATTTTCATAGAGAACAGCATTTAAACCTTCTAAAAATCGACACACTTCCACAATGCTTCTTTGATACTAGAGAAAAATAGAGGCAGAATTACCTGCTGCACATCCCTTCAGCTGCACTAATAAACATCTCCCCGAGCCTGACCTCGGGTGCAAGCTACATTCTTCTGTGAGAATGTTTGCTGTAAACAATGTACTTGTTATCAGGGAAGTTAACAGGAGGCTTGCTGGATACCGAAGGGAATGAGCACTTGCCAAAAGATAAACACCCAGCCATGCCTACTTCCCATTTGGAGGCTCAGGGAAAATCGCTGCAGCACCAAAACATCAGCTATATTGACAGGAACGTGGGAATTACTTGAGATGTAGGAGCTGTGTGTGCTTCTTCCTCTAGCTTTTTTAAGGCTTGGTTGGTATGCTGTCCACAGCAACCCAAGGCATCTTGCAGAATTCCAAATCCTTAGTTAAATGCAGCTGCACTCTGTGAGAACTTCTGTTTCTGGCAGTTAAAAAAGGGGAGGGGCGGGGGAAGAGATGGTAAAAAAAAAAGCAAAGATAGAAAGGATTCTGATAAAAGGGAATGGCTTATTAAAGGGACTCAGGAGCAAGGAGAGTAAGAAGAGATTGTCTCATGGGAGATTTTGTAGGGAGTACCTGAGGGAGAGAACTGCCCCAGGGCTGGGAGGTTGAATCTGTTAGGTTTTTTCTTTTATTTGGGGAAACAGGAATTGCTACAGTGCCTGGATCAGTATTAGACACTGGACAGTAGCAGGGAGACTTGTGTGGGGCAGGAAATGACAGGACATCTGTCTGTAGCTCACTCTATAAGAAATGGCACATCTCTGTTTCTCAGTCTCAAAACTGAAGGCTGGACCACATTCATGGTCTCATACCATAGGAGGATGGACTCCCCCTTTCAGTGCAAAGGAATCACCTGGTATCTGTTGGTTTTTACTTTTAAGATTTTTTTGGCGGTTAGTTTCATCATTTCAGGTTTTTGCTCAAGGCAGGAACTCAAGATTCCTCCACCAGCCGTATGTGTGGGGTTCTGCCTCTTGCTTGCTAATGTCTGCTTAAATTTTTTTTCACTTCCATGAAAAGCAAATTAGAAGCACTTCGTAGGCATTATGCTGCTGTTAATTATGTAGGGCCCAGACACTATTCACAACAGTAATAGGAAAACTACCAAAGCAAATGCAGCAGTGTGAAATGCCAAATTAAGGTCTCAGCTCTTGAATGCAGCTAAATTTGCAAGTGGATGCTGCACACTGTAAGTGTGGGGGTCCATGCTTCCCCTGCATGGTTCCCAAGCTTTATCCAGTGCATGCATCCCAGGATTAGAGCTGTGTTTGCAAGTGGGTTCATTTGCAGTGAGCTGGGAGCCAGGGGAATCGCCAGGGTCTGCGCGGAGATTGGGTGGAACACTCCTGTTCCCCCCAGGGGGAAGGTGAATTGCTGCCCCTGCACCAGGCCTGCACAGAAGTGGGTGACACTGCTGTCAGCGTGGCTCTGCTGTTGTCACTTACCCATCTCATGGCTTCAGCCTGTTCCAGGCTCCTGGGGTAGCTCTTTGTCAGCCTGTTCCTGCTGCTCACTGAGACTCACAGCCTGGAGGCGTCAGCAGGCGAGTGCCAACAGTCTGCTCCTTAATTCTGGCACTCAAACCCCAGAATTAAGGAGGAAGCAATCACTGCACAGCACCTCTGCCTTTGTGGCCTTTGGACCATATCCTTTCCAATTCACGCACTGTTGTTCTGTAACACCTGGGTTGGTACACCCTGTGTGTTACTTAAAGCCCAGCAGGTGTTGCAGCTTTTAATTCTAGGTGAGGTCTCAGTGAGTGCTTGCTGTTTTCTGTCAAGGATTATTTGCCTGTTGGCACTAAGGGAGCCACTTCTACAAATTCAGTTTGATTTTCTTAGCTGTTGTAGGCTCTGTTTTCATTTCATGGCTGAGGTCCATTGCAGAAAGAATTGCCTGGACACAGTCCTGGGATAAATCCATCTTTGTTACAGAAGGTGGGATTTCTTAACATGAGATCTCTGCAGCAATATTTACATCAGATTTAGATTTATATTAGGAAGAAATTATTGACTGTGAGGGTGGGAAGGCCCTGGCACAGGTTGCCCAGAAAAGCTGTGACTGCCCCATCCCTGGAAGAGTTCGAGTATGTTTGCTGTAGCTGGATTGATACAAACTCTGGTGCCTTGTTGTCTGTGATTGAGGAACTGCTTTCCTTGTTTGCCACCTGGTATTTTTCCTGCTGGCAGCCTGGGTTAGAGGTGGGAAATCCAGTCAGCAGTGCCAGGATCTTGATTGAGTCCAGGTACTTTAGGTAACCAAGCCAGTGCCAAAGTCGATTGCAAATTCAGCAGGTCCTGACTGAGTTTTGTCATTCTTGTACTGGACAGTTCCCAGACAGGATCAGTCATCCAGCATCGGACTCTGGGCAGACATTCCAAGAGCAAACTCCTTTCTGTATTAAGCCTTCTTTGACCTTTTTTTTTCATCCTGTAGCTTCTGAGCTTGAAAAACACGCATTCTAATAATGTTGTCCTTAGATATCCTGTTATAATGTGACACCTTTATGGATAACTATGTATTCATCTTCGCAGAAGTAATACAAGAAAGATGCACTTGGATGGGGGGGGGAACACCCCTCTACTGTCTATTTTGATCAGACTTACTGGATCTTTTCCAGTAAAGATTCTTCAGGACCTAGGAAAAGATTCCCGCTATTCTCTAGGTCTGAATGTGCCACAGGACAAAAATAACTGTCATTAATATTGTATGCATTTTTTGCCAGAGGATGGCAGTGTGGAAGGGTTTGAATTGCTCTGGGAATGCCTTTGTCTCAGCTGGGGAAGGAAAATGCCATCTGCTTTCACAGGCGAGTCAGCTCATGCACCCAGACAGCTCCACCTTCAGCCGAATCGGAATAATAAGGTCGGGGGCTGGTGGCTTAAATGGATTTAAGCTAAAATATTGCCAAACCAATGACCTGCCCTGACTGTGCTATCTTTAAAGAGAAAATAATCCATTGAAGAAATTTGTTAAAATATAAAGTTTGTGTGGGAAGGGAGAGTTAAATATTTGTAAACCAGAAATGGGACTAGAGCACTTAATTTAAGTAACACTATTCCAAAAAGCTCAGCCAACAATCTGTGGGCCTCTTGGGTTAATTAATAAGAAAGTAATAATGCAAAGTATGTGGGTTTTTTTCCTGTTTGTGTGTTCCATGAGCTTATGTTGGTACAACCTTTAGAATATTTGTCAAAACATTCATTGCCTGTTTCTCCTTTCAGCTTGCAGAGGTGGCATATATCTAGGCAAGAGACTGAAATATATTCTCAGTCTCCTTATTACCAAGCCAGTGGGTTTATTCTGTCTGCAAGGCATTGATCCAGTGCTTACAAACAATTCCATGTGCAGTTCACACAAATCCAGTTTCCAAGGAGCTGTCTGGCAGCCTGATGTTGGAGCTCCAGATGTTGGCCAGTCCCCTGCCACTTGCTCTTCCATGGCCACAGGGGGAATTTGAATCCACAGGGTGTTCCCAGGCTTGGGTTTGTGTCCGGCTGCCCCAGTTCCATTGGCTTTGGGACAGCAAATACCAAGTGACCCTTGAGACATGAGCCAGGGTGTTTCCAGGACAGTGGTTGGTGACACCTGCGCAGCACCTCTGCAAGGACGTTTGGGTGCTAGGCAGTGAACAGGTTTGCATCCCAGCAGTAAGCTGCTGCCCTCACCTGCGTGGTGCCTGTGGGAGCTGGCAGGGGGGTGTGTGTGTGAGAAATGTGGCCAAATCCGGCATCCAGCTGAATCCCTGTGAGAGGAATGTTGTGGCTCTCCAAAGAGCCAGGAGTATCAGGAAAAGGAGGCAGGGGAATACCAAAAGCTGCTAGAGGGATTGTACAATAACATTAAAACTTGAGGGGCTCAGAAGTGCTTAACAGGGGTTTCCTAGTGCTGATAGCAAAGTGAAGCCTCTTTCCTGTCCTTTGGAAGCCTGACTTCCTTGAAGGCTGTCTCCACTGGTGGTGTGTCTGTGAACTGTGTGAAACTTCTGAGCACTCGAGGCACTTCAGGCTGATAAATACAGCTGCCAGTGTCCCCAGCAATCCATCCACTGGCACAGCGACAAAATGCCTCAAAACACCACCAGAACCACAGCCAGGGCTGGGGTTTGCCATTTGAAACCTTTTCCTCAGCCCCATGGGGATGCAGCAACAGAGCTGGGTGCAGGTAAAAGGGTCTATGGAAAGCCCCAACTCAAGTGAGGGGATGGACCAGGATCCATCCAGGGGTCCAGACAGGAGCAGCAGGAATTGGGGCCATAGGCAAGGCTGCAGATGGGTCTGAGGGGTCACCTGCCTTCCAGCTCAGGTCAGGACTGGGTGCCAGGCATGGAGCTGAACAGGACTACAGGCAGAGGCTGCTCGGGGCAGTTAGGGACTATTGGTGCCCTCAGGAGTGCTGGTTCTTGTGGCTCCGCACTCAGCCAGCCTCCTGCTTCCAGCTCCTTTATCACTGACTTTTCCATGTGCTGATCCTATTGGAACGTTTGCTGTCCCCCGCGCTTGTGAGGTTGGGGAATGTTTCACAGGTAAATATTGAACAGGCAATGAATCCATCTTTCTGACTTCCCACATTCAAGCAGTGTTCCCAGGATCACTTGGAAAAGCAAGGACAAATTCAAGAGCAGATTTTCTGTAGCTTACTTAGGTCAGCACCCCAGTTTAATGAAGCAGGAGATGGGTCTGAGCTTAGCTGTTTTGACAATCTTGAGGACAAAACTCCCGAGCTGAAGATGCTGTCAAGTTGTTAATTTGCAGTGGCTGAAGAAAACTGCTGCAAAAATAAATCCAGGTTTACCAAGGGAATTGTGCTGTGTAACTTGGCATCCATCAGCTGAGTCCTGGGCCAACGTCACTTCCTTGGCTTCCTTCTCATCTAATCCTTAGCTGGTCACTTCTTGTAATTGGATTAAGCAGCTAGAATACACAAAATAGAGCTGGGACCAAATTCCAGCCTGACAATGGATCACAGAAGCCTCTTCTCACACAGTGGCCATTCTCTGTGCATCTTCTGCCAAGTCTGTTGCGCTGAGGACTTGTGGCACTTTCCATGTGATGCACTGCACAGCTCCATGCCTGGATAGGAGACACCTCACAAGCAACAATAATCTTTCTCAGAACTCAGCTGGGCTTTGTACTCATGAATAAAATATCCCCTTCCTTGGTTTGCTTAGGGGTTTTGTGTGCTGAGACATGAGTGATGACAGGAAATCAGGAAACTGTTCTGTGAAATAAAAATAGGGTTTATTTATGTGGCTGTCAAATGTTTGGTGTCCACACTGGGCTGAAATGATCCACCCCTCGTAGCAGAAAATCTCTGTTGCACATAGGCCTGTACCAGCTGTGGGATGAAATCCTGTTGCTTTATAAAAGCCGTGCTTCAGAGGACTCCAGTCTCACTGGGGTTGAGCTTTCTGCTGTCACTGGAGTTGTTTTTTCTGTCTTTTCTTCCTTCTGTTTTCCTCCTGAAAAACACACAGAAGCCTCTGGGATATTATAACCAGGCAGGGGTGAGAAGCTTCTTGCATGGATAGGGAGATAGCCACTCCCAGCTTAGGAAAGAAGACACCTTCACTGTAGTCGGAATTGTGTTCAAGCAACCTGGCAGCTTTCCATGATGCAGTTACTCAGTGGTGGATGAAGGAGGACAAGTGTCTACCTCAACTTCAGTAAAGCCTGTGAAGCTGTCTCCCACACCATCCTCACATAGGGGCTGATAAAGGGCAGATCAAGGAAGTGGCCAGTGGGGCAAACTGAAAACTGGCTAAATGACCAAAGGGTGCTGAACAGTGGCACAAAATCCAGCTGCAAAGTAGTTGCTGCTACAGTACCCAGGGGATTGATTATATTGATTGTCATTAATCACCTGGCTGATGGGACACAGCATATCCTCCCCACAGAGTCACAGCCTGGTTTGGGTTGGAAGGGACCTGAAAGCCCATTTCTTTCCACCCCCTGCCACGGGCAGGGACAACACCTTCCACTAGACCAGATTGTTCAGAGTCTCAGCCAACCTGGCCCTGGGGTCTACTCAGCATTCAGCACATGGCTTGGTGGCCTGTTTGATGCTCCACCACCTGCATCTAAAGGGTCATCATGGTCCCAGCATCTAAAGGGACATCAAATGAGCTCCACTATTTTCTCTTAAGTGTGTTAGCTCTAATATGTATTTTTTTCAAAGATACTTTACAGTTCTTGCTCTGATTTTTATTTTAATGCTGAAAAAAACATCAGCAAAACTGTTCCTATGGGGTAATACCTTCACTATAATGTTTCTCTGCTAGAATTGCATTATATTTAGAACTTAGAGAACTAAAGTATAGAAACAACCTGAAAATGGGATTAACATCTGATATGACACCATCAAAATTACTGTTAAATAAATATATCAATCCAGCAAGAGTCTTCTGTTGTATTTACAAATTTGAGAAAACATTCACTGAGTTGAATAATACATTACGAGTTCAAAGCAGCTCAAATGAGAATACAAATTATAATTGGCTCACTGAGCTCCCATCTGGGTTCTCCTCTTACTTGTGGGACATCTAGTGGCAGAAAGGAGACTATGTTGGGAGACAAAACTATTTAAAATGTGATTCTTGCTTTTAAAAAGGACACTGAAACCTTTTTCTTCACAATCCTTGGAGGCTGAAAGAACTGTGTGGGGTTTTAGTATTGATATTTAAAAATAGGTTTGGCTTTTAGTCACAAAAGCAGGGACAAACTGCAACTTGCTTTCCTTTGTGCTTCATTGTTGAGAAATAGCTTAAAGAAAAGTTTTCCTGATTGCTGTTCCAGCTCACCTCTCTCTGTTCCAGCTTCCCTGAGTCTCATTTATGACACCCAACTGCTCCTTCTAGAAGCTCTTTATTAATTTTATTTCCCCTTGATAGTTTCTCTGTCTGGTATATCCTACTGGTGTCCCTAAGCTTCTCAGGCCAGGTGTGGGGTTCTTCAGCAGACACAGCAGAGCTAAGCCTGGCTGTCTCAATTTGGAAATACAGGTGAGTAGTGAGGTGGGGGGCAGGAAAAAAGTGGTGTTATGCTCAAACCTTGCTACACCTGCAGGACAGTCAATGTATTCTGCTAGAAATATTTTGGAGAAAGAAGATCAGGATTTTAATGAGTATGGCTGGAATGGGACAGCTCCCTTTTCCCTTCTGTGTTCCCTTTTCCAGGCCAGGGAGAAGTGCAGTACACATCCAAATAATGGATGCAAGAGGAGCTTTCTAAAAATCAGCAGCCCTGGGCTTAGGGCGGCAGTGAGCTTGCACAGCATGAGGTTTCCTGGGTATTGTTCTGGTGTCCCACTCCACTGGCTCTGTAAGAATTAATTGTGGAAACAGTGGAATGTTCTTCCTTTTTCTCTTTTATTTTTTCTCTGAACTTCCCACTTTTCTTCGTAAAGCCCATGCAAACATTCTTTCTTGATGGAGCTGGAAGAACTAATGTGAACTTCTGTAACAGCCTTGGGTATTTCACAGCAGAATCAGATCAGGTAGAATATGTATCTGCCTTTAAATCTCTGCTTTAATGGTGTGCGGTTTATCACCTTTCTAGTACTTGGCCTGTTTGAGGGCTTTTTTTGTTTTTTGTTTTCCCATTATGCTCTGTAGCCTTAAGGGCTCAGAATCCACTTAGAAAACAAATTGATACTGCTCTGACCCTCAGTTCTGGGAGTTTGTGTGGCAGGGCCCTAGTGGAAAGATCAGCTGAAATTTCTGAGCTCTGTCAGTACCTTTCTGCACTTGAGAGTCTGAAGAAGGTCATGGCTCTGCCCTTTGCAATCAGCCAGGTAACACCTGGGCTCTGAGATGTTGGCCAACATCTTCAGAGAGGGTGGAACACCTGGGAACCCAGTGATGCTGTTTTGTGACACAACCCCACACAGACCCACACTCACTCCCTGTCCCCTCAGCAGAATGGGGAACTAAATAAAGACCCCAAAGATTCCCTTTCTTTCTCTTGGCTGAGCATGTGCTACATGGTGTGGGCTGTCCCTTTGGTCAGCTCTAGTGGCTCTCAGGTGATGCAGCCTCACCAGGTGGAGGTGGTCCAAGGTCCACTACTAGCACTGGTTGCTAAAGTATGCAGGAACAAGGTGCGAGGCTCTGGAGCTGTGCCCACGTGTGAAGCCATCTCCACTGGTACTCAAGGCTATTTGCCACCCAAAAGAAGCTGGAGCAGCAATTAGGTGCATTCTTGTGGCTCTTTTCCAGTTCTCTAAGAGGGAACTGGGAAAAAGCAATAGCAGGACATGAGCAGAGGTTGTGTGAGGTGGAAGAGAGGGAACAGCACCTGGAAAAGAGATGTGCCTGGAGGCAGCAGGCTTACATGGAGCTTCCTTCCCATGGGGCAGGAAGGCTACAGGAGTGAAGTCCAGTGGCTTTAAAGGCTTCCATCTAGGCCTCCAACACTACAAGACATTTTGGAGAGACCCAGAATGCTGTGGAATGTGTTATGCTGGGGTTGGAGAGGTGGTACCCTCCACTGTGGGTCAGGAGAGAGACTCCCCTGCCAGCTCTCTTTCTGTTCCTATTTTCCCTGCCCCCCTCACTGATCAGGTAGCACTTGCAGATCACACCTGATAACATCTAATTTTCCTCTCTTAAAATCTCTCCGAATCTTTGGGATTGATTCAGTTTTTAAACCAAAGAACAGTGTAGGCAGCCCCACGATGGATCTCCAGCTTAATTCTTCGACATCCAAAGTTATGGCCCCTGACCTGACCCAGGTTCAGCCACATTGTGAGAGGTTGTATACAGCTGAGCATTTTAGGGCTCCAGTCTTAACTGTTGTGCCCCTCTGAGCAATCCTTCTGTTGTCCAATGTCCTGATAGGCAGGAGCACCTGTAAGTCTGCAAATTGAGTTTTAAAATCATCCAAACCACAGTTGTGAAGCCTCATTTGAAAATGAGCTCCTTAAATGTGTGTGTGTTTAGGGGAAAATGTACGAGTGGCACAAACATTGGATTTTGAGAGAAATCTTGAAATTACAGTAGTTTATTCCATACCTGGAATCAAGAGCGAATCAGGTAAGTTGTTGTTACACAACTCTGGCAACTGGTGGAGACAAAAGGAAAGGCTGAGAGAATTGGGATTGTTCAGCCTGGAGAAGTCTGCAGGGTAATACAACTGACCCTTTCAGGTCCTGAAGAGAACGTATAGGGAAGATGGAGAAAGACTATTTACAAGGGACTGGAGTGACAGGACAGGGGGAATTGCTTCCCACTGCCAAAGGGCAGGGCTGGATGGGATATTGGGAAGGAATTCCTCCCTGTGAGGCTGGGGAGGCCCTGGCACAGGGTGCCCAGAGAAGCAGTGGCTGCCTCTGGATCCCTGGAAGTGTCCAAGGCCAGGCTGGACAGGGCTTGGAGCAGCCTGGGACAGTGGAAGGTGTCCCTGCCCGTGGCAGAAGGGATTGGAATGAGATGAACGTTAAGAACCCTTTCAACCCAAACCATTCTAGTATTTTGTGATCTACTCTGAGACTGATGCATGCACCAGCCTGCTGAGCTCAAGGAATCTCTGGGATAGAGAACAGCAGGATTTACTACAATAGCATTTGTTTATTTTTGCGGTGACACTGGTGCTGTTGGGAGTCTGGTCAGTCTTACAGGTCTGATGACGGGACAAGTCCATGAGCAGCCTTTGGGCTTGGGGAGGGTCTGGTCTTTCTGGCCCTGGAAATCCAAACTGCTATGAAGGGAACTAGCTGCCTTTCCTTTTCTGTTGGGATGTTTCTTTTCACAGAATCCTTTAGGTTGTTAAAGACCTCTGAGATGGAGTCCATTTCGTGCATTCCTGTCGATTGAGCCACATGCATAGGTACACTGCTCCTGGTTTTCCTCCATTACTCCTGAAGTTGTCCTGGGACAATTGGACACTTTAGAAAGGGAATTTCCAGGTCTGGCAGTGGGAAAGGCATTAAGGTGAGTAAGAGGATATTGAGCTGACTGCTGGGAAGGGAGCAGAGTGGCGAGTACAGCGTGGATTTGGGTAACAAGAAAGGTCATCAGAGCTCCTGCTGTGCCGAAAATTTGCTTTAGAGATGGACTTGATTTGCAGATACCGTGTTAATCTCACCTACTGTGATGGAAAATTACTGCCCTCACATTCTCTCTTTGTCCTGTTGTAATCCTAAATACTCGGAGAGATGTTTATCCATGCTGTTAATGTGTAGTAATGGGATTGCTATTTTAAAAATCGATACAAATCTCACACTAAAAAAGAAAGGCTTATAGATTAGTCTGTCAAGAGCTGTCTTAATAGATCTGTCTGACATTTGAGACACTTTCCCCAAAAGTACTCTTTCAGTTTCAAATTACTTCTTAAATGTTGCTGCCTGCAGATTCCAAGCCAGCTAATACAACTTGTCAGTGTGAAAACCTTTCTCTGCAGCTTCAGAGAAGCTGGAAATCATAAATGTTTTCATTTTTTTTTTCATTTGATCAAGAGCGTGTTCTCTCCTAAATTAGGGAGCGGCGGTTTCAAACACATTCTTTACTTTTGTGGTTTCAGCCATCTGGTAGGCTGAAGAAGCTGGAGAGGCGGGGATGATGGGGAAGTTTGGAACGGATCTTTCTAATACTGCCGCTTGCAGTGTGAAAAGCTGAATGGTGCTGACTCGATTGAGACTCCTTTTGACATGCAAAATATTGCTAGCAGATGGTATATGCATTTATAGTCTAGGTAGTTGAAGCTGACTTTAATATCCTTTTCATATTTTAACAGTATTCTATACCATTCTCATTTCCTTCCACAGCTCTGGTCTTCCTGTCAGTGTAGTCACAGCCTTTCTCCTTCTGACTCTTAAAGGCCTGTTAATTAGCAATAATTGCAGTTATTCATCAAGTTCAGGGCCATGTTTCTGGGGGATGTGTGTTTTGGTAAGAGCCTGAGACCAAATGGGGTTCCCAGTGCCAGTGACTTCCAGACTTGCAAATCTTTGGAGAGTTACTGCTGCTGTTGCTCTCTCCAAGACTTAGCACTGCCCTGAGAGGTACCAGACTTTGGTTCAGGGGCATGTTTGACTTCTCTTCATCTCAACATCTAGTGCACCTTCCACTCTCCAACGGGGAGGAACAAGGAACTGGCACAATTACCCCACTCCCTGTGGAGCCCACAGCATCAGTGGCAAGCAGGGAGATAAATGGAGGATAAATCAAGAGGTGACAGACATTCACTGCTGCAGCTGGGTGGTTTTTCACTCCTTGGAGGTTCTTTCTGAGACTGGCCAGGATTTCCTACAATATATCAGATTGTTTTGTCCTTATTTCAGCATTTTGTGGAGAGCGGCTATAAAGCTCTGCTTGCTGTAGGATCTGTCTGCAACACCTGCCTGATCCTGCTTTCCCAAATAACCTATAATCCCAATTATTTTCTTTAAAGTCTTCAGAGCACACAGCTCTTGCCATAAACTAAAGATTCCACAACCTCTTCGAGGTCCTCAAACTCTAATCAACCTAGAACTGGATGTGCAAAATTTGTGTAGTGATGGTGAGAAAATCCCAGCCTGGGGTGTTTGGTGGTAAGTGCAGTGAAACAGTAAAGAGGAGGTTTGGCTTCAGATGTCTGCAGAGAAGCAAGAGTGAAACCTTGGAAAATCTGTCTGTCTTTGAAAGATTTGCAATTGTAAAGAGAGGCCCATTGTGTTGCCATTACTCTGATTCAGAAATAGTTGTCTAAAATTAGTCTAGAACTGGTAATTGTCTCTCCCAGGTAACAAGTAGCACCACCAGAGAAAATGCCCTCAGGTTGCCCCAGAGAAGGCTCAGATTGGATATTAGGAAAGATTTCTCCCTGAAAGGGTGGTCAGGCATTGGAACAGGTTGCCCGGGGAAGTGGTGGAGTCACCATCCCCAGAAATATTCAAAGCAATGCAGTCTCGGTGCTTGAAGACACCGTTTAGTGCTGGGTTAATGGTTGGACGTGATGTTCTTAGAGGTCTTTCTCAACCTCAGTAAACACCCCTTTAAAATCCCTCTCTGCCTTAAAAAGTCCAGACAGCTTCAGCCTTGCCTTATCTACATTTTAAAGCACTTTTGAGTTCACAAACTTGCTGTACGGTTGTCTCAGAAGGTAACTTTAAATCTTATTTATCTATAGGCAAAGTCTGCCCTCAGGCAGACCAAGGCCAAGCCTAAAGGCGTTAATGCTTTGTATTGCAAGTAGGGAAGTTAATCCTGGCAAAATTTTGCTCACGTTTTGTAGGGTTTATTTATAGCCTGTTCCTCTCCACCACTATTCCAAGGCTCCACATTCCCATTAGTCTCCTCCAGTAGCTAGTTTTTAGGGACACATACCATTCCTGCCTCCTGCTGACCTTGCTGGAAGTGGTGCCTGTGGTTTCTGAGCAGCCCATCCATCAGTGGGACTGGCAAGGTTTGTTCCTTGTCAGTGTCTCCATGGTGGTTTTGTCAGGTCTGTGACTGTATTTCTTTGTGGTTTCTCCCTTTTCCCCAAGGAATTGTCAACTGACAGAGTCCCTGGCCAGACAACCTTGCTGAAGTAAATATTCTCACACTCTCACCTGCCCTCATCAATTGATGCAGCTGTGGGGATGAAGATACTTGCATTTTTTCAGCTCTGTTGGGGGTTAGAT
>WBMY01007372.1:95297-122880 GCA_013397315.1 Donacobius atricapilla | reverse complement strand
GGGTGGGATTGGGCTGGGATTTGCCTCCTGCCCCTCAAGTGTGGATTTCTCGGCCCCGGCTGCTTCCACACCCGAGAGAAGAGGAAATTCCAGTTAAATCCACCGGCAGAGCATCCAGCAGAGGCAGCTGGGGAAGGCTGAGCTCGGGGCACACCTGAGTGGGAACTGCTGTGGGACAACCCCTCGGGAGAGTGGAATTCCCCCCGAGGAACCTGGGAATGCACTCCAGCTTTTTCCACAAGGCCGCTGCGAGTCGGATCCCAGCTGGAATTTGCTGCCTGAGCTCTCCTTACGGAAGTGCCCACGAGGGTGGCAATCAGGGGAGATGGAACAAACCCCAAAGCATTTATCAGAGTTCACCCCTGCCTTGTTCTTCCCAATTCTTACCCTGATTCCAGCACACGGAGCTTTATCCCAGCTCCTGTTTTCCCAGGCTGAAATTCTTTCAATTCCTTATCTGCTACCACCTTTTTCCCCTCATCCTCACAACCTGATTTCTGTCTCCTTTTCCTGTTGTGTTTTCTGTCTCCTCTACACAATCCTGTTATCCTTGGCTTGTTTTTATTCCAAGGGGGGAAAAAAAAAAAAAAGGAAAAATTGCTTTCTCACTTGGACCAAGCAAAGGAGTTTTTGCTGACATCTGGGATTCTCTTCCAAAGATCTCATCAGTTTGGGCAGCAGTGGCTGAATTCAGCTTCCTCTCCTCTGCTTAAAGTCTCTTAGAGCTGCCTTTTATTTTATTAGTTGGATTTTTAATAAAAAAGAAAGATAAATAGGAATGCAGCCACAGATCTTCTAAAGCAGCTTTTTTTGCTGAGATTTCAGTTCAGCGCCGAGCAGGATTCCAACTTTTGGCATCTTTTTCGACACTAATCCTGAAATGGCCAAAATTTCTGGCTCTGCACAGGACCTGAGTCATGGGGCCATGCTTGGGATGGGGAATTAGGATTATTATAATTAGTGGGGTCATTATTCCCCCCCACTTTGGGGTCCCCAGGGCAGTGCTGCTGCAGTGCTGAGCAAGCCCAAAGGCAGGGATTGTCCCAAAGAACGATGGACACAAGGCAAAACTTCTTTTTTCTTGTTTCCTTTTCTCCTCCCAATAATCCACATTTCCTCTCCAACAGCAAAAGACAAAATGTGCTACCAAGGCAGNCTCCAACAGCAAAAGACAAAATGTGCTACCAAGGCAGAAATTGGTAAAAATTTGGTAAAAATTCAGGTGCATTGGGCATTAAGGATTTTTTTTTTTTTTCCTTTTTAAGTCCGGGTTTTCCTCCAGCAGGAGCCAAAAAGCAAATCCCTGCTGCACCCCCCTGAGCAGAGTCCCCGGATGCACTCAGGCTGTGGAAATGATCTGTGAGAGCAAATATTGGGATGAGGCAAGAAATCCGAAGTGGGAGTGAGGAGTTTGGAGAGAGGAAAAGCCACGAGGCAGCGGCTCAGGCGGGCTGTGAAAACCTCAGGCCTGGAGCCGCGCAGGTGCCCTGGAACCCCTGGGATGGAGCAGGAAATGCAGGAATTGTTTTGGATTTGATTTTGGACAGGGAGAAATGCTCCTGCTGGTGATTCTTCTGTCAGCCCCAGCGGGTTTTAGCAGAGGTGCAGGTTGAGCACCGGGAGAGGACGAATTTAAGGGAATTTTGCAGCAACCAAACACCTGCCAGTGCAGGATGGAATGCACAGGTGAGGCTGTGGGCTCGATATTTCTGAGCCTGAATTTCAGCTCGCTGACCATTCCCAGCTCCTTTCCCAAGGGAAAGCTGCCAACAGTTTCTCTTTCCAAAACATCTCTCTGCGTGTCTCAGCACAGGCTCAGCAAACAGTGTTCCCTTTGCCAGAACAACTGTCCCAGGGGTTGTTTCCTATTCCCGAACCAATGGAGAGCAGTGTCAGTGCCATGGAGCAATAACAGATCTTTTTACACAGCGTGTTCTAAAAGAAACTGTTGGGATTGTAAATAAAGCTTCTTTCTCTGCTGACAGCTCCATGGAGTCCGTCTATTCCGTGTCCTACCGTGACACGAGGGGATTTTCCTCCTTGGGATTTACCTGGGCCCCAGCTCAGTGGAGAAACCAATCCCTGTTTGAGAGAAGCAAAGGCTCCAATGCAGCAAGGACAGAAATCTCACCTTTGTCTCCCCCCAGTGCCAGGATTGGGATGGGAAAGATGGGAAATAAAGTGGCTTTTCCCAGCTGCCGCCTTCCACTGCCAGTCTGCAGCTAAAATACAGAGAGAAGAATTCTTTTCCTCCCGGCTGGCAGCAATTATTGTCATCAGAAACGCTGAGGGAGGTGAGGCATTATTAATTTCAGCAAGGTGAGGCCCCTTTTACAGTGGCCGGTGGGATTTGAGGGATATTCTGGGCATGGATTGGACCTTGATGATCCTTGTGGATCCCTCCCAGCTCAGGACATTTTAGAATTCCCCCAGATCTGCAGGGATTTCCTTTCCCCTGCCCCTCTTGGGGGTGACACGAGGCTGTGGCCGGGTTTTGATGTGACATAGGGATGGCTCAGAGCACTGGATGCCGAATTTTGGAGCCGAAACTGCCTCGGAATCTAAAACCAGTTTCCCCTTAAATGTCTTTTGTCTTTTTAACATTTTAAAAGTTGTCGGAGAGTATCAGATTCAGCGAATTTGAAGCCTCTAATTCTCAAACAAACAAACAAAAGTAACACAGTGTTTTCAGCCATATTTCTAATAATATTACTTTTGAACAACGGACAGTGTGTTCTGTTTGAGATACCTGGGAACATCAAATTGGGCCCTCGGAGCCTCATAAAAATCCAGCTGATAAAAAGCCAGGAGTCCAAGGGAACACCATTAGCGAAAGGCTCAGAAAGCAAAAGGGTTTTAATGGTAATTGCAGAACCAGCCTCCAATTAAGCATCATTTCCAATTAAATCATCAAAACTGACTTTGTAGCGTGCTGGGTGAAATTATCTGAGCTGGCTCTGGGTGCTTTTTGTTGAGGGGAGTGCCTGGGTTTGGTGCCAGGCTCCCAAACCGCAGCTTTAGGATCCTTGGAGTCATTAATTCCTCATTAGAACCCAGGAGTAATTGCGCCATGGTCACTCAGGTAAACATCCCACCTGTCCAAAGAGGAACTTCTGGACATTTGGGGAGAAATTCAAAGCTGAGTTCAAAAATTCAAATTTCGCTTGAAAGTCTCAGGAATGACTTTTCATGGTGAAGGTGGGAGGGCAAAATTTGGCCCTTCTGCTTTGAAACGCTTGCTTTTAATAGGATTTGTGCATCCGAAATTTGCTCTTTTATTTAAAAAGAAATTGTAGGGAACAATGGTGCCTTGATTGATGGCACGGATTGATGGGATTGAATCCCTTTAAATGAGAAAATTCTGGGCTTGAATCCCTTTAAATGAGAAAATTCTGGGAAAAAGAAATCCTTTTCCTCCAGAATTTCTCCCTCCTGGTCAATTTTAGAGCAGTCTTTTTAGTAGAGCTTGGGAATAAATGCTGAGATTTCTCTTCAAAGAAAAACTGGTGGAAAAGGCCAAGACTTCAGGTCCAAGGGGTTCAGACCCACTGCCTTGGCATGGCTTTTTCCCCTAATATAGTAAATTTTTGCCATTTTTTGTTGTTGCTATGGGCACTCTGGTTTTGTGGAGCCTTTTTTGTTTAATTTTGTGGCAGATTCATCCTGGCAGAGGCTGAGCCTGGCCTGGACTTCTCCTAAATCCACCTTGAGCCTTTAAATCCGTGATGGGAAGAGGGCAGGTGACAGCTCTGGGGTGAGGCTTTGTCATCGCCCCCAAATCCCCCCAGCAGGTGCCTTTGGCCAGGTGGGAATTTCCCTCTGGAGCTGAAAATCTCTTCTCCAGCTCCCATTTCAGTGCTGCTCTCAGGAGCCGCCCAAACCCAAAGCGAGCTGAGCGGGAGGGAACAGAAAATGAGGTTTTATGGGAATTCGGGATCTCTGTCTGCTGGGCCCCAGATTCCAGAGGCGTCCCCAGGGGTGTTCCTGGGCCAGGGAAAATCTGACATGGGAGCAGTTGGCCTCTGCTCCTTGGGCTAATCCGGGCTCTCAGCAGGGCTCTGCTGTGGTTTGTGACTTGTCCCCAGCAACTCCGGGCCTGAAATAATCTTTATTTGGCACAAACCCCACTCCTGCCGCCTCCTTTTGGACAGATGACCACACAGGCAGTGAATTCCCTCCGGAATTCCCCGTGCTGCCACCTGACCCAGACGTTTCCAGCAAGTTTTATCTTTGGATAAAAAAACGGATTTCATGAAGCCAAAACGGTTTTCTTTAGCGGCTTTTTTTTTTCCCCCACCCATTTGTTTAGGGGGCTGAGTTTGATTAATTCATTCATTTGAAAATAAGAAAATAAATTTCATTTTTATAATATGATTATTTCTCCCACGGGAGGTGGGAGAGAGCAGAGGGGGAGCAGGGAAATGAATCCATCTTGGCAAAGCTGAACTTGGCTTTTCATCCAGCAGCCCAAGCAGGAAGGAAACCCCCTTGCCTTTGGTCTCTGGCCTTTCTGAAGTGTTTTAAAGTAAAATCTGAGGGCTGTGGCCACCCTGGGTTCGAAGCCAGATTTAAACTGGGGGGCAGAAGCAGAGGGTTGGGATTTAGGGGAGGTTTGGAGGGACAAAAAGAAGCAGGGAGGGATCACCCTGGGATGTTCTGAATGACACGGCCACGTCCAAAAAAACGTATCCTGTGGGGTGGTTGAGGATTTAGGGAGATTACCTTTAATCTTCCTCAGTCAATAAAAAAAAAAGAAAATAGAATAGATCCTTTCTTCTTAGAAAGACAATGACATTTAATACGTTTGCTGGAGCTGGAAAATTGGCACCGTGTGTTTCACGTCGGAATTACATCTGAGACCTCCACAGGCTGAGGCACGGAGCTTTATCTGCTTTGCCTTCGTGCAGCCGGGGCTATAAATGCATTTTCCTCCTAAGCTGCCTGGAAGTTTTTTTATCTGACAGAAGGTTTGGAAATTGGCCTGGTGATGGGAATAAACGCGAGGACAGAGATGCTGCCGGGTTCTCCGGGTTGGAAAAACCAGCTTTGAACAGATGCGGGTTTATCTGTGCTGGTGGTTAATGAGCTGCTGCATCCTCATTTCCTTAGTTTTTATCCTCCTTTTATGTTGCCTCATTTTCCTATTGTTCTGCCTGTGCATTTGGAGTAGAAATAAAATTGCTCCAGGTGTGGCTTTCAGGAGAGGTCTCATCCCATTTTTGAGGTCGTCCAACCCTGAGGGTGCTGGAGACACCCGGATTCAATTCCTTGTTCTGCCAGCACTTGGAGGGCTCCAGGAGGAAAATGCCCTCCAAGATCATTTTTTTTAGTTTATTATAATTCATTATTTTATTAGGCAGTAAGAATTTGTGCCTGTCTCATATTGTCACTGCAAATTGGGATAAAATTCCCTCCATGTCTCGGAGGTTGGGAGATTATCAGATGTTTGCTGTGGGCGTGTTCCTTTGGATTGGGATCCAGAATAAAATCCCATTCCTTTGCACTGGGATTCAGAATGAAATACCATTCCTCTGACTGGGATTGAGGATAAAATCCTATTCCTGTGAATTGGGATCCAGAATGAAATCCCATTCCTTTGCATTGAGGGTGAGAAAGAAAACCCATTTCTCTGGATTGATATTCACAGTAAAATCCCATTTCTCTGGATTGGAATTGAGGATGAAATCCCATTCCTCTGGATTGGGTACCAGAATGAAATCCCGCTCCTTTGCACTGGGATTCAGAATGAAATCCCATTCCTCTGGATTGGGATCCAGAATTAAATCCCACTCCTTTGCACTGGGATTCAGAATGAAATCCCATTCCTCTGGATTGGGTTTAAGGATGAAATCCCATTTCTCTGGATTGGGATCCAGAATGAAATCCCATTCCTTTGCATTGAGGGTGAGAAAGAAAACCCATTTCTCTGGATTGATATTCACAGTAAAATCCCATTTCTCTGGATTGGAATTGAGGATGAAATCCCATTCCTCTGGATTGGGATCCAGAATTAAATCCCATCCCTTTGCGCTGTCACGCTCAGATCTCACAGCCCGGTTTGGGCACTGCATTCTGAAGATTCAAATTTTCATCCCAACCTAAATTTCATTTCCTATAAATCCAGGTATTCCCTAAATTTCTGGCATTCCTGCCTCACTTCTGAGGAGAATCATGGGTGGAGCCAAATAACAGCTGATCTTCTATTAGCTCGTTAAAATATTAATCCCTGCCTTGATCCAGGTGGCTCCTGGAAAGATTTCCTGGAAAATCTTCCTCGTGAAGAAAAAAAAAAAAAAGAAAATAGTGGCTGGTCCCACAAAACTCCAAGAGCAGGAGGTGGAACTACAGACAGACTCTTTCCTGACAGATTTTGAAACAATATTTAATTGATTTGCTTTTTCAGCTTGGCCTCGTGGCTCTTGTTTTGGCAACCTCCTGCTGAGGGGACCTGGTTTAGCTCCCTGGTGTTTGAGTTGCTGCTCTGCTCCCTCCTGCAGCCACATTTTCCTATTTTTCTGGTACTTCCACTCAGGAATGATACAGCTCTGGAAAATGTCATGTATTTTTCAGAGTTATAAAGTTTGTTAATGGATATTTCACCATCAATCTTCCTCTAAACAGCAAAATAACTGCTCCGGCTGTCCCAAGCAGCCTTTGGCACCAGATCTTTGCGTGTTTTCACCTTTTTTTTGAATGTTTGCAAAGTCAGAACGTGAGAGTTCTTGGGTTTTTTTCCACTACTTGGTGGTGAAAAATCCATAAATTTAGTCTGAGCAGAATTTTGGGGTATTAGGGACTTGCCACAGATGGAAATACATTATTGAGATGGTGATGTTCTTCTTTTCACCTTCCTAGAAAAGCCATCTGTCTGCAGCCCTGTGAAAATACCCCAGATGAAAATGGAAAATCCTATAGATAGCAGCAGCTCTTCCAAGAAAACCTCAGCAAGTCTGCTCCCCTTCTCACCATCATCGTGTAAATAAGAATCCGTTTGGGATTCATGGAGCACACGGGACAGAATATGAGAGGAAATCAGAACCGTGAGGATTCTCATGGATTTCCTACTTTGAAAGAACCTGGTATTTGCTGAGCCAGGTTTGAAAACCTGGATTTTAATTTTTAAAAATTGCGATTTTTTTTTTTTTTTTTTTAATGGAGCTGAAGCGTTTCCTGTGGAAATTTCCGTGGTTCCACCAAAGCCCAGCTGGATTTTTCAGCGCGGGGCCTGGCGGTGCAGAGAACACCACAAAATCCTCCTGGGATAAACAGTGAACAAACAGCGACCAGTTTTTAACTGGACTCGCCCGCCCTGCTGCAAAATTCGGGAATATCCAGCGAGAAATTAATGATTTCTGTGGTGAAAACATCCAATTTGTTGGGGGAAAAATGGAAAAATAAAAGGAAAAAAAGCTGGGGAGACACCTGAGGGAAGGGAGCTTTGGTGAGGGTGGAACTCCTGTCGTGTGAGAGGTGCAGAGCAGCGGGGGATTGGTACAAGGCGTGCTGAGTCCTCAATAAAATCCTTTATTCCAGCTGATTTCTGGGATTTTCACCCCCCTCCCTGGTCGCAGATGCTTTTTGGCAATTAAACGAGCTCTTGGAGCTCGCAGCAAGCCCAGGCTCCCGTGTTTTATTTGGAAACATCCACCTTTAAAATGGTTAATTACTCACTCGGCTCCTCCCACTCCCTCCCAAACTGCTTTTTTCCAAGTTTTCTAATTTCCACTGCCATGACTGGGCAGCTGTAAATCCCAGCCCAGCTGCAGCTACTGATCCCCTCTAACCCTTTTTTCCCCTCTTAGTTGTAATTTCAACTATCAGCTCAACAATAAGCCCATCTCTTAATCTCAGCATGAACAAATGGAAAATGGTCAAATGACGCACAAATTTAAGCTTCTTGCTGTATAAATTAGACAGAGTGCGTCAGTTCACTGGAATACTCTGACCTTTTCTCCTTAAAAATCTTGGGGGGGAAGATCTGGGAAGTGGAGTCTGCCGTATTTCCAGTGAGCATAAGGTACCAATATGGACAGAAATAAAGGAGCTGCTGCTTCAGATGTAAGGGGGAGAGGAAGCCAGGGCAGAGAGGGAGGAATGCCAATAAAAGCCAGACTCTTGTGAGCTTTCAGCAGCTAAATTCACTTTATTTTTGTACAGGGTATCATTCCCCATCCTTCAGTGCAAAAAACAGGGATCCAGCAGCCACCTGTGGGGTCTAAAATTGAATTTCTAATTGCTTTCATTAGCGCCGGGCCCTTTGTTTCAGCTGGGATTTGCCGCGAGGTGAATTTGGCCCTTCCTCCAGACGGGAGAAGGTGGATTTTGGCTGGGGGCAGGAGCTGTGGGAGGTGGCGTGGGGGGACAGTGCCCATCAGCAGCAAAGGTTTGGGATGGATCCGTTGGGAATTCCTCCTCCTCCTGCAGCTCCTCAGTGGGGTTAGGAGCTGATTTTCCTGTTGGAAAATTCCTCCTTCCCTGCCCGTGTTCTGCTGTCCCTCCCCGCGGTGCTGGTGGTGTTGTGTCACTTGGATTTGGGTTCAGAGTGCTGCTAATGCTGTTATTTAGGGAACTCATACTTGGACAAACACTGATTTTTAAGGTCCTTTCCACCCCTGATCATTCTGTGATAAAAAACAGCTTTTTTTAAACTCAGGTGGGTCGTGGTTTGTGTGTGGGCGTAATTTTATACAACAGACAACACTTGAAAAAAAAAACCAAAACAAATCAACCTCTTTCCTTGTCTGTCAATTGAATTTTAAAAGAATTACTTCTCCTTTTCCTGGACAGAATTTCAGATTAATTTGTTTTAGAGGAACCTTTCAATCCAAGTGTAAGTGATGCTTATTTAGCACTTTTCTCTGTGGGTTCTGTGCCAGGCCCTGTGTTGGTTCTGGGCTTCTTCCTGTCCTTCACTTCATGTGAAATGGGTTTCTTCATTATCATCATCTTTTCTTGGCCTAAAGGAAAATTATTCCTATTGTGGAGAGAGAAATAAAAGGAAAGGGAGAAAAACTACCAGGACCTGATTGTAGAGGCAAGGTTGAATTTTAGCTTTATGAGCCACCCTAAACCCGAGGTTTTATCTGAGCTGAAACTTTAAAAAACACAAAATAATTTGGGGAAAAAGCTGTCTCTGTTTAGGCGTCGGTGCTCCCCGAGGAAGGAAGAGATCACTTTTGCCTGAGATGAGCCATGGACTCGTTGGGGATGGAAAAGACCTTGGAGACGACCAACCCCAGCGCTGAACCTGGCCCTGAGGCCACCCAGTGCTGCTTTCCCCTGTCGCCATCCACGGAGTGCTGCCCTGGATTTTCATCCTCCTGTGTTCGCAGTTCTGAGGTTGTTTCTCACACACGGGTGTTATAAATAGAAGCAACGTTTTCGTTAGTTCAAAGTAATTTTCATTTTGTTTTAGAGCTATGGACAGCTGATGGACAGTTGTCCTGACCAACGGGATGGGGAGAGGTGTCAGCCTTCTCCCCCAGTCCCTGCCCTTTGTAGAAATACTATAAATAGAGTCAGATTTTATAATAAACCGCTCATGCCTTCACACCAGACAAAGCGTGTGTGTGTCTAACAACAACGGACAACGGAGCTCTTCCAAAACCCAACCAGCCACAAGTGGTGGCCCTGGTGATCCCCTGGGGATGGATCTTGATGTCTCCACTTCTGCTGACCACGTCCCCACGTCCTCCTGCTGCACCTGAGTCCCAAAGGGGTGGCAGAGAATGAGGGGAGGGCACCCAGGCTCCGTCCCAGCCCTCAGAGCTCCTCAATCCAGGTTTCCAAAAGCTGCTCTGTTGNGCTGTGAGGCCTTGAGATCAGAAATAGAATAAACACCTTTGGGGAGCGAGCCACAGGTTCCATCTCATCTTTTAAACCCTGGTAGGGGACTCTGAGAGACAGAAACCCCGAATTAGGGGAATGTTGGGATGAAAATCCCATCACTGCTGCTCGGCATCATTGTCCCCTTGTCCCAGGATCTGCTGTGGAATTCGTTAATGCAGACCCTGACTCCAGTTGTGAATAGTGAAAGGCACAAGGGCACAAATGTGCAGGGAAAATGAATGAAGAATAATTGGAATAGGATGGAAAATAAGATGGAAAAATTCCTAAAGTAGAACTGCAGGTTTTGAAAGGTGCAGGCCTGGATTAGGGAGACTGCACAGCTCAAAATCCGAAGTGTGTGGCTGTTTCCATCACAAGAGAAATGCTCTGTGGAATTTGTTTCCTTCTGAAACTTCTTGAGCTGAGGGGGGGAATGCAGCTCCAGGCCGCTCCAAAGGCTCCTCGCCTTTCCTTAAATCTATTCCTGCTCATAAATGTTGCCTGTATTTATTGATTTCTCACCCCTTTTCCCTCAGTTTTTCTTTTGGTTTATCACACATTGTCCTGAATTCTCCTCCTTGTGATGTTGATGAAGCCCCAGGACTTCCCCTCCTTCACACCCTCGGGCTCATTTTCAAAACCTGCTGCTTAATGCATTATTCTATATTTTTAAACTTTCCAGGAAGCTAAAAATAGACCTGATCCTTTTCATTCTCTTATAAATAAAGAGCAGCTCGGGGTTGGGCATTGAGCAGAATCCATTGGTTGGGGAATTCCAGCTGGGGAATGCATCAGTTCCCTCCATCAGGGGCTGCTTCTGCTTTTCCAAAAAAATTCCATTCAAACAGAAGCTGTTTTTGGGGAGTGTGTGACCACCAAAGCCCTTTGGGAATTTGGATCTCCATCTCCTTTTGGCTCATTATTTCCTCTTCTGATCCTCTTGGCTGTCCCAGAAATTCATCTGACCAGAAACCTCTCCACTTCAGAAATAATTTTTTTTTTTATTTTCTTTAACCAAGATTCTTCTTTTTCTCCGTAAATTTTGTTCTCCTTGCACATTAGATATTCAAGTCCATAATTTATGGCCTTCTGCTCTGAACACTGATGTTCATTGTGTTCATCCACTTAGTGCTGCAGCACAGGGAGAGCTTGTCTTGGATGTAGAAGTAATGAAAACAAATGGTCAATGTTGTAAAATCAGTTTTGTGGTAGAAACGGGAACCTGAGTCTTTTTGGCTCCTTCCAAACTGTGCTGAACTGGTGGAATAGCAGGTTAGGAATGGTACCATTAATCCAAATTAATGATTGCAGCAGTGAGCTGAAAACCAGCTTCTGGTTAATAAAATCAAGTAAAACTGAGGCTGTGACTGGGAAAGCACGGGTGGGAAAGCAGGAGAACCATCAGGTGAAATCACGTAAACTGGTGGTTTTGACACTTTTACTTTGATCTGGAGTGTCAGAGCTGAAGTCTCACACCGGCAGAGATCATCACACATTTAGAGAGCGAGGAACGAAATGGATTCTCCAAACCACAGAGGTCAGAGCGCCCCTGATGGAGCTCTAAAAGGACCAGAGGTAAAAAGAGGAACCTCTCCTCTTCCCAGGGGGTCAGGGGGAGGGAACTGGAAACTAAACCCTGCTGGAAAAAGAACTGCCAGGCTGGAGATAAGTGAATAAAAAAACAGCCTGCCAGCAAGCGGGGACAGCTGGGGCGCTACACCCAACGGCAAGGGTGGAAAAACAGGGCTGGAAAATTGATATCCCCGCGGGGAAAAGGTTTGGCAGGTCTTCATTTCCACCCCACAGTCACTGGAACCCACACAACAACACCTCGGGTTGGGCTGTGACCTCAGGGAAAGGATGGGCAGGTTGGGTGCTTGGAAATTCGGTGTTTGGGTCCATCTGCTCTCCAGATTTCTCTGGTTCTCACCTGTAGGGCCTGGGGAGCTTCAGCACCAGAGGGGGAGTGAACATGATTAGGAGCGAGCATTATTAGAAGCAAGCATTATTAGGAATGAAAATTTTAAGGAATGGGCATTATTAGGAATGAGCGTTATTAAAAGTAAGCATTATTAGGAGTGAGCATTATTAGAAGTAAGCAGTATTAGGAATTAAAATTTTAAGGAATGAGCATTATTAGGAAAGAGCATTATTAGAAATAAGCATTTTAAGGAATGAAAATTTTAAAATAAGCTTTATTAGGAGTAGGCATTATTAGTAATGAGTATTATTAGGAATTAAAATTTTAAGGAATGAGCATTATTAGGAATGAAAATTTTAGGGAATGAGCATTATTAAGAATGAGCATTATTAGGAGTAAGCATTCTTAGGAATGAGCATTTTAAGGAATGAGCATTTTAAGGAATGAGCATTATTAAGAATGAGCATTATTAGGAGTAAGCATTATTAGGAATGAGCATTTTAAGGAACGAGCATTATTAAGAATAAGCATTATTAGGAATGAGCATTATTAGGAGTAAGCATTATTAGGAGTAAGTATTATTAGGAGTAAGTATTATTAGGAATGAGCATTTTAAGGAACAAGCATTATTAAGAATGAGCATTATTAGGAGTAAGCATTATTAGGAGTAAGTATTATTAGGAATGAGCATTTCAAGGAATGAGCATTTTAAGCTTTGCCTTCACACAGCTGCTGAAGGAACCTCCCTGTCCTTCGGGGCTGCTCTGCCTCCAGATACTGAAATAATATCAGGGAGAGCTCCCTGGCTGATTATCCAAATCAAACTAAAACTGGGATGCATCTGGATCCATCCCAACAGCTGGAATGGTAATAATGCCTTAGGAAGATGGTAATTCCTACTGGTTACAAAAATCCCCCTGAAATGGGAAATTCTGGCTAAAGTGAGGCTGTTGGAGGAGTCTGGGTTTCTTGAAGAATGAATTTTAATCTCTTTTGGGGTTGTAAAAGTGTTCGGTGCTGGTCTCACCTTGAGGTGATTCTATTCTTTAGCTTGGATTTTATAATGCCTTCCAAAAAAAATAAATATAAAATTTATTCCACCCATTTCTCAAAGAAAATAAACCTTGGTAGGAATAATCCATAACTTAATTGCACATATTTACTTTTATTGTCTGCAGACATTTCAAGATCCTCCAAAAGTATCAAAATCTCATCATGTTTTCCATGATTAAACTTAAAAATCAGAGGTTTAATATCTGTATGGAGGAGAATCTTATTTTGATGCTACTATGGTGATACTGCCCTATCAAAAAAATATGTAAGAATTAATCAGCCTGGCCTGGAAACTGAAAGTAAAGAACAAAATATTCATCCTTTGCCTACCAGAAATGTGTGGTGGGAGACAAAGGTAACTGGGATAAAAATAGCAAAAATTGCCTCATTTCACAATCAGAACCATCCCGAAAAAATAATTCGGGTTTGTGCTGTTCTAGGCGGGAGCGTCGTGGAGTGCGCTGTAAATGGACGCAGAATTCCAGGCAGGTTGGCAACCCCCTGGAGCTGAGGGCACCGACAAAATACCTGGAGTTATTTGGAATATTTCTCCTTCAGCCAAGGCAAGGAACAGGGAATTGTGGAGGGTTTTGGCCTCAGTGAAGGACACTGGCTGGTGATGCTAAAAAAAGCACACCTGAAATGAGCTTTCAGTGGGTTAAATGTTTCTAAAATCCATCCCAAACATTGGGGGAAATTAAAAAAAAAAAAATTTGGAAATTATAAAAACGAGCAATAAGATGGAAAATCCCAACCAGCTGAACAGGATTCTATCCTAGCACCACCCTGGGCAAGGCTCAGTGCTCCAGGTTATTTTTATCCCTGTTGTTGGTGCTCTTTGGGAATTTCCAGGACATCCAATGGTAACTTCAGTCAGCATTGTCAGAAAAAACCTCCACCTATAAACTATTTTAGACCTAAATGCATCAACAGCTCCACACAGGGCTCGCTCAGGGATGGAGTTAAGCTCTCTGCTGGTAAAATAAAACCCCACCACAATATTTAGCTTGCAACTGTGCACTTCCAGCATGTAAAAATTGACTTGATTTTCCACAGGGAGAGGGAAAATAGGGAGGGGCTTGTGCTGTAATTCCCAGGTGGCAGAAATGTTCTCTTGCCACTCCGACAAGAAGCGAGGATTGAGTGTTCAGCACCTGACAAGTGTTTGTCCTAGCAGGATTTTGATGAGGTTCATACAGAGAAAAACAGGCGTTATATTAATGAAGTGCTGAGCTAAGTGGGCTGCAGCAAGTGGAGTTTGTATAAATAAATGTATAAAAATAAAATCAGGGAAGATTAATGCCTCTAGTCGTGAAGGCAAATGACTAAGCAAATAAATATGTAAACTGTCAGAGAGTGAGAATAAAGGAATCAAACATCAGAAAATGATGTTTTTACAGATCCAGCAGAGAAAGTTGTCAGGCTGCATCGCTTATTTAACTGCTGATATTATTGGGGAAATGAACAATGACAACTCCAATTAACTCCTGAAGCTTTCAGATGCGCTTCAGGAGACATCTGTAACCAGGGTCTTTATTCAGCGCTGCTGGGACTCAACAACGTGGGAGAGGTCATGGCCAGGACTAATTAAGAGGCTTTAATCAAGCTGTACCTGAGCCCCGACCCAACATCCACTGAACTTTAGGATAATCCTTCCCTCAGCCTCGAGTGACGCTCGCTCCTCCTCTCTAGAGCCTCTCCACACAAACCTGCAGGGAGAGCCCAGCTCTGGTGGCTCCTTGAATCCCCAGCCATGAACCAATTCCCCAAATCATCCAGGTGGGAAAAGTCCTCTGGGATCACCGAGTCCCAGCTGTGCCCAAGCCCCCCCTCGCCCCCAGCCCAGAGCCCCAAGTGCCACGTCCGGCCCTTCCTTGGGCACTCCACCACCTCCCAACGCCTGCCCACCCTCTCCACGAAGGAATTCCTCCTGGGGAGCCCCCGGGGGGCGGGTGAAATTGTTTGGGATGGCTGTGTGCTGTACATGACACATCCTGGAAGTGTGAAAGCGAACTGCTGGCGTTCCTCCGCCGGCAGGCTCTGGAGAGAGGTTTGGCCGCGGCTCCGTCCCAGCTCCAGAGCTGCAGAGCCCTCACTGTTCTGGCCAGGAGTACAAACAATTTCCATTGTGCAGCTCAAGCAGAAACAAATATATACAAAGCTGTTGAATCTTGCACTTTGATGCGTTTTCATTTGGCTCGGGGAGGTGTAATCATTAAACAAATGTGTTTATCTACCCAGGCAACTTTGATCTGGCGTGGGCAGCAAAAGCCTCGTTCCTGCAGGAGGAGTGTGAGGAGTTCTCTGAGAACAAAGAGCAGAAAGCTGGTGCTGAGCCTGCCAGGGAGGGATTGCAAAGCCTTTCAGTGCCTTCCAACACCTCGGAGAGGAATTTTTATTCTTTAGAATGTATCTCTTCTTAATTTACCCCTGGAATCACCCTGTGTTCTTAACGCAAAAAGGCGTTTTCATTCCTTTGGGATGAGTCTGGGGGCAAGTCAAGGAGATTTATTGAGGGCAGATACCAGCTCATCCCACTTCTGGCTGCAGCCAAAAGCCACGCAGGGCTGGATTTATCCAGGTCTGGGTCAGCACTGTGTGCTCAGCTGTGTCTTTAGAACATTTGCTGTCTTGAAAGATGAGGGGCTCCTCTCACACCTTCAAGCCATAAAGCAAAATCCGCTACCTCGAGCACTCAATGTCTTCCAGGTCCATCATCTGTCAGATTCCCCCATCTGCAAATGGTCCTGGCAGTTGTGGGGCCCAGGGAGTTCATGGGATCACTCTGGTCCAGGTGTGGATAACTTCGAGTCCGAGGCACTGTCAGGGGTGGGTGCAGCTTCCCCACAAATCCTCCTTTTGCAGCTCTTCCTTTTCAACGAGTTACAAAACCCACTAATCCACTTTCTCTCCTTTTATTACAAGCTGCAAGTGTCCAAATATTTCCCCATCTGCCTCCTGACTGTACAAAGCGTTGCCTTTCCAGCCCAGTAAATGGAGCATTTATGACATTCCAAAAGCTGTTGCCCATTAGCAGTTTCTCAGGCTTCGGAGTGTTTTGCAACCCAGCAGTCTGCCTAATGATTGAGGGGAAAACAACATAATCATGTGCTGACATTCCAAGTGATTTTATAAGCCACTTTTATCTGGGATGCCCTTTTCCTCTCCCAGGGTTGGTCTAAATCCGCTCCAGCCACGGCTGCTTTCAGCGGAGGAGCCCTAGAGGTCCTCCTTCAGCTGCTCTGGAGCTTCCCTAATTCCAGCACATCTCCAATAGATAAATGGAATTTAGCTTGTGGTAACTGCTATGAACTGTCCTGAGTCTCCACTGGAATTATCCCCAAGGCACCTTCACTTTTTAATTAAATATCTGTTGAGCAAGTGAGAACCATGGCTGGCTTTCTGCGGTGGAGAAGGGATGACGCTGCCGGATTATTCATTCGTCTGCTGGGCTTGGGGTTAGGCCTAGGTTTAAAAAGGTGGTGGTGTCCTGCCTGTCCTGAAGGGCTGGGAAATAACACCTGGAGCCAGCATCCCTGGAAGCCTTCAAAGAAACGAGCAGATGTGGGATTTTGTGGTGCGGTTTAGGGGCCGTGGTGATGTCACGGTAGGACACGGAATGGATGGACTTCATGGAGCTGTCAGCAGAGAAAGAAGCTTTATTTACAATCCCAACAGTTTCTTTTAGAACACGCTGTGTAAAAAGGTCTGTTATTGCTCCATGGCACTGACACTGCTCTCCATGGGTTCAGCAATAGGAAACAACCCCTGGGACAGTTGTTATAGAAAAGAAAACATTATTTACTTAACCTGTTTTAAGAAAGAGAAAGAGATGTTTTTAAAAAAGAAACTGTTGTCAGCTTTCCCTTGGGAAAGGAGCTAACAATAGTTAGCAAGCTGAAATTCAGGCTCAGAAATGCTGAGCCCACATCGTGATATTTGGGCAAAGGTTGGGGTCTTTTCCAAGGTCCTTCAGAGGTGTCCCAGCTCCCAGGTGCAAAACCTTCCCTGTGTAAGAAAAAGCTGGGCGCTGCTTCTGACTGGGGAGGTCCATTCCCACTAAATTCAATTTTTTTCAGAATTCCAGAGACATCAGCAATGTCACCGTCATGTAACTCCCAGGTGAGAACGTCTGGGGTCCTGTGCGGATCAGGAGAGGCCACAGAACCCTTTCACCCTCATGGAGAAGCTCTGCAGAATGGGGAAAAGTCCAAAGAGCACAAGAATCTTGCAGTCCACGTGTTCAGAAGTTCCCCTGCTTCTTCTGGACACCGGAGGTAATTCCAGTTTTTCTGTGGGTGGAAGATGTGCCCCAAATAAGGCTCAATGACGTTTTTCAGGGTTTTGCTGAAACTGGCAAAGGGCAGAGCACGTGGCAGAACTTCTCCCTGATTTCTGAGTTCTGGGGAGATTAAAAATGCGTCCAACTGAGCTCCTCCCCAAGGTGGGAAGCCACAGGCACATCCCAAAGTATTAACTGGGGCTGGTTCCTGTAAGGATTTCCAAGGAAACTGTTCGTAGCTGCACCAAAAACCCAGGCTGGCTAAAACTCACTGGTTTTGTCTCCATTTTACCAGAAATATCCAAAATGATCTTCTGCTGAGCTGAGATTTACCTTACAAATAGAGCACAAATCTATTTAATTGAAATTAGGATTGTTCTCCTGATCCTCAAAGGAGAAAGGGGAAAGGGGTGTAAAAACTAAACAGAATTTTACCAGGGTGCCCCCACCATGCAAATAAAATCCTGCAAAGTCCTTTAGAAATGTTTTTATTCCTGGTGGATTTCTTTAATCCTTCCAAGAAAAGTTAGTGGATCAAAAGTGATGCTCACTTTTGACAGGGTTTTCATGGAAAGTTTGAGGCAGTGGAAAACAATTTCTTGGTTTGTTGTTTTGTTGTTGTTTTGCTTTGTTTGGGTTTTTTTTTTTTTAATGTCAGCGATACTTAAAATTTGCCAGTTGTGTGACATTTGCAGCAATTCCTATACATGCCAGAAAATCCCTAACGCCAAAAGTGGGATGCAAACCGTGGGAATGGAGAGAATAAAATGATAGGGATTGTTTTATCTGGGAGCCAAAGCTGTTACCTTTAAATGAGATTGATCATTCTCAGAACAGATCAACTATTTCTGTGGGGAAAAGCTTTATAAAGACTATTGTCTTGTTAAACTATGGAAGAGCAGAACTTGAACTCTCTCTTAAGAGCATCTGTCCAAAGCTGTACAATTCTGTTTATGGTTATCCAACACGAGGCCAAACCACTGGGACTTCAAAAAAAGGATTTTCAGAAGAAAATAGAAACTCTCATTCATTCGTTCCAGCAACGAAATTGAAAAATAATTAAGTAAATTGAAAAATAAGAAATTATTTCTGCATTGTTGTATGTTCATAGTTTCCAGTGTTTAGATGTTAAAATTGCGGTTGGTTTTTCTTGGTGGCTGAACTAAAGAAAGAATGGAGAAGGGGGAAAAAGGTCCAAAGGGGATTTCATTAAAGTATTAAAAGTTATGAGGGGCACAGCTGTCTGATCACTTCATTGTCCCTCAGGGAACAGTCAAGGGGTCAGGATTAATGACAACTACGTTTAAAGCATGTCAAAGGGAAAATATCCGACGTGTTTAAGCAGCCTTTGGAATTAGCGGGCGCAGGAAGCCGCGGGAGGGGATGGTATAGTTTGACTTTTTAAAGGGCTGCATCGCTTTATAAACAGCTATAGCTGGGAGGGAATATTTATATCCTGACACTTATTTATATCCCGACACTTGACAGCTCCAGGCTGAGCTGAGGGCCTGGGGTTTGGCAGTGGTCAAGCCCCGGCACAAACAAAAGTTATTGATGAGCAGCAAAGCCCCCACGGGCTGCTCACTCCCAAGCCTAAAGGGAACACCAGCATGTCCGTAAATTAATGNTGTGTCCTACCGTGACACAAAATCCAATGGAAATCTTTTCAATACAGCCTGCTCACTCACAAACCTAAAGGAAACACCAGCATGTCTGTAAATTAATAAACTCCATTAAATTTATCTCTTTGAAGAGTAGATGATGAGATATGGGAGTCTGAATGTCAGGTTCAGATTCAGGCATGGCCACCATTAACTCTCTGTACTTGAATGCTGGTGCCCTGTAGCTCCTTCAGACTTCGCCCTACTGCCACAGAAAAAAAGCAAAATGTACAAAAAACCCCCCTCCAAAATCCAACGTAAACCTTTTCAACTCAGCCCGAATCTCCACACCTAAAATTCCTGCGGCACCCTGCACAGTAAACTGTGAGTAAACGGCTTTTTTCCCCCCCTAGAATTGATCTTTATTGCGTCTGTAGCAACACTTATTGTATTACAGGAGCTAACAAAGAGGCTGAGCCAAGGTACTTGCAAGCAGTGAGTAAAATGTTACCTGGAGCAGCCCATTGATGGAAATAAAATCCAGCGTGCTCCTGGGGTTATTTCTAATCTTGTTTTGCTCCTGAAGAAAACCTGCCTGTCTCCCATCCCTCTGCTGCAGCCCGGGATTGTGAGTCAGGCCCAGGTTCGCAGGTTATTAACTCATCTATTCTTAGGTAATTAAATAAAGAGTGTAAGACGTGCAAGTTAGAGAAGAAAAAAAATTACAAAATGTAGGAAAATTTGTTTCCCCCTCTTCCAAGGGTTTATTTTTTGCTCAACTCCCTTCTATTCTTTCCTTTTCTTGGCATCAGCACCGTTTCCAGAAGTCAAATCCCACGTTAGCCTTTGTTATTTTTAATTCTCTCTCTGCTTGCAGGGATGGGGCAGCCACAGAATCTCTGGGCAGCTTGTGCCAGCATCTCGCCACCCTCACAGGGAACAATTTCTCCTCAATATCCACTCTAAATTTACCTTTTTTCAGCTTAAAGTCATTCTCCCCTCATCCTACCCCTGCATTTGCATCTTTTTTACTCCAAAACTTCAATAAATTTTGAAGGCAAAGCATTTATGGAAGTCCATATTCACTGAAGACCCAACTGCCTTTAATAAAAGTTCTGCTGGGTTGTTTTTCTTCTGTTTAAGATTAGGGGCAGGCAGGAAAGTTTAAACATTTAAATCAACTATCCTTTCAAACCATTAGCCAAAAGCTGTGGGCTCCTTTCAAGAGTATTGATGGTTTCTTCTGGGAATATCCTGACAAACAACAGCTTCAAAAAAAATTAACAATTATCCCGGAATGGGAGCTGGCTGGAAGTCTGCGAACGTGGGCAAAATCAGTGCAAGGGTCAGTGTGGATCCTCCTGCCAGGCTGGAATCAAAACTCTCTAGCAGGGCGCTGAATTTTCCTTTAAATCTCCCTCAGACTGCTGTGTGCAGCCCTGGGAATTCCAGGTGGGTTGAAGCTGGAGAGATCCCACGTACCTGGCATGTCCTGAACCCTCAGATCAGGGAAGTGTCGCCCTGATTTTTCAGCCTTCTGTTTGTGTCTCACAGTTCATAGTTCTTAAGCAGTTTCTCACAGACAGGTGTTATAAATAAAAACAATGTTTTCATTAGTCAAGGTAATTTACATTCTTTGTCTTAGAGCTATGGACAGCTGATGGACAGTTGTCTTGACCAATGGGATGGGGAGAGGTGTCAGCCTTCTCCCCCAATCCCTGGCCTTTGTAGAAATTCTATAAATGGAGTCAGATTTTTGTAATAAACAGTTCATGCCTTCTCACCAGGTGTGTTTGTGTCGTACAATGACATCGAAGAGCAGAGAGCAGGAGAGCAAACACAACCTCCTCCTGCCTCTGCCCCACTCAGTCCTTCCAGGGCAGGTACAGGAGGAGAAGCTGAATAATTCCATTACATGATGGACAATTGTGGAAGGTGCTGATGCCTCAGGAGTTTAACTTTTATATTTCCCATCTATTTGTAATCCTGCAGCTCTTTAGGGTAGAACTCCAAACCCCACACACAGCGTGAGCTGCTGCTTCCCCGTTTTGCTCAGACACAACAATTCCTCTCCAGGCCTGGCCAGCAAGGACACCTCACTGCCTCAGGCCTGAGAGATGGGAACAAAAGTGAGCTGGGGGCAGCAAACTCGGGGTGAAGGACTTCATTACCTGGAGCTGTCACTGGGAGATTTACCTCAGTCTGCAAATGGACCAAACTGATCAAAGTGTGAAACCCGTGACCACTGTCCATTTTGGGTGGGCTTCATCTGCGCAAAATGCACCTGAAGGCCCTTCCATAAACAGAACTGCTTTTTATTCCCTTAATTCTGCCTGGCCTCTGTTTTTAGGCAGCCCCAAAAAGGCACCAGTGCAGGAATGGGGAAGAAAGGGGTTGGTGTGCCAGCTGCTGCCGCTTCCAGGGATTCACCCGGCCAGCAGCTCAGCCCCAGCAGGGCCCAGTGCCCCGGTGAGGAATCGGGGACGTGGAACAGCTCAGCGCCTCTCTGCTGAGCCAGGAGAGCCAGAGCCTCTCTCCCCATGTGCATTGGGTTTGCAGCTATGGCAACAGTGCATGCGTGAGGAGAAGGCAGAGCTTAAAATAGGCTCCAGCTCCTGCTTGGAAAGGGCTGGGAGCAAACACGTGTGGTCACCCCGGAGCAGAGCGGGGGGCTCAGCCCTTCCCAGCTCCCTCGGACCCTCCAGCTGGGAGCGCCCGGAGCTGCAGAAGCTTTGCTGGATCCTCCAAACCTTCTCCAGAGCTCTGAGGTTTGCTCCTCCACGCTGGGAAAGCCGGGCTGTGCCCATCCCCGAGGGAGCTGTTGGCCGGTCGTGGATGAAATCTGACCACCGGGTTTTGCGAGGTCAGGGCAAACCTCCCCGTGCAATCCCTCAAAAAAATCCTCCAGGAATGGGTGGATTTCATGGGGAAGGAGGACATTTCTTCCAGCTCCAGCCCCACTCCGCTATTCTGGAGAGGGGGAAAGCTGGGGAAGTGGAAAATAGTAGCTTTGGCTCGGGAGCTGTAACCTGTTTTGGTCTGCGTTAATTAATTTGGCAGTGGCTGCGTTGTGTGCTATTCTTAGGCTCTCTATCCCCCTCTGCAACAAATTAGGGCTTTCACATCTGCCTAAAAATAAAACTTTCCTGTCTGCTGGCACACGAGCCAAACCAGAGTGCAGCATATGTGCAATAAAGATGCACAGCTGTTCTGTCTATGAACTCGGGAACGTGTGAGGGGTTTTTGTGTGAAGGATACGGGAGGTGCCCAGCACTGAGAAACAGCCTTTCCAAGAAACTGCCAGGCATTTTAAAGAAGTGGCTGCAAAAGGTGAAATTGGACGGAAACATCCACGCAAAAAAAAAAATTGCGAGAACTTCAAGAGAAAAATGTTAATTCTTCGTGTTGTGAAAGGTGATGGTCTTGATTAAAGACAAAAGGGAAGGTTTTATTCCCTTGTATTCCATGGAACTCCCAGAGAGGCCTCAGTTTCAGAGCTTTTGCAGCTCATTTTCTGCCCTGACCCTTTCTATCCTCTGTAGGTGGTGCCCAGGTGTGGAGCAGTGCCTGATTTTTGGGAAAAGGTTCTTCCCCCAGAGGCTCCCCAGGGAATGGGCACTGCTCCGAACCTGCCAGAGCCCAAGAACCACTTGAACAAACCTCTCAGGCACAAGATTTGTTATCTGGGGTGTCCCGTGCATTGTCCAGGGGCTGAATTTGATGATCCTTATGCATCCCTTCCCTCAGGATATTCTAGAATTATATATATATATATATGTATATATATAATATTGAAATATTTCACACTCTTTGTCACTTTAAAGCCCCCCTGCGTGAGATATTTTGTACCAGGCAGAAAAGGTGGTGGAGCAGAAGGTGTAGCATTTAGAGCCCTTCTTTGTGAGACTTTTGTCACCTCCAGAGTTCTGCTGCTGCTGCTGCAGGGGCTGAGGGCTCTGGAACTTCCATTCTTTCCATGGCTCAGCCAGGGAGCTTTTCCAGGGAGCTTTTCCAGGGAGCCAGGTGGAGCTGGGCTGGCTCTCCATCACCTGACACTTTTAGATTTGCTCTTTAGATGAGATTAGCTCATGAATTACCTCTGACACTGCTATTTACCCTGCCTGGGCATTCCTTACACCCTGGGCCGGGGGGTCCTTGCTTTGCTCCTCTCCCTCCTGGCATGACCTGTTAATTTTGAAGGTTGTTATGTGGGCAATAAGATTTTTTTTTCCCCCCCTAAAAATTGGTGAAACGGAAACGTTTCACGTTTATATTTGGCCCCAAAGTTAATTACCGAAACAATGGCTTGTGAGGTATTTTTTTTTTTAAGAAAAAGAGGTAAAAAAAAAACCCCTGTTAATCTGATTAGTTTAAAGTGCACTGACCATGTTAGCAAACAGTAATTAAGACTTTTAGTTCCTAATTTAACATCTAGGAAATGGTGATTTCTGGAGCTTTGGAACTTGAATCCAAAGTCCTCTCAAAGCTCTTTCCCCATCAAGGTTTTCCTGGTACCTGAAGGATTTTCCTGCCAGGGGTCAATGGAGTCCAGGCTGCTGATTCCAAGACACAAAGTCAAGTTAGACCAGCCCGTGCAAGAACCAAAAGCCAAACAGAAATAACACTCTCTTTATTTTTTTCTCCTTTTCTGAATTCCATGACATTTCACAGAAATGACTGCAAAGCTTTTTCCATTCGGATTTTAGCACTGGTTTGGTGACAAACTTGGGAAGATTAGCAATTTTCCATCATTAGAAATGAACTCTGGTGCTGAAGCCGACTAAACCTTTCCAGGCCAAGATGCATTTTCAGGTTTTTTACGACGTTGCAGAGTTTAGGGCTTGATTTAAGGATGATGATTTTCTAGGCCAAGAATCCTCATCCTAATTAGACAAAAATACACAGATTTGTGCATCAGTAGGACCCTCATCCACAGCTGCTCCTGGCTGTCACTGGCCCCAGCATTTCATTATTTTCTGTGCTCATTTTCCTGGCTTTTATCTCACAGAACTTCTGTACACTTCAAAAAAAATGGATCTCATCACAGAGAGAAAAAAACTCCGAATTTTTTAAAGTGTTTGTGTTTTTTGTGTTGAAAACTGAACACTTGGACTGGTTTTGGTGAAACACATTGAGCTTTCAGGTAAGGGGACACCTGCAAAAGATGGGGGTTTATTTAAAAACAAATAATTTCAAGTTCAGTAGCACTTGAAACGCAAAGCAAGAATGTTCCAAAAGCCTGTTTTCATGTCCTGAATTGTACCTGCAAAACCAAAGCATTTTGCAACTAGGGAAAACATTTTGCAGGAAAAAATATTGATCTGTGGCCGCCCGGTGCATTGCCAATAAAGCCTTTTCTTATCTCTCCTGACTTCCCCACCTTTGTGATGAGAGAAAAAGCAGCAGCTCTCCCTGTTCCTGGTGATCTGCTCCTCAGAGCCAATGTCAATAGTGTTACTAACATGTTTTCCACAAAAAAAGAAAAGGAAAAAAAGGAAATTTCAGAGAGCTTTTTTTGATCTTGGTGGATGCACCTGAGGCGAGAAGTGAGATTTCACAGGGATAACGTGGGAAATAATTAATTCTTTCGTTTTAAACTCCTTCCCCAATCATCCCAGGGCCTGTTAAGCTCAGCNTTCAAGAGAAAAATGTTAATTCTTCGTGTTGTGAAAGGTGATGGTCTTGATTAAAGACAAAAGGGAAGGTTTTATTCCCTTGTATTCCATGGAACTCCCAGAGAGGCCTCAGTTTCAGAGCTTTTGCGGCTCATTTTCTGCCCTGACCCTTTCTATCCTCTGTAGGTGGTGCCCAGGTGTGGAGCAGTGCCTGATTTTTGGGAAAAGGTTCTCCCCCCAGAGGCTCCCCAGGGAATGGGCACTGCTCCGAACCTGCCAGAGCCCAAGAACCACTTGAACAAACCTCTCAGGCACAAGATTTGTTATCTGGGGTGTCCCGTGCATTGTCCAGGGGCTGAATTTGATGATCCTTATGCATCCCTTCCCTCAGGATATTCTAGAATTATATATATATATATATGTATATATATAATATTGAAATATTTCANGCAAACAGTAATTAAGACTTTTAGTTCCTAATTTAACATCTAGGAAATGGTGATTTCTGGAGCTTTGGAACTTGAATCCAAAGTCCTCTCAAAGCTCTTTCCCCATCAAGGTTTTCCTGGTACCTGAAGGATTTTCCTGCCAGGGGTCAATGGAGTCCAGGCTGCTGATTCCAAGACACAAAGTCAAGTTAGACCAGCCCGTGCAAGAACCAAAAGCCAAACAGAAATAACACTCTCTTTATTTTTTTCTCCTTTTCTGAATTCCATGACATTTCACAGAAATGACTGCAAAGCTTTTTCCATTCGGATTTTAGCACTGGTTTGGTGACAAACTTGGGAAGATTAGCAATTTTCCATCATTAGAAATGAACTCTGGTGCTGAAGCCGACTAAACCTTTCCAGGCCAAGATGCATTTTCAGGTTTTTTACGACGTTGCAGAGTTTAGGGCTTGATTTAAGGATGATGATTTTCTAGGCCAAGAATCCTCATCCTAATTAGACAAAAATACACAGATTTGTGCATCAGTAGGACCCTCATCCACAGCTGCTCCTGGCTGTCACTGGCCCCAGCATTTCATTATTTTCTGTGCTCATTTTCCTGGCTTTTATCTCACAGAACTTCTGTACACTTCAAAAAAAATGGATCTCATCACAGAGAGAAAAAAACTCCGAATTTTTTAAAGTGTTTGTGTTTTTTGTGTTGAAAACTGAACACTTGGACTGGTTTTGGTGAAACACATTGAGCTTTCAGGTAAGGGGACACCTGCAAAAGATGGGGGTTTATTTAAAAACAAATAATTTCAAGTTCAGTAGCACTTGAAACGCAAAGCAAGAATGTTCCAAAAGCCTGTTTTCATGTCCTGAATTGTACCTGCAAAACCAAAGCATTTTGCAACTAGGGAAAACATTTTGCAGGAAAAAATATTGATCTGTGGCCGCCCGGTGCATTGCCAATAAAGCCTTTTCTTATCTCTCCTGACTTCCCCACCTTTGTGATGAGAGAAAAAGCAGCAGCTCTCCCTGTTCCTGGTGATCTGCTCCTCAGAGCCAATGTCAATAGTGTTACTAACATGTTTTCCACAAAAAAAGAAAAGGAAAAAAAGGAAATTTCAGAGAGCTTTTTTTGATCTTGGTGGATGCACCTGAGGCGAGAAGTGAGATTTCACAGGGATAACGTGGGAAATAATTAATTCTTTCGTTTTAAACTCCTTCCCCAATCATCCCAGGGCCTGTTAAGCTCAGCGGCAGCGTGAAGGAATAGCACAAAACGAGGTGGTTTTTGCAGGAGACCTTTTGCTGCTCCCTTCCAGGGATGAAAAAACGACACCAGTGAGTCACTCGTGCTCCCAGGAACGTCCTGCCTTGGGGACAGCTCCTGCTGGGAGCCTGAGGAACAGCCTGTGACTCAGCAGGGACGGGATCCGAGCCTTCCCCGGGCTCCAGCAGAGATTTGAGGAGAGGAAAACCCCCCTGGCAGTGCCCAGGGCTGGGCTGGCACCGAGGGGGTGGCACTGAGGGCATGGCAGGGGCGATGGGCTGAAATCTGGGCTCCTTTACTCGGGGCATCCTCCCTCTGAGGGTCACAGGGGCGGCGCAGGAAACCCTGCGAGCAAATGGGCTGTGAAACAAATCATGGCTTGGTTTGGATTAGAGATGAGGAGGAAATTCTTTATTCAGAGGGCACCCCAGAGCAGCTGTGGCTGCCCCTGGATCCCTGGAAGTGTCCAAGGAGCAGCCTGGGACAGTGGGAGGCGTCCCTGCCCATGGAATGAGATGGTCTTTAAGGTCCCTTCCAACACAAACCATTCCATGGTTGATCAGGCACACCCTGGGTCCCCGAGGCTCAGGGAAATATTTGTGGAGAAGTCTCAAACAGTTCCATAAAGACGGAAACTGAGAACTCAAGTGCACAGAAAAACTCCCTTTGTTGAGCTGAGCTCTTTGCCATCAAGTAATAAAAAGGAACAATATTTATTTCCATCAGGAAAAGGTCCGCAGGGATCTGCGGGAGAGGTGCAAATCTCGGAATTAACAGCAGTCCCATAGCTCCAAAGCAAAAATAAGAAGGTTTAATAGAAAATTAGTGGGGTCCATGTGAAAAATAAAAGTACAGAAGATTAGATAAGAGGCCTGGCTTGCAGAGGTAGGATCCGTGTCAGTTAAAAGCTGCTCTGCTCCCACAGAACAACGCAACTCGTGGCAAGAATTACAGAGCCCGTTTGCCCTTTCTGGCAGATTTCTTGGAGATGGATTGGCCCAGGAACTGCAGGGAACACCCAGAGCTTGCACTGATCCATCCAAGGCTCTTCCTATCCAAACAACCTCCTGCCTCTCCAGCAAGGCCACCTCAGCCAGGCTCCATCATCACCTCCCTGTTATTCCAATTCCTGCGCTGATTTACGTTTCCCAGTGTCTTTAGACAGTTATTTCAGGCCTCATTCCTAATTATTTTGTTTCAGGGCAGTGTTATCATGCTATAGATGTATTTGTTTAAATCCTGGCTGACTTCGTGGGGGCAGTTTTTTAAAGGAAGGAGAAAATGAAAATCAAAGTCAAAATACGTGCTGGCTTTTTTGGGATGGGTGCCAACCCCGTTTAGCTGGCACAAAAATGAACAATAACTGTGGGATTATCGGCTCTTTTTTCACCCAAATAATCATTGGATTTTTTGCTGGGATATTTTAGTTCAGAACTTTTCTCTGCCCAACAGAAAAGACAAGAGAAGAGAAGGGAAGAGAAGAGAAGGGAAGAGAAGAGAAGAGAAGAGAAGAGAAGAGAAGAGAAGAGAAGAGAAGAGAAGAGAAGAGAAGAGAAGAGAAGAGAAGAGAAGAGAA
>WBMY01007372.1:76086-95192 GCA_013397315.1 Donacobius atricapilla | reverse complement strand
AAAGAAAAGAAAAGGCAGAACTTCTCTGTGTTCCAGCTCCACACGGATCCATTCTGCTCCTTCTAAAGAAATTCATGGAAAAAATTGAATATAAATTCTAGACACTTTCCCCTGATGGAAAACTCTCTCTTGATATTGTCATGTTAATATTTTACTCTCCTGCTGTGGAGTGAGGCCTGAACTTAGGATACATTCCTGAATATTAATAATTTCAATGATTCCTTATTGAAGTTTAGCATTTAAACAGCTTTGATGTGGATGATATTTAACCAGGCTGGTTTTCCACGCTTGTTATCAGGCATCCTGAGGCTTCCTTGGAAGTAGACGCTTCCACAGGCAGCAGTCAGGATCTGATCCAAAATTTGAGCTCCCGAAAATGGATCTGAGGAATGTTAGAACGCAAGAAATGCTCGGGATGGAAAGGCTTAGAAGGGGAAATTTGGGAAAAGTCTCACTTAGAGAAGCACTTTGTGGTTATCTGGGATCACATCCCTCCAAGCTTTTAATTCTCAATAATCTCAGCCGAAGAGATCCCCAAAAACTGGACATAGCAATGTTGGACTGGATAATCTTGGAGATCTTTTCCAACCTTGGAGATTCCATGGTCACTCAAGTGCTTGGCCTTCCTTTGGATGGGCTAGGTTCGGTCCAGGGAAGCTCCGTGGACAAAAAGGGAAAGAGGATCCAGAATCTGGGAAAGGGATCCAGAATCTGGAAAAGGGATCCATAATCTGGGAAAGGGGATCCAGAATATGGGAAGGGGATCCAGAATCTGGGAAAGGAATCCAGAGTCTGGAAAAGGGGAGCCACAATTTAGGAATGGGATCCACAGCCTGGGAATGGGATCCACAGTCTGGGAATGGGATCCATAGTCTGGGAAAGGGATCCACAGCCTGGGAATGGGATCCACAGCCTGGAAAGGGGAACCACAATCTGGGAAGGAGATCCAAAGTCTAGGAAAGGGATGAACAGTCTGGGATGATGATCCAGAGTCTGGGAAAGGGTCCAGAGTCTGAGAAAGGGGAGCCACAATCCAGGAAAGGGAGCCACAGTTTGAGAATGGGATCCACAGCCTGGGAATGGGATCCGTAGTCTGGGAATGGGATGCAGAGCCTGGGAAGGGGATCCACAGCCTGGGAATGGGATCCACAGCCTGGGGAGGGGATCCACAGCCTGGGAATGGGGTCCCCAGCCTGGCTCCAAAGTGGAGGGAAAATTCAGGCTGCAGGGATGGGCAGAGGTTGGCACGTCCCAGCTCCTGCCTCTTCACCCAGAAATGGGACGTCCAGCCCGGCCAGGAAACAAGGGGGAAAGAGAACTCCTGCCCTCAGACCTTGCCCAAAATCATCCAAATCCGAGTTTACATTCTTTAACTTCTAATCTTGGCCCCGCTGCTGCTGCTGCTTTCACTCTGAGAGTGCTGAACGCACAGAAAGAGAAAAATAAAGATGGAACGACAGATGGAAAAAAAGTGTGTTTGAGCCACAGCTGTTTCCTCCTTCCTTCAGCAAAAATGATTTAAGCACCTTATAACTGAAGGGAGAAAAAACAAAAAAAAAAAGAACGGTTTTGTATNNNNAAAAAAAAAAAAAAGGATGGTTTTGTAAGTGAAAAATGTCCTGTCAAAACGTCTGCTATAAAATTTCTCATTGTTAAGTAATAATTCTGAGATATTATCTTACTTAATGATTTAGGATTGGGGTTTTTTCTTAACCAATCCCAAAATTTCCATTACAGAGAGAAAGGAACTGGCCACTGGTGACAGATTTTATGAGAAAAATATGAACGGAGTAAGGAAAACAGACAGGAAAAAAAAAAAACCCTGAGGATTTTGCTTGCGTATGATGTTCTGCCTAGATGGGGAAAATAGAGGATAATCAAGGGCTTTGGGGAATAATTAAAAGGGAAGACAGGAGCAGCTTCCCACCTGAAGAGTGGGAAGTTGCTGTCTAAGGTTCATCCTACCCAATATCAGGCAGTTCTGTTTGTAGGATGGAAAAAGGGGGGAGATTAAATGAGGAATTGATGTTTTAGGGGAACCAAAGCACCCTCCAGGCAGGCTCACGTTTCTCCATTACCTGAAACCCTCAAAATCCCAGATTTTTAATGCAGGAATCACACCCTGGGCACAAAACTTGGGTGAGGAAAAGCAAGATGGGCTTTTTTACAGATGTGAGAATGGAAATAAACCCGGGGTTAAGCAGCACCTGAATTTAGATCCCACTTTTTGACTCTGTCCTCACGTTTGGTCCCTGAGCAGCTCTGAGAGCAGTTGGGGAAGCAGATTTTGATGGTGATAAACACAATTTCCTCCTTATTTTGGTTATTTCATCCCATTTTCAAGCCTGTGTTAAGTCACTGCCACTTCAGAGACGACTGTCGGGAAAGGTTTAGAGCTGCTTTATCCTGCTGCGGGCAGGGGAGGCAAGGAGTCAATTAAGAGGATAAACATCACTTTTAGGATGTGGAGAGGCTGGTGTTCGGCTCTCTGCCTGGAGCTGTTCACCTGACAGCAGCTGCACCAGCGGTGCAAGAGTGGAGAGGAGCCAGCATGATCCTCACGGTGCTACAACAGCACTGGGAATGAGGCGACTAAAGCTATTTTAGCCTAAAAACTGAGTGGGTTCAGTATGGAAACCAGGAGGGAGGAAGAGATGGAGCCTCAACTTTACATTTCCTGCCGCCCCACGTTTCACAAACGCCTCTAATTTAGCCCCAAAACGTCTATTCCGTTTCCCGAGGTAACTCAAAAGCAGATTTGGACACAGTTGCCAAACACGGCTCTAAAACAGAATTTAAAGCACCCGAAAAAACCCTGCGCCGCAAAAGCAACTCGGGATTGTGAAGCTCTGCTGCTCGGAGTAGGGGACCCGTGTCCAAACAAAACTCTGCTTATCAATCTTTAACTGAGCTTGTGCATGAGGCAGAAGACATCAGGTATCAACAAAAGCAGACAGGTTCAAAATGAGAAGCAGATGGTCACCCCAAAGCTCTTGTCTGGGAAAATAAATGAGAGGAAAGAGAAGCAAATTGAGTAGCAGGGCCGGGTTTATATCCAGTGATCTGCTCCGAGATCTGGAAACAGTTGACAATTAATTGAAATAACACATTGCAAATTGTCACTGTACGCTGAAAAATCTTCGGGGAGAAAAAAATGCTGTTTGCTCTGGAAATTTGGATTGTGCTGCAGGCATTGTAAGGAAAAAATGTTACCCAGCTCAACCCAAATTTCCACAGAATTTTGCCACCCAGAACATTTGCAGGGATTTTTAAGTACAGGCTGATATTTGGGGCTTTTTAACCATCAAGAGGTGAAGTTGGCCTTTCTCCAGTGCAAAACCCTGACTCCCTTCATGGGGGAAAAAAACCCAGTAAATCTTTTTTGGAGATTTAAATAAAGCTGCAGAACCTCACCAAACATCCCAAGCACCTGGGTTTTACTGTCCAACTGTTTGTCCAGAAATAATTCAGGATATAACCTTGTTTTTTCTTAAACGGAGGACACTTATCAAAATCATGGCATTGAGGCCAAAGAGGCTCTTCTAGGATTTGTTCTCCCTTATCTCCCTCATAAATAAGTTCTTTCTGCACTGGAGAAGGAAAAGGGAAGGAGGGAGGGAAATGCCACCCACTGGGAAGCAGGAAAGGGAGAGAAATCCAGCACGAAATCTCCATTTTCCCTGATTTTAGCAGGTGTTTGAGTGCAGTGGCCAAGCAAGGTTGGCTTCCTGGAAAAGTCTCCCCACATGTGGGGATTTTTATTGCCACTCGTGCAGTATCAGAATCCCGAATCAGCGGGAGGATTAATCATGGAACACAGACTTCCTCTCGCCTGTCGTGTTCCACAGCCTCGGACAGGCGTTCCCTGGGTTTGCTCCCGCCTGGAATGAGGGCACTGCTGCTCCCCAGTCCCCAAGGAAACAGCGAAGAGGGCAAGGGGCAGCTGGAAAAAAAAATATTAAAACAACCCCACTGCAGAACCTGCTTCCACTGGGAATTGGAAATACCTTCCTGCTGCATTCTTTCCACATCTGCCAGGGCCATACTTGGATTTCATCAAAAAATATTTCCCCTTATCTGGGGCAGGGTCTGACATAAGCCATGGATTTGTTACTCCTGACATACTTTCTGTTCGAGCTGCCTGGGCTTTTCCTGCAAGATCTTGTTATTTCTGCCCTTTCTGCTGTTTGGAGAGGAGGCCCTGGGTGACAGATGCGGCAGGATTTTTGTGGGAAGGTGTATTCCAGAGGCAAGGTGTAAATCATGATAACACCACGAGCTCATCAGCAGCAGAGAGCCACTGCGGGTGTGTAAATCATGAGGACCTGGGGTGATCTGAGCACGGGGTGAACCTTTGGAAGAATTTTTAGCTGCATTTTCAGCCCCACCCTTCTTTCTGTGACCAACTTCTTACTGCATCTTTTGAAAACCTCTCTGTTTTTTTCTTCTCTTGGATAAGGGTGCTCTGTTTAGTGAGGTTCTCATTGAAATTCATGTTATTCCAGCAGATTTCTGTGCATGTTACAAAAACCAGAGCCCTCACCTGCTCCTTGCAACAACAAAAGTCAACAGGAGTTTTATCGCTGACTTGACTTCAAGGAGAAACAGGTCTTTTATCTGCCAGGTAGTGACAGGAAAGGGGAATAGCTTCCAACTGAGAGTGGGTTTAGATTTNGAGTGGCACTGGATGAGCTTTGGGGTCCTTTCCAACCCAAAACATTCCACGATTCCATGGTATGATGCTGATGAAAAAGAGAGAGGTAGAGATGATGACAGTAAAAGGAATTATTCATAATTACCAGGCTATGAAGGGAACTCTGTCCTCTTTACCTGTTTGCATCCTCCTTTACCCAATAAACAGATATTTTGTTCGGTTTTGAACTCCTACCTGGGCCTTAAAATTTTTAGCAGAGTAGCCAATGTCCCCATTTGCTGTTGTCAATGAGAAAATGAGCATTCTGCAATAGGAGTCACAGTGTTTCCTCCTAGCTCTGTGTGGGGATACCAGAGGTGTAATTAATTGCTGTGGTATTATATGGGGATATTTGCTCTGGTGAAAGCAAAGGAAGAACCACAGACCTTTCCTCTGAGCCCTCAGATGATGGTACGACCCTAAAATGTGTTGGATGGAAAACTTCCATAGAGGAAGGGTTGTGGATCCTCACCAGCACATCCAGAAAGAGGAGCTTGTTGTAGGGTATGAAGAATCCAGGGAACGGGGACTCTTCCTCAGGGGTTATAAAACGGGATTGACTTGTTTTGCCCGAGGAGAGGAGGCTGAGGGGGGATCTGACAGCTGCCTGTGAGAGCATCAAGGAGGCGAAGCAGCAGGCAGAGGAAAGTTATTTAAGTGAAGAGACAATGTTGGCACAAGAAGAAATGGGTATAAATAGACAGAGGCTGGAAATCCCTTCCAATAGGAATAGTGAGGACACATGAAAGGAAATCAGGCCAGCTCTCCAAGCGAGGATCATGGAAAGCGATTCCACGCTCTCTGTGGCGGCTGGGCCCTCTCGCCCAGGAGGCCCAGCCCCTGCTCCTGCAGACTCCTTCTCCTTCTTCTGCATTTAATATTGAGGCTGGCACCAGCCACAGCAGGGCCCCTGCGCTGGTGAACTCAAAATAAAGAGCTGGGGATGGGGTCTTGCCACCAAATCCGCGCCTTGGATGCTCCCCTTTGGGACGGAGCTGGATCCCGTGTGCGGCCCCAGGGCCCATCCAAGTGCAGCCCAGTCCAACTTGTGACAGCAGAAATGAGATCCTTTCCTGAGTCTGAAATGCCTCTTGGTGTTGTGCGAGCTCGTGAAAAAAAAAAGTCAGGATTATTTTTGTCTTTCTAAGTAAAAGGGAAGATTTACTGCGCTGATTTGATGACCTGATGTGTTTTCTGGACCGGGCCGTGCTGTGGGCCTGGAACAAAGGGCGATGAGCGCATCCACGGTTTTCACAATAGCATCTTCTCCCCGTGGCACTGGGACAGATGCGGCTGCAGAGGGTTTGGAGCCTCGAGCAGCTGGTTCCAGACAGGCAGAGGTTTGAACAGGCAGGAAAAACAGGATAGGAACAAGTTCCTCGCACTCATCCTTGCCGTTACTCTTTGTAAGATTGAACGCTTAAAGGGAGTCTCATCTTGGTATTCCTTCAATTCAACTTTTATCTTTGGTGCTCAGGGACAGTTTTAAAAGTGTTTTTTAGTCCTAGAAGCTTTCAGTGCTTTGCAGTAACAGGTGACCTTCTCCAGGCGACAGCCCTACCTGGGCCTGCTCAGATTCCTGGCTGCCATTCCCAGTTTTTTCCTTTTTGAACACATTTTAACCAAGCTTTTCATCCATTATTGTTTTTCACTCTTTGGAGTGCATGTGGTATTTGTAGTTAGAGGAAACCACCGTGAATTCTTGCAAATAAAAGGAAATATAAAATATTATCTCATTGACAGGCCCCTCCAGTCTCTCATACTCAAAAATGGGCACTTCTATCTCATAAATGATCACTTATATATCATAAATGGTCACTTTTATGTCATGAACTGTTACTTTTATATATGTTTTTTTCACGCACAAAGCATGTTATTTTTGCTTTTTCCCCTGGCATCATCTCCTACCAAGACCTCATATTTTGCCTCTAGTTTCAAACCGAAGTTTCACAAACTGCTGAGCAAAAAAAAAAACCCCTTTATTATGATGTTGCTAAAACAAATCCGAGTACGTAAGATTGTCCCTTGGCAACCAGCGCCGCTGCAGGGTCAGCCCCGGGTCAGGAGCGGGATGTTGGCAGTCACGGAGCCAGCAGCTCCCGTATTTTCCCGTCCTGAGCAGTTGTGGCAGGAGCAGGAGCGGTGACGTTTGTGGCTCAGCAGGAAACCTCTGGCTGGAGCTGGGAGCTGAGAGCGCCGCAGCCACGACGGCTTTTTCCGCGGCTGGAGCTCCTCGTGCCACCGCGGCTCCCGCGCCCTTTCCGTGACTTCACGCTGCAAACACGAGCTCCTCGCCTCCTTCTTGGAGGCCCAGCCTGGCCGGCAGGCCCAGCGCTGCTCCTGCCTCAGGCTGCTCAGAGGGCTCTGGCCTCGCTCCTCAGCTTCTCCTCGCAAGCTGTGGTTGTCCCCACTCACAAAACGTGGGGCAGGGCAGAACTGCGGTGTTTTCCCCTCTGAAGCACCTTCTGGAACACCTTCTGCTGCTCTGAAACACCTTCTGAAACACCCTCTGAAACATCTTCTGCCGTTCTGAAATGCCTTCTGCCACTCTGAAACACCTTCTGCTGCTCTGAAACACCTTCTGCTGCTCTGAAACAAATTCTGCTGCTCTGAAACACCTTCTGCCATTCTGAAACACCTTCACCCATTCTGAAACACCTTCTGAAACACCCTCTGAAACACCTTCTGCCCTTCTGCAACACCTTCTCCCGTTCTGAGACACCTTCTGCTGTTCTGAAACACCTTCTGCCATTCTCAAACACCTCCACCCATTCTGAAACACCTTCTCCCATTCTGAAGCACCTTTGTCCATTCTGAAATATCTTCTCCCATTCTGGAACACCTTCTGCCATTCTGAAACTCTTTCACCCATCCTGAAAAACCTTTAGCCACTCTGAAACACCTTCTGCCATTCTCAAACACCTCCACCCATTCTGAAACACCTTCTCCCATTCTGAAGCACCTTTGTCCATTCTGAAATATCTTCTCCCATTCTGGAACACCTTCTGCCATTCTGAAATACCTTCTGTCATTCTGAAACACCTTCTGTCATTCTGAAACACCCTCTCCCACCATGTCCAGATCTCTGATTTCACCCTCCATTCTGCACCAGCCTTCTCCTTTATATTATCCAGCCTTTATCCTCCTCCATGGCATGAAAGACTCATGCAGCTGAGAAATCTCTAAACTTCAGTGGTGATGGGACAGTTATTGAGTAGAAATTTCGGGTTTTACCTATAATACAGAAAAGGTGATCCCCGAATTATCTTCATCTGTCCCACTGTCCTGTAAGCATCCATGGTCTCCATGTCTTTTGGTTATTCCAAGAAGGCACAGATAGATAGATAGATAGATAGATAGATAGATAGATAGATAGATAGATAGATAGATATTTGCTGTATCTCCACAGTTTATTCAACTTTTTATCTTATTGCTGTTCCTTCATGGGCACATTTTTCCAAGTTTAGGGGAAGCCAGGCAGCCAAAACCACAACCCAGCAGACTCGTTTGCTGAGTGTTTGTTAGATAAATTAGAAGCTCCATGCGGAGGCATAATGCTATTGATCTGACTTTTTCTAATCTCCACTGCACGAAAACGCCTTATGGATTGGATTTTCCTCAGAAAAGGACACCGCTGAGGAAATACTGGGTGAGTGGGTGATGAAGGCAAGAGGCTGAGCCTACTGCAGAGCCTGACTTAAAGTCAGAGAGATTAGTGGGAGCTTGGGAGCCACCACAGCCTCAGCAACCACTGGGAAAGCAGCTCCCACCTTAGAGTGGGATAGAAGTGGGTTAGGGAGCATGGTTTTATCAGAAGTGATAAGATCATGGGTCTGTGTTTAATATAGGCTCTACCCTTAAAGAATTGGTGTGGAATTATCAAAACAAATGACTCAGAAAAGGAATAAACTCTCCGTACTTTCACTTCTTCAGAACCAGATAGGGTATTACTCATAATTTCAAGATTGTTAAAAAGGTCATGACCAAAAGTTTGGCTTGAGTTAAATTCTAAGGATCTGTATGAAATATGTTAAAGTGCCATTATAATTTTTTTTTAAATTTTGTTTGGTTTTGCAAAGGCCACCACATCTCAGTCCATGACGATGAAGCTCACCAGTGTTTCAAGAAAATCCATGCCAGGCGAATTTAAAACCAAAAATCACCTGCCAAGTGAGGGGAAAACACTGAAGTTTTGGGAGGATGTCCTCACTGGTGGGAAGAGCAGAAGAGTTTAGCCATAGAAAATTAGACTCGCAGCATGGTTTGGGCTGCAGTGGCCCTTGAAGCTCGTGTCATTCCAACCCCTCCACCAGCCCAGGCTGCTCCAGCAGGCCAGGAAGCCAATCCCAGTCTGTCACCATGGCAGCACGTCCCATTGCCCGGGTGACACAGCTCTGTTATCACCCCCGAGTGAGCTCTGGGCTGTGCCAGGCGGAGATCACGAGGACTGGGGCAGTGCCGCCCTCCCACACCGCCCTTCTGCGTTCCCCTTTTGCTTCCAGCCCTCTCTGGGTTCCCAACACGAAGGCTTTGGCTGCCTGGGTGGACAGAGGGAAGAGCAAAGGGCTGTCGCTGGGAGCCTGGGAAGTGCCAGGGGCACCATGTGCATCCCAATGTTGGCAGCACAACCCCAGGGAAATGCAGTTTAAAGCAGAGTAAATAACACACCCATCCCCGTTTGATCGCTCTGATGCCTTTTGGGGCTGCCTAAAAACAGAGGCCAGGCAGAACTGAGGGAATAAAAAGTGTTTATATTTATTGAAGAGCCTTCAGGTACACTTAGGGCAGCCAAAACGCACCCAAAATGGACAATGGTCACGGGTTTCACACTTTGATCAGTTTGGTCCATTTGCAGACTGGGGTAAATCTCCCAGTGACAGCTCCAGGTAATGAAGTCCTTCACCGCAAGTTTGCTGCCCCCAGCTCACTTTTGTTCCCATCTCTCAGGCCTGAGGCAGTGAGGTGTCGTGGCTGGCCAGGCCTGGAGAGGAATTGTTGTGTCTGAGCAAAACGGGGAAGCAGCAGCTCACGCTGTGTGTGGGGTTTGGAGTTCTACACTAAAGAGCTGCAGGGTTACAAATAGATAAAATTATAAAAGCTGAACTCCTGAGCATCAACTCCATGCTTACTCCGAGCTCAACACCTCTCTGGTTGAGCTCTCAGAGCTCAACATTTACCCAAAACTCACCCACCCACCTTGGCTCCTGCCTGCTGAGCAGTGGAATATTCCTGCCCAGGAATATTGACGTGCCCAGGAGAAACCAAACCACCCCAACCACGTGAAACATTTCGCCAAAGTGCAGCTGCAAAAAGTATTTTTTGCTGGGAGCAGTTGGAGCTCTTAATGACTGCTGAGCCCTGGGCACTTTTAACTCACCTAATCCTTTTTCCTACAACAGCCCCATCTTGGAAGAATCAACCAGGGACCGTGAACATATTTTCCAACTACTTACATTCTTGCCATATATTAATGATACATGGAAATGCATGGACTACAAATACAGCTTCCTTATGGTTGCTCCAGAGGAAGTTTCCATAGGCACCCAAACATTTGGACACTTATCCAGCATCCGAAATTAGCACAGGATTTTCAAAAAAGACCCTCAGGGTTAGAAGGGTTGATGGGCCTAATTATAATGGAAAAGAGGCTCCATGTGCTCACTTAGCAGCAAAGCCTGGATTCATCCAGCTCTGGTTTTAAGGTGCTTAAATTAGGAGTAAGGTCATTTCTCCAGACACTGAATAAAGGGAGACAGACATTTCCTCAGAACACCAATTTTTATTTTATTTAGGAGGCAAAATGGGGTCTAAATAGGTAATTTTCAGAACTCAGGGAGCGGCTTCCCATTGGGGTCCATCAGTTCTCTGATAGCTGGCTGCTGATAAAACCCAACACATTTATTGCAACTGCAAAGTGGGCAAAGAACTTAAATAATTGTTATTAGAAGTGACGGAAGTCTGTAAATGGATGAGGGAAGGAATGAACACCCAAATAAAAGGGAAATCATCTAACTGAGGAAAAAATCACTGGGACAAGTGATTTTAGTACCTTTCAGCCCTGGGATTGGCATTGAAATGTAGATTTTAGAGAAGTGCACGAGGTGATGGGTACTTCAAAATTTGTAAGGAGTGTTCTCCTGTTTCTCTCTTTTCTCATGGTTGGGTTTCAGTTTTGGCTTTGCCCAAAACAAGCTAATTATAGCCCAAAGCTGTGAGCTGAGCGTGCAGGCAGGGCTGGCAGCAATTCCAGGGTCAGTTTTATGTCAAAAGGGGTACAAAAAACTTAATGATGAACCCAGAGTGATTTCATGCCTCTGTCCCCAGCCAAGGCAGAGTCTCTGCTGATACTCCACCTGGAAAGGGCACAGGCACCACAAGCAGTGAAGAACTCCATGGCTTCGGCTGCCAAAGATCCCAATAATTCTCCTAAGTTGATTCATGGACCACTTGCTTAATGAAAGGTTCCTCAGTTTTCCAATTTTATTGCCCATGAGAAGCGATGCCGAGTTGCTCCCTAGCCAATTCGCTGGGGAATGACTTGTAGAAAGGGCTGACATTTCCTAAAGGAGCCTCAGGTTCAGCTGTGATGAATTTCCCTGGGATAAAATGATCAGGAGAGGCCAGGATTAGACCAGAAGGAGATCTGTTGCTTCTGCTCCCCCAGCACTCGGTGATAACTTTGTTATTTATGAGTAATAAAGAGGCAGGAATTTAAATACACATATCTTCAGCAAACACCTGTGCGAGCCACCACCAGGTGGGCCGAGGGAGAGCTCCTTTCCAGTTGCCCAGGCACAGCAAATCAGCTCCTTGATGAGTTCATCCTGCTGGATTTGTCTCTTCCCACCTGGATAAATAGAGCTCACCTGTTCCCAGCCCCACCCGGGCAATCAGAGCCCTCCGGCCCCTGCCATCCCTCAGTGTCACTGCTCTGCCACCTCCAGAGGCTCCTCTGGGTCCTTCCCTGTGTTTCAAGCAGAGGGAAAAGGGCTTTAGGGTGTCCCCGTGTCTGGATGTGGCCTTGGCCACGTCCCTTGGGCAGGAGAGGGAGGAGCAGCACAGTGAATTCGTGGGGAGTTTGTGGAGATTTTTATTTTGATCTGAATCGTGGAATGGTTTGGGCTGGAAGATCATCCAGTTCCCCACCTTCTGCTCTCCCAGGGTGCTCCAAGGCCCATCCAGCCTGGCCTGGGACTCTTCCAGAGATGGGGCAGCAGCAGCTGCTCTGATCCAAGCGGGGTTTGATTCATTGACTGCTGCGAGTTCGATTTTGTTAAAGGTTGAAGAACCCAAAAACTTTCCAGCAAAATTTTTTAGTCTCATTTCCCTTTTTCTTTTCATCCTTTTGAGACATAAGAAGAAATACTAAATGTTACTCTCTGCACTTTTCTCTAAAATTGAAACTCCTTTGGAATACGTCAAGCCAAACAAAGACTGCTCCATTCCCCCTTTAACTGAAAGAGCAATTAAGACATCCAGCAGTTAAAAGCATCTCCTGAAGCTGAGGCCATGATTAATTTCGGAGACTTTGGGGAGCCTTGACTGCGCCCAAGATGAGCTCCCAATTCCCCTGCAGACCTCTGCGAGCTCTGCTTGCCGGGGCAGGCGCGCAATTTGTGCGGGGTTTGCATTTTTCCTTTCCCTGAGCTTCCCTTTGAACATTCCTTGCCCGTGATCCATCCTCTGACAGGTCGTGTCCTTTGGCTTAGCTGGTGGCACTCACCTCTGACACCTCCCTGTCAGAGAGGCGATGGCTTTTTCCTCCCGGGGTGATTTGCTGCCAATTCCCCGCGTTGTTGTTTTATTGAAGTGTCCAGGAATCCGATTCTTACCAAGATAAGAGACCACGTGGCTGAAATCCAGAGAGAAGTCACCACAAAAACGTTTGGGATCAAAGGGAACGATCAGAGAGGGAGCAGCAGAATTTAGGGCAATGCCAGAGACTTTCCAGAGAACTTCAACCATGGAAAGATTATAGCTGGATGATCCCTGGAGACCCAAGAGAATTTGGTGTCAACGGGAGGAGCAGCTCCATGAGAGCTCAGTCTGCACCCAGGGGTTTTGTCTAAGGCAAAACTCACCTGCAGCCCTAAAAATAACATCAGGTCATCAAAAATCCCCCACACGCTTCAGACCGCATTAAATAAATGTCACCAGAGGAACTGCATGACATTTTTGGGGACAGCTAGAACCAGCAGAGAGTGACGTGGTAGGAGTGATTTATATTTCAGTCTCTGAAAGAAGTTTGAAAGGGATTTAATACCCTGGAAGTTACTCCAGTGATTGAATCCAGTGCCGACCTCTCTCGGTGAGTTACAGAGCTGAGGGACAGACACAGACTTGACTCTTTCAGGGGTTCTTTTCTGTCAGCCTGCTTTGATTTGAACAGATTGGGAAGGAGAGATTTCCTGCTTTAACACCTCACAGCGGGGCAGGGAGAAACCCCCCATTTTTTACAAGCACCGGTCGATAATTTCAGTGTCCGGCTGCCCGTCGGTGCCTGAGAGGATCTAAAGGTGTGGCTTTGATTGTGGGAGTTTTGAAGACTGAAGGGAAAGGGATGGAAAAGCCCAGCTTGGGGAGGAAGAGATGAGATGAGAGAGAATCATGAGGCTGGGGTTCCATACCTGGGCTGGAATATGGGCAGAAAAACCTTGGAATTTGAGGTGGTGAATCCAGGGATTCTCTGCTGGAGCTGCCAAACTCCTCGAGCTGCTCTGGAGAGTGAAGGCTCAGAGCAAGCAGCACACAGGAGCAGTTTTTTGGGAATTTTGATGACACTACGAGCATACAGCTATTTATATTGCAGTATTGCAGCTCTTCTGTGTTTAGTTTGGGATGTGTTTAGGTTGCTCATTAAGTGCCAAAAAGAAGAATTTAAAACACAAGTATAAAACAAAGACACACGTTTAAAACTTCAGGATAAAGCCTCGGAAAGAGAAGGGCTGTGGGCAGGGGAACAGCGCCAAGAAATTAATGCAGGGATGTATTGGTGAGCTGAAGGGACAGTGGGATGCAGGATTCCTGTCACCCAGCCTGCCCTTCTACCTTATTTTCTGAGCTTCGCATATTCAGATTAAAGAGCTCTCTGCATCATCTGGTGCTCGTGCAGGAGGCCACAAGTCTGTGACAATAAAACGGGAACATTTAATGCAATTCCGATCCCTGACAGCTCCTTAATGCTGCTTATCCTGCCTTTCCTTTCAAGCTTTAGTCATCCTAGATTTCCTTCCAAATGTGAATGAGGTGGCTTAAATCAAAGTGTAAATTATGCTTCCAGTTATTATGTGCTTGCTAATCAGGATGGAAATGAAAAGTTGGTTGTCAAGCAGGGCTCTTTCCCACAATATCCAGGAAAGTATCAGGATTAGGCAGTTTAACAACAAAAGGAAACCGGATTGCACCTTGAGGAAGAAAGAAATAACCTGCTAGGCAGGAAGAATGGAGGAACGGGGATTTTTGCCAAATAAGCTTTTAAAAAAAATAAATATACGAATAATTAAGAGGGCCTGCGAGTGAAGCTGGTGAGGACTGAGCTGTGATGCTTCCTGTTAGTAAATACAAAGAATGGGCTCTAATGGGGCTCCAGGGGAATGCAGCAGCTTGGGAATAGCCTTGGGAAGAAAGACAAACACACACAGAGGATGCAAGAACAGTGTGAAAAGTGATTCATGGGGGCTCGATGCCATTCCTGATTGTTCAGGCCTCATTGTAGGAAAGCCTTGCTGGAGGTGAACAAAGCCTGTTGATTCCCAAGCCCTTTGAATGGCGTGCCCAGAGCCAGGCCAGGCTGTGGGGAACACCTGTGGGGACAGCCAGGAAGGCTTTCCCTGGATATCTGCTCCGGGCAGATAATGCTGCGGGGAAATATCCCAGCAGAAGGGTGGCCGTGTTCACAGGCTGAACGTGGGGGAAGCTCCAGCCACGGGATTAAGGGAGGAAAGTCAGGGAAGGACCAGTCCAGGGCAGGCTTGGCTGGAATTCTGCTCCTGCAGCCTCCAGCTGTGTTTTATGGCTCTCCAAAGCTGCAGGTGCCAGGAGCTCCCCAGGCCAGATCAAAGCCTGCTGCTCCCGTCCAGATCAGGGGTTTAAACTCGCTGCTGCCTTCCAGAGAGGGAGAGCTCTGGGTCTGCAGGAGCAGCTCCTAACCCAGGGCAAAACCAGGGTGGAGAGCGACCTCAGAGTGCGCAGGGCTGGGGCTGGGCTGGTCCTGCCTTTGGGGCTGCTCTGGGTTCTGCCCCTTCTGAGTGCCTGGGGCTGTGCTCCTCAGCCCGCTGCCTTCAGTTTTAATTCTCACGTATTGCAGGCTCTGCGCTGCCCAGGGCGCAGCTCTGAGCTCACACCCAGGGGCACTCAGCTCTCTGCACACAGCAGCCACACAAAACAAATCCTGCTCCCAATGCACACCAAGGACAACTTGCAGGCCCCAAAGCACAGCCCAGGCCGGGCTGGAGGCAGGAACAAGAAGGACGGGACCTCACAGCCTGCAGCTGGCGCTGCACAATGAAACCCCGAGGTGCAAATGGACCCAAACTTATCCAAGGGTGAGACCTGGGGAGCCTTTGGCCATTTGGGGACCATTTTGGGTCCACCTTGGCTGCAGCCCTGGCCAGGCTCTTGTCCTGCCCGAGGTGGATCCTAAAGGCCTTTCAATAAATCTCTGCTTTATTCTCTGGCTCTGGGCAGTCTCTGCTCCGGCTCAGCCTCCCCAAGGCATCACAGCCACTTCAGCCTCACCTGCTCTGAACTTTGCAGTGTCAATAATGGGCAACAAACACCATGGAATTAATTCCTGCAACAACGTGGATTTTCTCAAGGAGATACTGGGAAAATCTTGGTGGAGTTAATTTCAGATAAAAGAGCGTGAGCTAAGAACCAGCATGTGCTCACTGCCTGTGCCACTCAGGCACGAGGGAAAACAGAAGGTTCTTGTGATCTTTAGCTGAGATTTTGATCATTAACCTCCAAAAAAACTTTATATTTATTTTACAGATAAATCTTCCCTTCTTTTCTGCCTGTGTTGAGAATTAACTGCCATGAACTGCCTGTCAGGAAAAGCCAGGAGACCACACTCTGCTGATCAATCTGAGATTAAAGTTTTCATATTTACTCACCTTGAGCATAAATAAGTATCCAGCTAGAATTCCAGGCAGTATTTTGGAAGCTCTCAGCGGAAGTTTGTGTTTGTTCTCATCTCATGGGATGTTTAGGGAAGCAGAGGACCTGTCTTGGCAAGGAATCCATGAAGAAAGACACAGGCCAAGAGCTGAGGGAAAGTTCTCAGGGTGGGAGGGACGGGATTCAGGATTTACCCCCGGAGAACAATCTCCTCTGCTTTGTCTGCTCTGATTACCCTGATCCAAGTCATGGAGTTCCTACTTTTCCTCCCGGGGAAAATCTGTGGTTTTCTGTTCTCCGCAATGGGGCCTGTGCTTTGAACTGAGGAGTGAGGAATGTTCATCACTCAGATTTTATTGGTGCTCTCTGACCTTCCTGCATTTACATGGAAAAGCGTGAAAAGCAAAACACTGGGCAGCTGCTGGCAGGAGTGATGCCACGGGGACGCGTGTGCATTCATAAAACACACAGGAACTCTCGCGGATTGGATCCCCTCCTCTGCCCAGCCCCTGTAGGAGCAGTTGTTGCTCCTGCCCGGAGATCTTAAAATCAAATTAAGGCAACCAAACAAAAAAACACAACTCAATCACAGCCAAATTCCCACCCGCACCGTTTGTACACTTAATTCCCAGCTTGCCCCAAGCTTCTGAAGCTTTCTAGCAAATCCAGCAGGACAGAAATGTGGCCTCTGTCACCCCCAGACTCCATTTTCATGCCTCAATTTGAGTTTCTGATGGAAAAACCCCATGGCCAGACCAACACCCACCGAGGGCACCCAAGGACCGGTTCCCTCTCCCCATCTGCCCGTGGGTGGGTTCCCAGCAGGGCCCTTTGACCTGCAAATATCCCAACATGGACAGGCCCAGGGCCCAGTCTGGAGCCATCAGGGACATCTGTCTCTCCTGGAAGCCCCTCTGTGAGTGCAGCCTCCCCTGGTCCTGCGGCGGCGGCTTTGGGAGCAGGAATGTCACATCCCTGCAGGGTCCTCGCCTCAGCTGGGGGGGCAGCAATTAAAATAAACCCTCTGAGCACCTTTCTTCTCAGGGCGATCCCTTCCCAGTGTCTCTGCCTTCTAGACCCTCTGACCACTTTTGTTTTCAGGGTGATCCCTTCCCTGAGTCTCTGGCTTCTAAACCCTCTGCCCAGATTTCTTTTCAGGGTGATCCCTTCCCGGTGTTGCCTTGGTGTCTTGGCACCGGGATCCCACTGGGAGAAGCTGGGAAGGCTCATTTTGCCTGGTAGGGTTGTTTTTCTCTGAGCCTTTTCCTTCAAAGCCGGGGTGGTGGCCGAGGTGGAGCTCAGAGTGTCCCTCCAAACCCCCAGGGGTGAATCCAGCACCTCTGGCTCTCCATCCAAACCCGCAGGGGTGAATCCAGCACCTCTGGCTCTCCATCCAAACCCCCAGGAGTGAATCCAGCACCTCTGGCTCTCCATCCAACCCCCCAGGGGTGAATCCAAACCGTCCCAGCACCTCTGGCTCTCCATCCAACCCCCCAGGGGTGAATCCAAACCGTCCCAGCACCTCTGGCTCTCCATCCAAACCCCCAAGGATGAATCCAAACTGTCCCAGCACCTCTGGCTCCCTCCCAGTGGGTTTCAGTCTCTGGTTTGGCCAATTTCTGTTGTTGCAGCTTCTCTCTTGCTGGGGCAGCTGAATTAAAGCAAATCTGTCAAATTTTGTGCTCCGTACAAGGTAACGGATCAGGGCACGCGTTCCTGGTTTGAGGGAAAATAAAGGATGCACACGAGTGAGATCCACTCAGGCCAAGCTGCTCTCTCCCTGTTTGGCACGAGGACAATGAGGAGCTGCAGACTTTTTGTTATGGCTGAGCAGTTTCTCTCCGCTTGGACACTAAAAAACAACTTTGCTGCTTGTTTTTAAAACATTGAATCCTGCCAAAGCTTTTATTTCTCTTCCCCAGAGCCTCCTTTGACCCCTCCGATTCCTTTCTGTGCTCCCACTCTTATGAGTGATGTGTTATTATCTTTTCTTGCCTTCCACAAACTGCCCACGGGCCAGGAGCCCTTCCCAGAGCTCCGGGCTGCCAGGGCTGACCCCACACAATTAACTCAGCCCCAAGCTCTGCAGGGCAGCTCTGCTTTGGAGAAGACAGGAATGATAAAATACTCCAAAAAAGAAAATCAGTGGCAGGAATTGGAGCAGGAAAAGCAGCAGTGATCAGCTCTCTGATTTACAGAAAAGCCTTGGTGATATGTCAACACGAGTTGATAATCAAAATTTCAAGCTGACATTTCAGTTTTTAATTAAAAAAAAAGAAATCCAAACAACAACTAAAGCCACCCACCAAAAAAATAAACAATCAAATTCCAGTTGGTTTCTCGCCCAAGATCCTTTCCCAGGCGTCCAATATTGGGGTTCTCTGGGGGCTGTGAGCCTCCAGCTTTTGTCAGACAAGGCAGAATTCTCTTTGGGGGGAAACAGGCTTTAGGGAAATGATGTTTGATAAAAATTCCCAGCACGGAATTTCTCCTTAAAGCGAGGAAAAGGGCAAGCCCCCAGTGTGAGGCGGCTGCAGCTTTCTGTGGGATGCAGAAGCAAGGTAGAAGGAATAGTTCTGGATTATCCTGTATTCCAGGGGATTTCCTCAGCTCCCAGGCTGGTGGGGCTCTCCAGGTTTTGTCAGACAAGGCAGAATTCTCTTTAGGGGAACAGGTTTGATAAAAACTTCCAGTGTGGAAGTTCTCCTTAAAACTAGGCAGGGAGCAAGCCCGAAATCTTGGGGGGCGCAGCTTTTTGTGGGATGCAGAGGAAGGAGCTGTGGATTATCCTGTATTTCAGGTGATTTCCTCAGCTCCCAGGGCTGTTCCTGAGTCCCTGCTTTGCTCTCTGCACTCCCCACTCCCAGACCGCCCCTCTTCTCTTGAACTTGATTTCATTGCCCACAAGCTGCTTTGGCAAAGTCTGACGAAGTTTCCCGGTGGAGGAAAAGCATTTCCTGGGCAAAGCTAAAAATGTGAGGAAAGCAAAACTCATTTGTTGAGTGCAGGCTCTGGCTGTGCCCAGGCACCAGGTGATGCAAACCTGGGGCAGTCGAGGTGAAGGGAAGAGTTGATCCCACCCATGGCTCAGCTCTGGAGGTTCCTTGTGCAGCTTGAGAAGGTGGAAAGCAGAGATTGTTTCCTTCAGGAAAAAAATTGAGTGATAGCACTGGGATTATGGGTGTGTAGTTTAAATAAAAGTGTGTAATATCACACAGCGGAAAACCTAGACTTTAAAGTTTTAAAATATAAATATATATATATAAAGCAGGATGGAGGGTTTGGGGCTGAGGCC
>WBMY01007372.1:51912-73602 GCA_013397315.1 Donacobius atricapilla | reverse complement strand
ATGGATTTGATGCAGAAATTGCATGTCTAGAATAGGCAGCAGTTATTGGTACAAAACTGTAAATATAGTACATTTTTAGAGTTAATTTTTAAAAACTGTCTCAGACCCTCCGTCCGTATTCCTGTAGCTGCTTTCCTTCAGTGCCCTGAGGCTGCTGTGAGGCCTTGAGATCAGAAATAGAATAAACACCTTTGGGGAGCGAGCCACAGGTTCCATCTCATCTTTTAAACCCTGGTAGGGGACTCTGAGAGACAGAAAACCCCGAATTAGGGGAATGTCGGGGTAAAAATCCCGCCAGTGCCCCTTCCTAATTACTCAATGTTTTAGAAGGGCTTTTGGCTTGCTGCTCAGTAGATGCCCAGCTGCAGTTCTGAAGAACAGCATCAGAGACCAACAGGTGCCTTTATCTTGATGCTGAGCCAACCACAGTAAGAAGGGCATGGAAGGTTCTAGTTCTTCTTCCTTAAAACTCTTGAGGTGAAACTGAAACCCTTTTCCTTATATGCTTGGGTGTGGAAATTGCACTGCAACTCAAATGGGATGGCTTTGAGCTGATTTAGATGAGATTTGAGGGAGAAGGTTTTCCCCTCGAGGGTGGTGAGCACTGGCACAGGTCGCCCAGAGGAGCTGTGGATGCCCCATCCCTGGAAATATTCAAATTTAGGTTGGACGTGGCTCTGATCTGATCCAGCTGAAGGAGTCCCTGCTCACGGCATGGGGGTTGGATGAAAGGATGTTTAAAGGTGTGGGAATTCCAGGCCCAGAAAATTCTCAAAATCTTGTGCGTGTTGATCCAAACACCGAAATGAAGGCCTGGTTTGACCTGAGGCCTTGGGAAAGGCTCCCCGACTTAGAGGCTGTAAGCAAAAATGTGGATTTGTAGTTTAGATAGAAACACATTAAGCTAGGTAGTAGAGAGTTTTAAGGTTTGAAGTGTGGATATAGAAGCAGTTACNAAGTTAAAACAATAGGTGTGGCAGCAGTTTATTTGCTAATAAACCTTTAAAAGACTTTATAACCTGTGGTCTTCTGACCGCTGACCACGGGTTTCTGACCTCTACCTCACGCTGTGAAGATGTTCTCCCCCCTCCATGAGACTGTAGAGAACAGAGCAATAAATCCTGCTTTAAAATGCCTCTCAGTGGGCCCATCTCCGCTGCAATCCCAATTTAAAGGTCTCTCCCAACCCAAACCATGATCCCACGATCCCATGTACCTCTGGGATCCTTGCTGGGGAAACTCCTCCTGCTTTTAGCGCCAGCACCGTCACACCCGGGGGCTGCGCCCGCAGCAGCTCCAGTCTGACAGAAAAAGATAAAAAAACACCCGAGAGAGGCCTCAAGTGGATGAACCCACATCGCTCGATGTCAGTGGTCCGCTAAAAATTGCAATTAACCCCAACACATGCGGCTGCTGGCTGCTCCAAAGGGACGGTGGGGAGTGCCAGGGCCTGGGATCAGCCCCTGCCCCAGCGGAGCGAGGCCAGGTCGGGCTGGGCAGCTCCGGGAGTTTCCAGGCACCTGCTGGACACCATAAACCAGGGCTGCCTCCACGGAGAGCCCTTCAGGTGCTGCCTGACAGGACTTTGAGTCTTTTTCCAGGAAGCTGCAGAGCCCATTATTTACAAAGTGCTTTTTATGGACTTGGTGGAGCCCGGCGGGGCCAGGGAGAGCAGGAGGCTCCTAATCCCTGCTCCAACCCACGTCTGTGTTCCTGGGATGTGGGGCAGCCTTTGGAAAGGCGCAGGAAGAGCTGGGGAGACCTTCCTGGAGCTTCGCAGCTGGGAAAACCAGTAAACACCAGAAGTGAGGCCAGCACCAGCACAGTAAACACAGGAAGCTGACTCAAAACTGAAATAACAACAACAACAACCCCTCCCCCAAAAAGGGCCAAAATAAGGATGTATTATTACTATTATTATTATTATTATTATTATTATTATTATTTTCTTTTTATTTCTTTTTATTTTATTTTATTTTTATTTTTCATCTGTTTTATTTCTTTATTTTTTAAACATTATTTTAAAATCCTCCCGACATGAATGGGGTCAAGTTTGAGCTCACACACACAAAGAGGAACCCAAAGCCTGGCTCTGGGCTTTCTAAATCATTTTGAAACCAGGGCTACATAAAATGATGGGACCATGGAGCAGAGCTCTGTTTGTTCTGAGCCCCAGCAGCTCCTGCCAGGGCTGGGTGTTGGAGGAGCAGGAGCTGCTGCTGGGGCTGCTGGTGATTTCCCCTTTGTCTGCAACAAAAACTTCCTGCTCACTCTGCTGGGAAAATCCGCTCTGTTTGTGGGGATGAAAATAACTCTGGGTTCAAAACATCCCTGGGCATGGAGAGACTTCCAGACTTCAGGGGACAGCTCAGGAATCCCATTTCAAATGCCCCCAAGCCGAGTCCATCCAGCAATTTAAAGTCCTAACAACTTGAAAGTCCCGGGGTATTCGGTGAATAAAGAGGAAAATCAAGGAAAGAGCAAGTGAGGAAAACCTTCAGAAGGAGCTGTGTGATCACGGGATTGCTCCTGCAAATTCAGCTTTGGGGGCTGGGATGAGAGTACCCTAAGGATGAGAGCAACCCTAAGGAGAGAGATTTGGGGTGCTGGTTGATAAAAAGGTCAACATGACCCAGGAACCAACCTGGGGTGTCCTGGGCTGCAGCAAATTGTGGCTGCCCCATCCCTGGCAGTGCCCGAGGCCAGCTTGGAGAGGGTTGGAGCACCCTGGCATAGTGGAAGGTGTCCCTGCCATGGCAGGGGTGGGATGGGATGATCTTTAGGGTCCCTTGCATCCCAAACTGTTCCATGATTATCTGAAAAAAATATTGGGGGGGGAAAAAAAAAAAAAAAGTTCAGTACCACAATAAACTTTGATTGAAATTAAATTCTAGCCAGTTTTTCCCTTCAGAAAAAGTTCTATTTTTGTTTCAATATTATTAAAACAAAATCTCTCCATTAAAATTACTAAAGCACAAATGAAGCATCACTTGGGCGTGAAAGAAGATTTTTCACTTTGCTTGAATGTTCTGCTTCTGTTCCAGAACAAACAAAAAATCTTTGCTCAGTGTTTGTAGAAACTGGAACAGACCCTTCCCAAGGTGAAAAGCTTTTCCTCATCCTTTCCTCTTTCCCAGACCCACCAGGTGAATAAAACCCGGAGATATTTGTACACCGCTTCTGAGAATGGGATTTTCAGGAGCACCTAAGGATCTGTCTGCACCCTTAAGCATTTAACCAGCCTTAAATAGATCTCCAACAATGCCAGGAGGCTTTCTGTGAGCCAACGTGCTTCTTGACCCAGGGTATTGTCAGCTAATCCAGCAGGGCGAGAGCTGAGGGCTCCTCATCTCCCACAGCCGGGCTGGACCTGAGAAAACAACACCCCAAAATACCCNAAGGCTTTCCTGGGGTCCCAGCCAGGGTCTGGGAGCCCCCAGGGCAGTCCGAGGTGTTTTCCCCATGCCCTGGACTCCAGCAGAGCACAGAGCTGCTCAGGGCTTTTTGGGCTGCCTTAGCCCGGCGTAAGGGGCTTTCCTGCACCTGCGCACAGCTTCTGATTTGTTTTCGTATCCTTTGTTATTTTCTTTTTTACTTAAAACCTTTTGCCTTTCAAAACACACCCGATGAGCCATCTCACAAATTATTCCAGGCCATTTCTGAGAAGCTGCTGGTCAACCCTCGGAGCCTGACACATCTTTGTGGGGCTCAAAACCACGCAGCCTGTGTCAATCCCCCTCCCCACACACCCTGCCCAGCACCTTCCCACCTCTTATCTCGTCCTGATCAGCAGCCCCAGGCAGGTGCTGCTGGAGCCCCACTGGAAACCCGTCCCCAAAAAAGGCTTTGATTTCCTGCGCTGCCCCGGCTGAGCAGAGCTCCTGCCAGTCTGGGTTATTTAAAGGATGCAAAGCCTCTCGGAGGCCTCTGCTGAAAGCAGCGAGGAGGGAGGAAAAGAGCGGTTTGCATTGTCTGTGCTGCTGTGCTGGGGAAGCAGCACCACCTCCCACCCACTGCCACCCTCCAGCTGACAGCTGGGGAGGGCACAGGCACTTTTTGGCAGAGCTGGGGGCTGATTTTTCCATACTTGGCTGGCATCCTGCTGCTAGCACTTTCTTCCCAGCTAAAATTTCTCCTCCTCAAACATAAGCATGCTCCTTTAACGTTTTTTTTTTTGCAAGAAGAGAGTGAATATTTCCCAGAAAATTAACCCTAAAGTCCAGGCTGGATTTGTATTTCCATCCTTGAAAATAGCGTGGACAAAGGGAGAAGCTCCTCCCCTTCACCTGAACCGGTGTGGAAATGCTTTGACCTGCGGAGCTCAATCCAATTTGTACCAGCAAAATAATAAAGATGCTCCCAGACCCGGGGTGGGATTGTTGGGGTGTCCTGTGCAGGGCAGGGACTGGACTCAGGGATCCTTGGGGGCCCTCCCAGCTCGGGATTTTCTGTTCTTTTGTATCACTCTACAGGATTTCATCATTTTTTGGTGACTGGGGGAAAAGCCTCACTCCTGCCCTGCACGTTATGCCCACAGGGCTCTGAACTTGAGAGACTTTAAAGCACCAGGCGTTGATCAAATGCTCTTAAATGCCACCCAAAGTTTCATTTTCCTGCACCAAGGGTTAATTAAATGCTCTTAAATGCCGTCCAAAGCCTTCTTCCCCTGATTCCACTGGGTTTTCAGAGGGGTGTGAACAGGCAGCAGCAGCAGCAGTGCTAAAGTGCTGCCTCTCTGGAGGACAGGAGGGATGAGAGTCATCCAACAGATCCAGGAAAGAGGGAGAGGAAGGGCAGTGCAGTGAAGGACGGGAGGTGGAAATGAAAAACAAGGAGAGCAGGAGAAGGATGGACGCAGCAGAGAGAAAAGCTCCCAGCAGCAGCCGCAGGCTGCCCTCAGTGAGATGGGGCAGGAGGAAAAGGAGGAAAAGTGGCACAAGAACCTTCCTTAGGGAAAAATAATGGAAATGTTTCGCTCTAAAAACCCGAAACCCAAAGATTTTGCAGCAGAACTGAGAGAAAAAGGAGCAGAAAGTTTTTGTGAGGCACCAGGGTTTGTTCTCTCCTCCGCCTGCAGGTATTTGGGGCTCTGAGCTTTCTGGGCCTCCCAGGCTTTTCTTCTTCTCTTGCTGACAGCCAGGAATTCAGAAAATACACAAGATGTCACATTAGTGAAGGTTTTGCTTTATCTTTTTGGCTGTGTTTTTGTTTCTTTCTTCAACTGTTTCATCCAAAGTGGTGAGGGAGGGCAGCCAGGTGACAAAAAGAGCAAGACAAATGCCTTTGGTTCCTTATCAGAATCTCATAATTGAGCAATCTCCTTATTACAGAAACATTTCAGGGCTGGCCCCTGGGTGTGCTGGGCAGTCGGGCTTTGCAGGGAATGAAACAAATTGCTGATTTTGCAGGATGAGAATGTAGAAGAGAGAGAGATTTGGGTTGCTCTGAGCAGAAAACAGAATGTGAAAAGCTCTCCAGGAATTCCCTGACTCCATTTACCTGTTGAGAGATTTCTCTTTCCCTTTGAGATCTAGGTTGGGATTAATTATAATTTTTAGCAGAGCAATGACATCCAGATTCTTTCTCCTTTTTAATGGCTATGATTACTAATTGTTATAATTAATTACTGACAAATCCACAGGTCTGGGACCCCTGTGCATCGTCCTTGGCTCAGACCCACAGAAAACAATGGCTGCAGTCCCATACATGCTCTGGCACTCACTCAATATCCAGCACATTCATTTATGCTAAATTTACTCCTGTTTTCAATATTTCCAGCACGCCCTAACCCTTCTGACCTACAATCTGCTGTAAATCCCTTTTACTGCTCACTGACATGTGGCTTTATAAATCATGAGGGGGGCACTGAGATGATCCCAGGAGCCAGCCCGGGGTTTGGGCCGCGATTGGAAGGTCGGGGCTGTGGGCATGGTTAACTTTGCACAGGACTCAATCTCTGACCTTCAAAGCAAAAGGAAACCCAGGTGCTCCCTCCCCGTTGCCCTGTAGGAATTCCAGGCCCAGAAAATTCTCAAAATCTTGTGCATGAAGGCCCAAATACAAAAAAAAAAAAAAAAAGAATAGAGGGTTCAACCTGAGACCTTGGAAAAGGCTTCCAAGTTTAGAGACCATAAGTAAAAATGTGAGTTTGTAGCTTAGATAGACACACGTGAAGAGAAGTAGTGGCAAGTTTTAAAGTTTAGGATATAGAAGTAGTTAGGAAAGTAATAAGAGGTTTTAAGGTGCAGTACTGTAAGTTTGTGTGTCATTAGATGATTGGTCAAGAGAGTCCACACTGCGGCAGAGATGTGTAAGACAAATTAATTAGGGATTGGTGTGAAAGTGAAAACATTCTTTGTGGCAGTAGTTTATTGGCTAATCAACCTTTAAAAGACCTTGTAACTTGTGCTCTTGTGACTGTTTGTCACGGTAAGACACGGAATAGATGGACTCCACGGAGCTGTCAGGAGAGAAAGAAGCTTCATTTACAATCTCAACAGTTTCTTTTAGAACACGCTGTGTAAAAAGGTCTGTTATTGCTCCATGGCACTGACACTGCTCTGCATTGGGTCAGGAATAGGAAACAACCCCTGGGGACAGTTGTTCTGACAAAGGGAACACTGTTTGCTGAGCCTGTGCTGAGAAACGGAGAGAGATGTTTTGGAAAGAGAAACTGTTGGCAGCTTTCCCTTGGGAAAGGAGCTGGCAATGGTCAGCGAGCTGAAATTCAGGCTCAGAAATATCAAGCCCACAGGAGGGGAGAACACTCCTCACTGCGCAGTGACATCAGGGCCAGCTGGGATTTAGGAACTCCTCATACACTCACTCCAGGCTGCCTCGCTACTCGCAGGATGCTCAGGGTGTGCAAAGCCCGTGTGCCTGCACGCAGCTCTGCTGAGGATTTCACTCCACCTCGGGGCGGCTTTCCTTGCCCAATTTCACCCCATTTCCAGCTGCAGCCCCTGCAGAGGCATCTTGGCCAAAACCAGCCGGGCTGGGAGGAGGTGAAGGGCAGGAACGCTCTTTGGGCGCCTCCTCTGTGCCCCCCGCTCTTGTGTTCAATAATCCCTGTCTTCTTCCCCGGCATGATCAGTTTTAGGGATTGATGCGCTATTTGAAGTGCATTCCATGCTCGCAGGGTGGCTTTTCCTCTCTCTTCCATGCAGATCAATGTTGGGATATAATTCATTCTTGATTCCTGACTCATCTGCAAAGGGGAAAAGAGAATGAGATCAGCTTTCTCACCGAATTTTCTTTATTTAGTTTGTTTTATTGAATAGACAGGGGATTCAGATTCTTTACTATTCATCCCTTATTTCCAGTGGAAGTATCAGAACAGGTGAGAACAAAGAGGTTCCTTCATCTGCAGAATAGAAACTGATAAGGAAAGAAAAAGAATTATTGCAAATACCCATTGTGGCCTCTAGATATGGCCACAGTAATAGATAGGAAATAATTTATTAATGAAAACATTTTGAAGAAAAAAGAAATTATTTGAAATTCCATTCCAGAATGTTTTCCCAGCTCTGGTGGGAATGAACTGTCCAGCACTTTGGGAACATCCCAATTCCCGCATGTGCCACTGTCAGTGCTCTGGGGATGGGGATGCAGAGGCACAATCCCGGTGTTCAGTGGCTCCAGACCATTCCCAAAGTGCTGAAATAGATGAGAAAAACAACTTAACACAGTCAAAATTAGCAGGGAGTGAAGGGATGGCAGGTTGGAGAGAAGAAAAACTTCCATTGGCAGCCTTTGAACCTAAAATTATTCTTAAAGTCACCGTCTGCAGGCAAGAAGGGTGAAATTTAACATTTTCCCTAAAGAAATTGAAGGGAATTGTTCTCTCGAAGCCCGTTTGAATGGTGGGATCAGTTCCCCTGGGGTTTTCTGGGATTTGTGGAGGCACCTGCAGCAGAGGTCAGCAGAGCAGAGGGGTGCAGGGCATGGAGCAGGGGTGGCAGTTCCAAGAAAAGAGCGTGGAAACAAAGAGGGGAAGCAGAAACCCAGAGCTCTGACAGTGCCTTGGACTGGGGCTGGGAAGTCATCCATAATCCTTTGGAAGACTGGCCTTCCCAAGGAGCCATTGTGTGAGTCCTGGCACGATTTGTGCCTGCGCTTTCCATGGAAGAGCTTCCCTCATTGTTCAGGGTCATGGGGCTGGGATTTAACTCCTGAGGATGCCGCTGGTGCCAAGGAGAAGATCCCACAGCTGGCAGCTCGCGGTCCTCCACCTCTCCATAAAAATTTGCATTCCTGCAGGGAATTTGGGAAGGTTTTTCTTCCTCAAAGCACAGGTTCGTACTGAGACAAGTCCCTGAAAGGGGAAACCAAGGCGGCTCCTTGGGAAGGCATTTTTTAGGAATGCTGCCAACCTGTATCTACTGGCCCTGGCTTAGCAGGGGATTCTTTGACAGGCACTGGGAGGGTGTTTTAATTAACATTTCAAGAAAAGCAGGGGGAAGAGTGATTCTTCAGCTTCTCAAAGGTCAGAAGGTGCTCAGACATCACAGAATTGGATAGAGGGCAAGAGCCTAAAGAGACAGAGACCTGTCAAGGCTCTTGGACAGCACAGCCCCTCAGAGGAGTTATTTTCTTTCTGTTAGCAGGTGAAATGGAGCTATCAGAGAAGGAATCTCCTGCTCAGACACGCTCCAGAGATAAGGCAGGGCTGGAGGGAGGTGCTGCTCTTCAGAGGGTCTCTGCTGCATTGGGCCAAAGGGTGAGGGGTGATTAAAACAAAGGGTTGCGTGATTATTTTGTGACTTGTGATGGCGTTGAAATCCCCCCGCGAATGGATGTGATGCCTTTTCATGGAGACTGAGAAGTGGGAAAGGCCAACGAGATTGTTCTTTGCCAGGCAGGGTGAGCGGCATCTCCCATCTTCTGTCGTGGAGGAGATAAAAGACCAGATTTTCAACAGGGAAAGCTTTTCAACTCCGGTTCTTGTCCTGCTCCGTGCAGAGCCCATCAGTCACGCTGAGCTCACTCAGGGCTCCCCACTGCACTTCACTTGAACTCTTAAACTGCTCAACTCAGCTTTTGTTTGAGCCGGGATCCCCACATCCAACTGGGTTTGTATGAAAGAAGTGATTTTACCACCGGGAATCTCTTTTATACCACTGAACTTGCCTCAAAGCCTGCACATCAGGAAATGGCCACTTTTACTGTGCACAAAAAATGCCTCACGCCAAAATCTGAGTGTGCCTGCAAATGTGAATTCCCCCAGAAGTGCTCCTATCGATGGGGTGTGCCTGAACAAACAAATCCTCAGCACCAAAAAAAACAAATGCAAAAAATACATAAAAAGTCAATGTATATAAAAAATAAAAGCTCCTTTCATGCTGTTTCAGTGATAAAAAAGGCGTCACAAAGCTTTCTCAAATTTTATAATTATTTTAGTCAAGCTTACATTGGATGCCAGGTGGGAATGATAATGAGGCAATGCTATTAGAGTGGGAATTTTTTAGGAGTGGTCGTGGGAGATGCTGGGAGCTGAATGATGAGCCCACTGGAAGGAAAAATTGAACCCAGCTCCCAAACTCTCTCAGAGAACCTGCACACCTACAGGAAGGAATTTTTAGGAAGCCGGAGATGTGACAAGAGACTTTCGACAGCTCAAACGCTCTTTTCAAGTGCTGAAAATAGCTCATTTCCCCCACCCAAGGCAGCCCAGCTGAGGGTGGGAAGGGTTCTCAGCTCAAACGTGGACTTTGCTGGTGTCCGTGGCTGGAGGTGACACAAAGGTTGCAGGACAAGAATAGAGGGAGATTAGCTGAGCTCTAATCCCACGGTGCCGTGGTGGCCTCACCTACAGAGAGCCGTCCAGTGCTCCAGGGAAACATTTTAAACCTGGCCTCCCAATCCTAATTGATCCCCTTCTATCCCCTTTTCTACCTCGAATCAGCATCAGGAACCGTTTTAGCTGTTCCACTTCAGCTGCCCAAAACAGGGCTGAGCAGGGATGAGGAAGGAGAGCGAGCCCGAGGCTGAGCCTGGAGCCCGTGCTCAGATCCCGCTGAATCCTAGTGCTTGGATGGGGACAAACGGCGCTGGAAACATCCCAAAATGCCAGCAGAACAGCAATGCCCCTGCTGACCCATCAGAATATAAATTATTCTCACCTCTGCAGTGCCTTGTGGGTTTATAGTTAATAAATTCAGGTTTCACAGGCAGGCAGAGCCCTGAGGGAGAGGAGCTGTGGAAGTGATGCCTTCAGTTTCATCTTCCATGTTTTTCAGATTTTGTGCTGCCTAGGTGTGGAGTTCCGAGCCTCATATTAAGTGCTGGTAAGCTCTGTGCACACAGCAGCCACACAAAACAAATCCTTCTCCCAAGGCACACCAAGGACAACTTTCAGGCCCCAAAGCACAGCCCAGGCTGGGCAGGAGGCAGGAACAAGAAGGACGGGACCTCACAGCCTGCAGCTGGCGCTGCACAATGAAACCCCGAGGTGCAAATGGACCCAAACTTATCCAAGGGTGAGACCTGGGGAGCCTTTGGCCATTTGGGGGCCATTTTGGGTCCCCCTTGGCTGCAGCCCTGGCCAGGCTCTTGTCCTGCCCGAGGTGGATCCTGAAGGCCTTTCAATAAATCTCTGCTTTATTCTCTGGCTCTGGGCAGTCTCTGCTCCAGCTCGGCCTTCCCAGGACATCAGAAACACCAAATATTCCGGTAAATCGCAGCAGGGGAGCTCTGCCATTCCCATGGAAAAGCAAACGGGAGCTGCAAGCTGCCTGCCTGGTGTGTGGCCAGAGCAGCACTGGTGCCGTGATCCACGGAGCCTCCTGGAAAACCAGAACCCGCAGGATTTAACTCCACGGCTCTCCAGAGCACGGAACAATCGGGCAGGGTGGAGGCAGCTTCAGAGCAGGCATAAATCTTTCTTCCCTCTGCTCGAATCTCACGCTGATAGCAGCGGGTTTTCTTATCAGCCTCTGATGGCAAGAAAGGAGGATCTAGATAAAGTTGTTTATTCCAGTCAGGTACTGGCATGATGTGAGAAAACACACTGGGAGACCAGATGTTCCCGAGCTGGCCACTGCAGGCGTTTGCTCGGGAGCAGGAAAAACGATTTTTCCTCCTTTTCCCTGGCCTTGCTTGGCCTGTTGTTATTTCCTACGAGCACCTCGGTGTTTTCCTCCATCAGCTGGAGCAGAGCCCGGGTCCTCCCCTCCTGCTGCATCTGTTTTCAAGGCAGTTTTTGAGAGCTCTCAGCAGAAAAGCGATAAATCCTGCTCAGGATGCGGGGAAACGCTCGGCTGAGGATGATGAGGGGAATTCAGGCACGTTCTTGGTGCTCCCTTTGGAAAACCATACAGAGGACGGTGTTCAGGGAAATTTACCTCCTGTATATCAGGGAATCACCTGGATTTTGCAACTCCCTGGACACCAGAGCAGTGGGAATGGACAAGAAAGTTTCTTTAAGTTTCCACGGGGTGGAAGTTTTCTGGTCTTTCCCCAAATTCATCTTTTCCTTGGGAGATTCACTGGCAAAACAGGACAGATTTTGAGGGTGACTTTGTTCTTTTGGGGTTTGTTTGAGGAGGTTGTTTTTTTCCCAGTTTATAACAATTCAGGAGCAAAAACCCAACGTGAATTGCTCTTTGATTTTGATCAAATGTTGACTCTATTAATTAACAAAAAAAGAGTGGAACTGCATGGCCTCCTCTGTCTGCAAAGCATTTGTAGTCTCCAAACATAATAGGAGATAATCAAATGTCTAGCTAATCTTCTCTTTGTGGAAGTGGATGAGGAGTTTTTTCCAGCCTGTCCCTGGAAATACCTGTACCTTTTCCTGCCTGTACCTGGAGCCATCAGCAATGGCAGGACTCAGCAGAGAGGAACAACAACAACAAAAAAAAAAGTGTTGGAAAGCCCTTCATTAACCAATCTGGAATGAAAGCATTCAATCTTAATCCTGTCATCAGGGTTCCCTAATTAAGGGAATGGGCAGATTTATGAGGTTTCTATTTTTACCTCCAGCCCGGCGCATTCGGCGCTGCGGAAGTGATGTCAGGGCTGGCCTGGGCCAGCAGGAATTGTGTGTAAATTATCCCAGGAGAACTCCCGTGCTCTCCAGCTCCCACAGCACCTCCCCAGCATCTCCAGCTCCCAACAGAAAACCTCAGGCAGGGCTCCAAAGGATTCATTCACACGAGCTCGAGCTGCGGCGTTGTTTTCCTTTCATGTTTCACCTTTCTCCTGATTATTGCCGTCAAATCCCGATCCTCTGCAAGCCCAGTGGGGGGCAGTGGGATAAATCTTCTTCCTGAGCAGGCCGGAACAAATTTTAGAGGTTCCTATAAAGCCATCAGACATCACTCACATTTGCAGTGGTGGCAGAAATTGGACAAATGGGATGAGGAGGGAGAGAAGGGGAGTGCTGGGCCACCTGTAAATGGATAAAAAGTGAATTTAGATCTCAACAGGCAGGGAATTTGTAGGAAAGAGCCATTCCTTCTTGGCCCTTTGGCAGTGTTGGCACCACTTCTGTGTCTGCCACAGCATTTTTTGGAGAAACTTCCTCCTAAACAACTTGTTGGGACAATGAGGGATCTCCCATGAAACAGCCTCAGCCCCTTCCTTCCCCTCTGTCTGCAGTTGTCTTTAGTGACGCTGCTGGGGGGAAAGAGGAGATGGGAAATGTCTGAATTTTAAGTTCGATTCCTCCAGCAAGTGACAATCTGGAATTCAAAAGGCAAAGAATCACCCCCAAGAATCACACAAATCCAAAACCAATGAAATAAACCATTAATCCAGTTTCCAGAAGACAAAAATCCAAGCTCCAAGTGCCTTCAGGATTTTGTTCTTACCATGTATTGATGGAAAGCTTTTAGCTTTGCCCCTATATTTAGCACTGCAATAAATGTTCCGCATCCCCACGCTGCCATCACTGCTCATTTAAAAGCTTAAATAGCTGAATTTATGGCAGGTTTTCCTTCTGATGCCTCTGTTTTCATGCTCATGAATTATAGATCGAGCTCCAGAGAGAGTGGTGGTGTCAGAGAAAAACTGATCACTCGTCTTTATGGAGAGAAAAAATAAAGAAGAGGCTCTGTGACAATGGACAAATTTATTGACTGGGGGCAAGAAGGGTCTTTTGTGGAATCTGTCAGATTCTGCCTTTTTCATCATGATGGGAGGAGCAGGAATTTGATTTCTGCCAGCAGCCCAAAGTGCAGGATAAATGAATCTCTGTCCCAGGCCAGATCTCTGTTCCCTTTTCCAGCAGGGATGACCCCTCACTTCCCTCTAATTTATCAAGACCTCTCCCTAACCAAGCATTTCTTTGTGGATTCTGACCTGGCCACTCTCCACGGCCAGAATTCCACGTTTTCCCACTGCTGACCAGCATTTCCCTGCCGCAGCTCCACTCCTCCTTCCAGGGGACCCTGTCAGCAAGGAATTCCTCTCCTGGAATCCCTTCCCTCCTCCCATCAGCTGTGCTGGGAGAAGTGGGCAGATTTCTGCACGCTGAGTCTCACACCATGCTGAGGAAGGATAAAATATTGAAGTTATTTTTTTGCTGCGAGGTTTGGGGAGCAAAAATGCTGTCACTTATCTCAAGGCTATCTTGTGCCTTATTCCCTGCACTTCCCTGAGATGTTTTCATCTCTTCAAGATGAAATTTGTGAATGGCACAGTGCTGAATGTGCTTGCACTTCCTCATTTTCTCCTCTTACACAAGGAATTTTGCCAAACGCTCCTTTTTCCCTTCTCCATCCCTTCCAAATCCCCCTTCCCAAATTAACTGACAGCCTTTCCTGTCCATGCTCTGGCAATTTCTCCTTCATTCCAGGAGGCAGGAATGCGCAGGCCAGATAGTCCAACATAGCTTCGCAAAGACTTTAAGCTGCTTTTCCTCTTGTCAAGCCAGCCTGAAATAAATGTATTCCACACCTATAGCCTGAAAAATTTTTACAAGGCAAGGATCTCATGAAGAAATATAAATCTCAGCGGGGAGAAGAATGCAAAGCAATAAAGTTGTGTATACAGCTGAGGGCAGAGGGATGGAGGGCTGGCAGATGAGCTATTTTCCAGTTGTTTTCTCACCCAAGAACCATCCTCTTCATCAAAGCCTGAGCAACTTCCAGGAACAGATTTTATCCCAGTGCCTGCTTCTGACAGAAGTAGCTTTGCCAGCCTGACCTTCTCCGTAAATCCACTCAGCCTGGAAAGTTTTGCATTTTTTTCTTGCTGTTTCATTCTATTCTGTCACTTTGAGGGCAGGAGAATTATCCCCACTGAATGATCAAAAAATTGCAATGAGGAGGCGCGGGGGAAAGAGGGAATGAAAGCAGCTGGAGAGTTAAAATATTAAAAAAGAACGGCCATCTAATGCTGAAGAATAAATGTTGTGCTGAAACTCTGAAAATCCAGGATTTTTTTGTCCAGGAATTATCACAATAACTGGTCACACACAGAGAATTGAACTCCTTCCCTCCTACCATCAGTTATGCTGGGAGAAGTGGGCAGAGTTTTGCACATTCTCACAGCAAATTGAAGAAAAATAAAATATTTTAGCCATTCTTGCTGGAGAGGATGAGTTGAAGAAGCCTTTTGGGGTAAACCTGCAGGTTCCTACCAGTGGAGGGGAGCCCAGCAATGCCACCCCTGCTCTCACCCCATGGTTTGCTCTGGAGGGCTCCAGGTGATGATCCCAGAACAAAGGAACAAGGGAACCTCACCCAGAGTTTTCCACGAGGCTCCCTCCTCCAACATCGCCAAATTCTGGGCTGCACCAGCCTCCACTGCGCCTCTGGAATCAGCAAATAATTGAGGAATGGAGGGAAGCTGATCCTTTTTTGTTTGAGTGCAGCATCCAGCAGCACCACAGAGCAGAACCCCCAGACTGCTTCCCCAGGATGGGCGTGTTTGGTTCTTTCTTGCCCAGCCGTAAATCCTGTGAGGCTGCTGCTGTTTCAGGGCTAAACTGCATTTCTCAAGTCCACCTTTTTTCTCCTGCAGAGCTGGGGGGGGATTGATCTTTCCAAGGAATGTGCTGGGGGTTGTGGAGGCATTTCAGGGGCTGGCAGGGGAGCTCCTGCCAGTCCGGAGCTGCTGCGCTTCATTTCTCCCCAACTCACACCCTGACGTGTCACCATGAGTTTTTATGGGCAGTGGCAAATACTGACCAATTCCAGGTCAGTAAAATGGAATTCTTCAGAGCTGGAAGCGCCGTTGGTTTTTTATAAAGGAAGAAAGAAGCCTAAAAACTCTTTTTGTGGAGGAGGCAGAGCTCGGTGTGGCAAAGCCTGGCAGAACTCGCGAGGTGGAAGCTGTGCAGTCCTGTGGCCACCTCCAGGAGCGCTGAGGTCCCCTGGGACCACATCTGGGTCTGTGGCACCTGCTGAGCTCCTCCACCCTCCGGCCGCGCCCGAGGAGCTGCCGGGCGCTGCTTTGGCAGGAGGAGCCTCCAGGAGACAGTGGGTGGCTGGAGAACAAGTGAAGGGTCGCAGAGATCATTGGAGGGGAAGCTGATATTTGAGATGGGCCCAGACTGAGTCAGGATGGTTTAGAATTCTTTCTGTGTCTTGGCTGTGTTGTCTCCTCTGCTTCTCCAGCACCAGCCGTGCTCCTCAGGCTTTCAAATCAGGGCGGGCTTGGCAGCAGCGGTGCTGGAAGTGCTGGGAGCCCTCAGCTCCTCAGGAGCCCCTCGTGAATCCAGGCATGGTTCCATTGGAAACCAGCCTTTGAGTCACCAAAAGCTTGACATGGCCAAGATGAGACAACCTGGGGTTCTGCGAGGAAATGACGACTCCTGAAGCTCTGCCAGCCAGCCCCGGGCGCTGCATCTCCTGCAGCCGTGAGCTGCTGCCTCTTCACCAGCCCCTGGAAGGGCCAGATTTGATTATTTCGCTCGGTGTTGAACAAATGGTGGTGGCCTGGAACGAGTGCCTGTGGGTGGATAAGTTATTCCGTAGAGCTGCATGAATGAATTTGGGTTAATTGTCAGTTAATCAGCTCAGAAAGTGAAGCTTGGGCCTTTCTCGAGGAGTGCACCAACAAAAGCAGAAAGCAAACAGACTTCCGATATTTTTAAGGTAAAAACTAACAAAATTATGTACATTACTTAAGAACTTTTAGGCTATTTTTACACATCAACAAAAGAATGGCAAAAAAGAAGAGAGGCAGTGTCCCAAATTTCTCCTGGGATGCAAAATCTTGGTTATTGCTGCCTTTAAAGCTGGACCTCTGAGTAATTTCAGTAATTTATTACTGATATATGCACTGTCAGATATGCCTGTGACTAACTAAGGTGAGGGATTGAAAACCAAACAGAGTGGAGATTTTCAGGATTATCTTCAGAAAAGAAAATTGAAAAATAGCTCCCACTCTGACAGGCACTCCCAGGGGCTTGGAGACGGCTGTGTCGAAATCTGTCCCCTCTTTAGGACGCAATAAAATTCCACTGCTCGTGATTAGCGCATCATTAACATCCCCTGGCTCTCAGCAGGCTGCCCAGCACTCCTGGTGTGGCCAGCACACCTCATTCCCTCCTTGCTGGAACTGTGGGGGCTGAAAATTCCAGGCTTTCTGTTCTAAAAGGCACTGACCCCCAAGCAGGCACTGCATTGACCTGAGGCCGTGGAACAGGCTTCCAAAATTGAGTGATAGCCCTGGGGTCGTGGGTGTGTAGTTTAATTAGTATTGGGTGATCTCACAGGGTGAAAAGCTTAGATTTAAGATTTTAGTATATAGTAATACATATGGGGCAGGATGAAGGATTCTGGGCCTTGCCTAAGTCCTTCTTCACCTTCTTCTGGGTTTCAGGTGTTTTATTCTAATTGGGTAGAAAAGGTCCGCATTGCGGGCCTTGGGTGGTCATTATTGGGTCAAAAATATAAATAATAGAGGTGTCACCTCGTTATTGGGTGATTAGTGCTTAAATAACCTCCGACAGAGTTAGAGGGGCTCCGTTTTACCTGCATTTTCTACCTTGCTAGTTAGCCATGCCTCATGAGGCTGCAATAGAGATAAGAATTAATAAACACCAAACCCAAACACAAAGCTGTGACTCCCGTGTATTAATCCTGGCTCTAACACCTAGAAAAGAAGATAAGAAACCAACACCCTCTGCCTCCTGAAATTCCTGTTTCCATCAGAGAAGGTGATTTCCTTCCTGTCAGGTGTGGCTGGGAGCTGTGGTTAATGGATTCAGCTCCACACGCGGAGCTGTCTGCCTTTCCGTGGGAGGCTGTAGCTGAAATTCCATGTTTTTGTAGGATAATTGGATCCTTTTCAGGAGGGCAGCAGATCAACATCAATCAGTTCGGCTTTCCCACCTCTCCCAAGCTGCTCTGTGCTTGGAGCAGGAGCCAAGGAACTGGAGCTGGATGGAAATTCCTGGGTGGAGAAGGGAGCAGAGGCCTCCAGGAGCTGAGCACACGGACCGGGGTTGGTGGCAGTGTGATTGTGTTTTATCCGTGTGAATTGTCCATGAAAAGCTCAGATCATTCCCAGGGTGTGTTTGGAGACAGGAGCAGCAATCTCCTGGAGAGGGATGGGACTGGGAGGGTTGGAATCATCCCTGTTATCCATATGTAACCTGAGAAATTCCAACTGGAGCAGGGAAGGCATTCTGTTAACACTTGGATTGCTTTGATGGGATGGAATCAAAGACCTCCACCTCTTTATCCTCGAGGGGATGGCCCTGAAGAGGTGAGGAGGTAACTGCTTAAGCTGGAGGAAGGGTCAGGAGGAGGACAAATGGCACTAAAATGGTGCTGGATGTAGTCGGGCTGGATATCAGACAGCTGCCAGTAACCCGGGCAGGGGGAATCGGGAACTCCCCTCTGCTGGGAGCACTGGGAGCACTGGGAGTACTGGGAGCGCTGGGAGCACTGGGAGCGCTGGGAGCACTGGGAGCACTGGGAGCGCTGGGAGCACTGGGAGCACTGACACTGATGGTTTGGAAGGTGTGAATTACTCAGAGTAATGAGTGTGAAACGCTTTATCACAGAATGATGAAAGGGGCTGGGTTGGAAAGGACCTCAAAGCTCCTCCCGTGCCAGCCCTGCCACGGGCAGGGGCAATTCCCACTGCCCCGGGCTGCTCCAAGCCCTTCCAACCTGGCCTTGGGCACTGCCAGGGATCCAGGGGCAGCCGCAGCTGCTCTGGGTACCTGTGCCAGGGCCTGCCCACCCTGACAGGGAACAATTCCTGCCCAAAATCCCACTTAACCCTGTCCTCTGATAGTTTGAAGCCATTCCCTGTGTCCTGTCCCTCCATCCCTTGTGAAGAGCCTCTCTCCGTCGTTCCTGTAGCTCCTTCAGGCACTGGAGGCCACAATGAGGTCACCCCAAAGCTTCAAGCTGTGCTAAGGGAAATAGAGGTTGGATATTAGGGAGAAGTTTTTCACAGAGAGGGTGATAAAGTACTGGAATGGCCTGCCCGGGGAGGTGGTGGAGTCACCATCCCTGGAAGTGTTTTAAACAAAGCTGGATGTGGCACTGGGTGCCACGGTCTAGGTGAGGTGTCAGGGCTGGGTTGGCCCCGATGATCTTGGAGGTCTCTTCCAGCTCGGTGATTCTGTGAATTCTCCAGGCTGAACAATCCCAATTCCCCCGGCCTTTCCCCACCTCTGATCATCCTGGTGCCTCCTCTGGCCTCGTTCCCGTATCTCCACGTGCTGCCCGTGCCGGGAGCCCAGGACAGGGTGCAGGGCCCCGGTGGGGTCTCACACAGGACCCGTTCCTCGCCGTCCCTGCGGCCGCGCTCAGCCAGTAACCGAGATCAGCGAACCAAAGGCGTCACCGCCCTGCCCGGGCCCTGTCCCTCTGTCCCTCTGTCCCTCTGTCCCTCTGTCCCTCTGCTGACTCCTTGGCCCCTGGAGATCTCCTCAGGCACGTGCGGTATGCTTTGTTCGGAGGGGCACCTCTAATCCCAGCTCCTCCGGCTCCCACTCGGGGCTGCTCTCCGTAAAGCCCCGCTGATGCGGAAGAGAATGAGCGCCCAGCTCGCACAAGAGCCAAGCGAGGCTCCCGCTGCAGGAATGCGCTGGCACCCAGCCTCCAGACACAGCCTGAGCTTACGGGGATGGGCAGGAACCACCCGTGGTTGTCCCCTGAAGCAGCCCAGGAATGCTACCAGGGTCCTGGATATGCCCGTTGCATTCTAGGTGTGAATCTGCGCAAAGTCTTTGCTCCGGGCAGATAATTGGTATGAAACAGGATTTTGCTGTTCCTTCCTCTTTCCCATCCCTGCTAAAGCCTCTCAAGCCCCACATTTTGGCTGATATTTATCAATGCCCGGGTCGGGATCATGTGGCATCATCTCTGGTCTTGTCTTTTCCCCCCCACTTTTGACACATCCCAAGAGCATCAGGCAGAGCTGAAATCCTCAGTTAATTCTGTGATCCACAGCAGTGACACTCCCACAGTTCTATGAACAAAACCCCACTAAAATTACCTGTTTTCAAATTTATGGACATAACAACGGCAGAGTTAACACTGGGTCATTGGACAATTAAACCCCAAGGTGCAAATGGACCAAAACTTATAGAAGTGTGAAACCTTTTTGTGGACCATTTGTCCATTTTGGGGCCATTTTGGGTCCACCTTGGCTGCAGCCCTGGCCAGGCTCTTGTCCTGCCCGAGGAGGATCCTAAAGGCCTTTCAATAAATCTCTGCTTTATTCTCTGGCTCTGGGCAGTCTCTGTTCCAACTCAGCCCTCCCAGGACATCACTCCCAGCGCCCTGAGTGACTCAGGAAATTCATTCCAAATCTGTTCTACCCGGACTGGCCAGCAGGAATGGGTGGAAATCCACACAGGGGCATTCCTCACATTCCGGGGCACGTGCTGCTCCCTGGAAAGAAAAAAAAAAATAACCCAAAACTTTCCACTGCAAACAGGCACTGGGAGACTTTCCCTCCCCAGCTGTCCCGGTGCCACCAGAACTGCTGGAACTGGGAATATTGAGGGGCCAGGCCCTGTGAGCAGCAGCAGAAGTTGGATTTCTCTCACTCGGCTGGAACATGTGGAATTTAGAGAAGGCAGACCATCATTAATTACCTAATTATTGACAGCAGCAATCAAAGTAATCAAAGCAATCCGTGAATTAATTCACTGTGCGAGGTCAGTGGGACAACCCTGCGGGTGGAAAGAAATTCACAGACAATTGGGTGACACCTCGCCAGACCCTTCACAGCGATGGAGAAAGGNATACACTGCATTTATGCAGAGCTGTTTATCCACAGCCAGTGAGGGGAGCACCAGGAGGGTTCAGCAGAGGAAAATTTGGCTGCTCAGGAGGGGTTTGTGTTTTAATTGCTGGGCTTTAATTCCCTCTTCAGCTGCTTCAAGGGGTGGCGGAGAAACAGAGCTGGGCTCTCGTTGTGAAGGAGAAGCAGGGTGGAGCACGGGAAATTCCAGGTAGATCCAGGGAAAAACTGGCCATGAGGATGTGAAACCCTCATTGATAAAGACATCCAAAATTCAGTCAGCTGAGGTGCTGGGCGTCATGGGCTGGCTTTGAAGCTCCCTCTGCTTTTTGCTCTCTTCCAACCAAAATTTACCTGATGAATTAACCTTTCATGTTAATTACAATATGAAAATAACTTGTGCTTTTACCCGATGAATCCACAGCATGATCTGTGAATTTACAAAGCCATGGCCTTCCTGTATTCCGAATTCTTTCCCTGACTCCAGGGGAACTTTCCAATGTGCCATGACAGCTTCAAAAAGAGCATTTTGTTGTGCATCAGTCCCTGAATGAATGCACTGCCCGTGTTATTATTGATCTCTTCTGTAATTTCAGTCCCTGCTGGCCCCATTTAATTGAACAATTTTGTGGTCACCTGTCACCAGAACATGTCAGCAATGCTTCCCTGGAATACTCCCTGTAAATTTTATTCATGGAGCAGGGTCCCTTCCCTGTTCCTCCCTCGCCCCTGGGTTAACCAGATGACATTTATTAAATTCCACATTTGTTTCATTCTCAGTGTGTACCTGCAGGTGCAGAAAGAGGTGTCAAAACATTTTTTTTTTTAATTTATTTAATCAATGAATACAGAGAACCAAGGTCACGTTCCCTCATGTGACTACAAATTCATTCATTGTTTTGGAGGGGATGGAAAAAGGTTGTGACAGGAAAAACAGTTTTTAATCAGCAATTCCTGTAAAAAAGTTCCATAGGGGCTGATCTTATCTATTCTCTGCTGTCCTAAATGACCAAACAAATAATTTCTGTCTGAGTTTCAGCAGCATCCCTGAGTCCCGTCTGTCACATTTCACCAAACTGCCGAGGGATGCTGAAGCACTGGGGGTGTCTCAACCAAAATTTTTGGTTTAGAGTAGTATATAGAAGTGGGAATTGATCAGTGTCGGGATTTTTACCCCGACATTCCCCTAATACGGGGTTTCTGTCTCTCAGTGTCCCGTACCAGGGTTTAAAAGATGAGATGGAACCTGTGGCNCTCGCCAGACCCTTCACAGCGATGGAGAAAGTCAAAAATTAATTCCTGTCCCGTCTTTGTGTTCATCCCCTGAATTGTTCCCTGTTCTGTCGGACCAAGGCTCACCCACCCAGAGCCCTTTTCCAGAGGGATCCCATCCCAGGGCTCAGCGCAGGAGTGCTGCACAGATCCAGGTGCTCCTTGTGATCCCTCCACTGCCCCCAGGAATTCTGGGGTCAGGCGCCTGCCAGAGCCACTGCCAATGTGGGTTTATTTTCGATATTGATTTATTTT
>WBMY01007372.1:28540-44948 GCA_013397315.1 Donacobius atricapilla | reverse complement strand
AAAAAAAAAAAAATAAATCATTATGTGAAGTTTGTTTTGAATTGTTCTGTGTCCAGGAGGCAGCGCTGGGCCAGAGGGGCGCTCCATCCCCAGCGGGGTCAGCTCCCCTCTCTCCTCTCCTCCTCCCTCCTCCCGGCCCTGGGGAAGCAGGGGAGGAGAGGCAGCGAGTCAAGCACAAAAACCTCTGCTGCAGAGGCTGGGACTGCCGAGTCCCCGTCCTGCACAGGGGGAGGCTGCAGAGACCTGGGGCAGCCCAGCAGGGCTGGGCAGGGGGGGAACAGCGGCTGGGGGTGTGATGGGAGACCCTCACAGGGCTGGGGATGTTCATGAGAGACCATCGTCAGATTGGGAATTCTCATAAGGAATTCCATGGGGCTGGGGGTGATGTTGAGAGTCCCCCACGGGGCTGAAGATGCTCACGAGGGACCCCAAGGGGGCTGGGGTGGTGACAAGAGTCCTCCGTGGGGCAGGGAATTCTCATGAGGGTCTCCCACGGGGCTGAAGATGCTGATGGGAAACCTCAACTGGGCTGGGGGTGCTGATAAGGGACCCCCAGGGGGCTGGGGGTGCTGAGAAGGGACCCCCATGGAGCTGAGGGTGCTGATGGAAGGCCCCTACAGAGCTGGGGATGCTGATGGGAGACCCCAACAAGGCTTGGGGTGCTGGTAAAAGTCCCCAGTGAGGTTGGGGATCCTGATGAGAAACCCCAACAGGGCTGGGGGAGCTGACAGGGGCCTCCCACGGGGCTGGGGGTGCTGACAAGAGACCTCACCCCCCCTCAGCCGTCCTGCCCCTCAGCCCAGCTCCCTCCCAGCCCCCAGCAGGGTCACTGGGCACGGACGCTCTGCAGGGCAGCGAGCTGCGGGCCCTGAGCCTCCCTTTGACTAAAGCAACCTTCAGAGGTTTAATGAAAGCGGCGGCGGGTGATGCAATCGCCTTCCCACGTCCCCTGGCTGTGTAATTCCTGCACACTCACACCACACATCACACTCACATCACACCCAGCACACCCCCTGCCGCCCCACCATCCCCTTTCCAGCCCAGATAGGGCTGGGACAAGGTTTGGGATTGAGATTTCAGGTAGAAATTAATTGAGACCTTGGTTTTGTGTGGAAAAAGCTCCTGTGCATCTCATGTAAAGAGAGGAATAAACGTGGATCCTTGGTGATTCCTGCCCGAGGAGGTGATTTCCAGCCTCGTAACCTGCCTGGTCACCAGGAGCCTCCAACAGCCACTCGGACATGGTGTTTTCATTAAGCATTTATAGCAAAGCAACTGCAATTAAAGATTCATAAATCCTATTGCGTTACAGCACTGCCCAGAGCGGGAATTGACCTTGGGTCAACTTTCCTTTCTGTTTTCTCATTTCCTGAGGACAATAACCAGGAGCTGTCAGTTGAAAGCGTACACGCTGCTTGTTCAGGGGCTTGTCCAAGTGATTTTGGTGTTGATGGAGGCATTTTGTTTGGGACGTGGTGTTTGTTGAAGGAGGAAGGGCCTGGAAATTAAACAACAAGATGCAGGTTGGTCTGGGGAGAGCTCCCAGGCTCGTTTTCACCCTGGCTCAGTCCTTGAAGGTAGAAATGCACTTCAGAGAGCGCACCTGAGAGAGGCTGGAGGGTGCTGAACCCGGGTTTCCCAAAATACCTCCTCCCCAAACACGGCAGCCATCCAGAGATGCCAGCCTGTGCTGCTGGGCTGTCTCCAAACTCTCCTCTGAGGGAATTTCAGGGTTTGTTCTGTTCTGGGGGGACGTCACACCTCAACCCAGGAGCTTTTGAGCTCATCCGTCCATCTCCAGGGGAGAAATTTCACTGGAAAGGGAGTTGAAAGCAAGGAGTGAGCTTGGAGAGCTGAAATTATCCAGTGAACTGATGGCATTGGAAGTATCAAACAGAACTTGTCGTGATTGGGTTCATCCAGATTGTACAGAACATTTTAAATGAGGTCGTGTACAAATTCCCTCTCTCAGAGTCCCCACGGGATCGGGTTTTTTTCCCGAGACTTTGCAAGCACTTTAAGGAAAAGAGAATTTTCCCTTTCTGCTACAAACTGGTCGGAGGCTCCCAGGCTCAGCCCAGCCTGAGCTCTGCTCTTTGGGAAGGGCCAGGGAGGGGTTGGTCCCTTTGTGTGCTGTGACCTTCATTGTCACCCTGCCGAGCCTTAAAACTACGCCTGGAAATTCCCATTTACTCAGCCAGGGGCTGAACAGACTTCAAACCATTTCAGCACCTCAGAGGAGCCACTGTTCCAGCATAACCGTGTTTTGGCCCAGAGAAAAATCCTCACCAATCCATCGATGTGTTTTTCCCCTAATTTTTCAGCCCTGGAGTATTTTTTTCCCCCTCTCTGGAAGCTGTGAGAGTGCTCAGGCTGTGCAGCACACCCACGAAAGCTCGTTTTCAGAGGGTGGCTGATGATTTCCGGAGCAGTGACAGAAATGTGTGGGTCACAGATGAGCTTTGATGTGTTTGATGAACTTCAGCACGGCTGGCACAAGGTTCTGCCTCTCCAAGGCTGGGGAGAGGAGGTTTTGCTGGAGCAGGGAGGGCAGTGGGAGCTGGGACAAGGTTTGGGATTGAGATTTCAGGCAGAGATTATTTGTGACCTCGGTTTTGTGTGAAAAAGCTCCTGTGCATCTCATGTAAAAACTGCTCCCTCCCCATGAATATTAAACCCTCTCTGAAAAAAAAAACCAAAAACCCTCTCCTCCTTCTCTCCACACTTGGATTTCCCGGGATTTCAGGGCTCGGGGAGCTGAGCTGCTCAGACCCAGCTCTGCCACACCCTCCCCAGGCTGCGGCACCCACATTTTGCCCTCCAGATTTCAGCACTGAGCATTTCCCCGCTGCTCGTGCCCAGGCTGCCTCTCCCCAGGGAGCAGCGATAACATTTTGACTTGTGACAGATGCTTCCTTCACAAGGATATTTTCCAGGCTGACTTTTCCCCAGCCACCTCATAAAAATAAGGGGGTTTGGGTTTTTTTTTTTTTCCATTTGAAACGAGTTGTTTGAACTGGTGGGGGCTGCTGGAGGCAGCTGGGGCATCCTTTAAAATATGTCTTGTGATTAAAAATGAAAAATAGAATTCCAAAGTAATTAACATGTGTGTTATTGGATGTACACTGATGATTACATTATAGAACTGGTTATCAAAGGATTACAGTTAAGAGGTTTAATATTCTCCAGCTGATCCTGGAGCAAATTAATCTGCTCTGACCTTTACTGTTCTTTGTTATGTCACCAGAGTATCATTTGAGCTACATCATCCCTTACCCCTCTCAGGAAAGCTAAAAAAGGAAGGAATTTCAGAAATTTGGCTTTTAGGGGAAAGATTATCAGAGCAAAGCTTTGCTGGTTCATCGTAACTGATTGGCTGAGAGAAATAGATCTGGATGGCAAACTTTGGAATCCCTGCAAAGATCGGTGTAAGACCAAAAAACAAAGTGAAGAAATCCATTCCTTGCACAAGGATTGGGTTCAGTGCAGGATAAAATGGGAGCTGTGGGTGCCTTCTTTTGAATGAAGCGTCCTGTCCCTACAAACAAAGCCAAATCCGAGGCCAGTGCTTCGAATCCATCCGGTTTAATCCCCTGGTGTCCAGATGAAACGCCCTCAGGGAAGAATTTCTGCGTCCCAGTGCAGTTTCCCAGCTATGGGGTCATTCCCAGTGGAGTGGATTAAAGCCACGCTCCTTCAACCCCACAGATTTCAGCTCCACAGATAAGGGGGGTGTGGGCTCAGCATTTCTGAGCCTGAATTTCAGCTCGCTAACCACTGCTAGCTCCTCTCCCAAGGGAAAGCTGACAACAGTTTCTCTTTTTAAAACATCTCTTTCTGTTTCTTAAAACAGGTTAAGTAGATAATGTTTTCTTTTCTATAACAACTGTCCCCAGGGGTTGTGTCCTATTCCTGACCCAATGGAGAGCAGTGTCAGTGCCATGGAGCAATAACAGACCTTTTTACACAGCGTGTTCTAAAAGAAACTGTTGGGATTGTAAATAAAGCCTGAATTCTCTGCTGACAGCTCCACCGAGTCCATCTATTCCGTGTCCTGCCATGACAAGAGAGCTGCACCAGCACAGATCCCTGAGCTTTTTGCCTGACTCAGCGGAGAACAAAAGGCTGAGCCAATTAAACCACTGACATCTGCTCCTTCCGTGCTTTTGCCGGTGTCCATGTGAAGGAATTTTCGCAGCTCTCCGCTGCTGCTGTCAGAAGCGCAAATTTGTCGTGGATCAGGGTTGGAAGGGTGGATTTTCCTGCTGGAAGTGTGAAAAGACACCTGTCAAAGACGGGATCAAACACACATTGACAAGGACAGGCACCCCAGGGATCTGTGAAATCAGGGGAACATCCAGGAAAACCTCTTGGAAACAGGGCCTGAGCCGGCTCTGAGAAATCCAAACTCTTTTTGGAGAGGTCACAGGTGCACAAACCCCAACCAGTCCCAAGGAGATGCAGGAGGAGGGAATTTTCTGTTTCATTCCCTCCATGGGATGTTTTATTTCCTTCTGTTCCTTCCTGGGCACTCCATCTCCTGCTTAGGAATTTTCGGGGGCGGAAAAGCTGATTTTTCAAGAGGTTTTTGAACCTTCAGTCACTCAATTTAGGAACAGTGCCGTTCCAACCCCTCCCTGGAAGAGGAAGGTCTTTAAAGAAAAATCCTTGTCCATCTGACACCATTTTCACATTCCCATTGGGGTTTTCCGCCGGTGCAGCTCCCACTTTTCCCTGCACCTAATTCCAGTGCTTCACTTGTCCTCCTGGCTTTGGATTTGGATTTCATTAGATAAAAGGACACAGCCTTTCCATCTCAGAACAAATTGCTCCTCTGAATTTCTCATTCCTGAGGAAGGTAATATTCACGTTTCCTAGGAAACTTGGAGCGCTGCTCACTGCAAACATCATCTTGGCTTATTTGAGGAATTAAGGCTTCTCCTCCATCACAGGAAAAAAAATAATAATGACATTTATCAAATCCTTTTCTCTGTATGATCTTCCCAGAAAGGGAATTAGACTCTCATTGTTCCCTTGGATTTGTTGAGCCCTCGACTTGAAATTATTGTAGATATTGTAATTCAGAATTATTGCAGGTATTTCAATTTGAAATCATTGCAGATATCTGAATTTGAAATTATTACAGGTATTTGAATTTGAAATTATTGCAGATATTGTAATTTGAAATAATTGCAGATATTGTAATCTGAAATTATTGCAGATACTGTAATTGGAAATAATTGCAGATGTTTTGATTTGAAATTATAGCAGATATTTGAATTTGAAATTATTGCAGATACCGTAAATTGAAATTATTCCCTACTGCAGAAAGCACCTCCCTGGTGGCACGGAGGAGTTGTGTCACCCCCAAGGCTCAGGAGGGATTTTTGCTGAAGCAGGGAAGGCAAAGTGCTGGTGCAATCCTTCCCCTGATGAATATTCTTCCAAGGAAAACCTGAGCCCGGAATTCAGGACGACGCTCCTCAGCCTTTGCCTTCCCAGCTGGAGGTTGGGTTTGGATGATCCAGGGAGCTTCTCTGAGAGCTAAAAAGCCTCTTCAGAGGGTGATTGATCCCCCCAGCCCGACTGAAACCTCCCTTTCTCTCCTTTCTCCCCTGACTCCCTCCAGACAGAGGCTGGAACCACCTTGGGCACAACATCCAACTCCTGAATATTTAATATTTAATAAAACCTTCACGGGTGTCCTCAAAGGGAGGTCACACGTAGGACCTCGGCTCTCACAGACGCGGATTTATGACCCAGAAATCCTGTTCATTTTCCCTTTCTGCACATTCTCGGTTTGCACGGGAGTTGCCAGCCCTGTTAAATCCAAGGGTCTGCATTTCAAAACAGAGAATTCCCAGCGTTTATTCCAGCAGGGCGTGGACACATGGAATGTGCAGAACTCCAAAGGGGGAGTGCTGTGCTCCGTGAAAATCACGGGATTTGGGAACACACACCAACCTAGGATCCTCCAGTGGTGCAATCGTTGAAGAAACGAGGATTTTCTGCGGATTCCACTCTTGATTTGCCCAAAAGGAATCAATTCCCAAGTTTCCACCCCGTTCCCATTCCCAAGTTCCACCACATTCCCATTCCTCTTTGTGGAATGAAGGGGATAAAGCTCCCCAGGCGGTGCCGAGGATTCAGGGAGATTCGGGATCTGGGAGAACCTCGGGGTCTTTGCTGGCTCCCCCAGTCACAAAATCCTTGGGGTTCTTAAGGTACAAAACTGGAGCCACAAGGGAATTTTCCACAGTTTTTTTGCACCCATTTCCCGTTTAGTTCCCCAACTCATGGGTCTTTCCCTGAAATATTGCAGGAATTTCTGGAAGTGGTGATGATTTGCGGGAGCAGAACCGGGGCTACGCAAAAATTTTAGTGGGAGGAAAAATCCCTTTCAATAATTTTATCCAAAAAAGAGGAGGAAAATCTGCTTTTTCTGGGATTATCCTGCCCCTGCTGAAAGCCAGACCCAGCAGAGCACTGGTCCCCAGTGTTCCCAGCGCCAGGCTCCAACTGGGAGCTGGGCTTTGCTCCTTTGGGTGCTGCTCACGCTCAGCAAAGTTAATTAATGACAACAGAACCTCCTGCAGACAATGGGGGCTCTGTTCCTGCAGATCTCGGGATAAATACTTTATCCCTGAAACCAGAGCTCCCAAACTGATTTGCTTTACAGGCGTAACTTTCCCTTATAATTAATTGAGTGATTACTTAGTTAATTACTCGGTGACGTGATCAGTGAAGTGTTTTATGGTAATGACCTCCTTGAGTGTTTGGAGCTGCTGGAATCCCTGCTCCAAACAGGGAATGTTCATTTATTTGGATGGGCACAGAGGGAAGGAATTCCTCCCCACATCGATCTGATCCTTCTTTTAGTCAGGAATTTTGCATTTTGGAATTTTTTTGGTGATGATTAACAAGGAGAAAAAAAAAATGAAAGAACTGTGTAAACCAGGTGAGGTTTTCAGGTTTTCCAGCATTTCCTTCCTTCCCTGTGGCTCCATCGGGATGGCTCCGGCTCCTTCTCCGGGGAAATTTAAAGTCTGAAAATTTTATGAATGAATGAATTGATGGCTGAAAGTTTTCACGAATAACTGTGCTCCATCTAGATGTTTGCTCATGCTGTCCAAATAAAAAGTAATTCATTATAGCACCTAATTAATTCAAATTCTAGCACAACATTTCTTAGAAAAATTGCAGGTATTAAGGCATTTTCTCCTAAAAATTATTTGGGTTTATTTTGGTTTTTTGCTACCATTTCCATAAGAAAAATAATTATTATAATAAACATTTAAGCTCGTTAAAGTTTCAGAGTGGATTTTGAATAGGTTTCAGTCCCTCTGAGCAGCTCGGTTTTTGATGATTCATTTCAGAGTAGCAGCAGCACCTGCCCACTTGGAAGCAAAAATTCACAAAAATTGTGGTTTGAGTTGAGCGTTTAACCTTCTTAACCAAATAAAAGGGGTTTTGTCATGAATGTCAACTACAGCACTTGCAAAAATGGATTCATAGGCCCAAATTTAAATGTCCATCCTTTCAAATGATTTTTTTTTTTTTTAATTTCCATTAAAAGCAACAATGCATTCAGCTCCCTTTTGTCTCATAGAAGCCAAACTAAAGGATGGGTTTTCTTCTTCTGCCCTGTGAGCTTCAATTAACTGTTACCTCTGTCTTTTTCCATGTCTGGCTGACAATTAAAACCAATAATGAATAAATCCCACAAAATCCATTTTCCAAAGTCTGATCTCAGAGCGAATTTTTAAGGAATTATATGAAAATCCAGGAACCTTCAGGAATCTGAGTCTCAAGTTCTTCAGGGCTTCCCTCTAGGTTTTAACAGAACATTTCACTTTTAAATAATCTCCATCTGGGATCACAGTGCAGAGGGACACGGAAAAAAGAGCTGGTGGAAGAGCCAGGAAGGCAGGTTTGTTTCACGGATGAGCAGCTCTCATTTTCATCCCTAAAATGAAATATAAACTTCTTGTATCTCTTTTCTTCCCTGCATTAAGTGCCCTGCATTCACCTGGCCACTCAATACCTTTGGTTTCATCTTTCCAACACAAAAGTCCTTTTTTTTTTTCTCCTCTTTTCTCTTTCTTCTCCTCCTATTCAACTCCAGCAGCGTTTGGGAGAGTGGAAAAATTAATTGATTTTCCCTAATGATGTCTCGGTGAGCAGATCAGGTGAACTGTGGGCAGCAGCTGCACTTGAATTTGGGCGCGTGCTCAATTGAAAATCAGGCGCTCTTTGGGTTACTGCACCTGAGCTGGAGGTTGGCCCCCTGCCTGAGGTGATTTAGAAAGAGAAGACTCATTAAAAAAAAAATCCAGAGGAATTCTGATATCCGTGTAGATGTGAAGGAAAGGAGAATGGGGATCATCCTGATTTGTTTGGAAAATAATGCGGAAGTTTGGACTTAGGGAAGTCCAGAAGAGTTGGGTTTAAAGATAATGAAATGTTGTTTTTGCGCTTGGTGGTGTTAATCCCAGCCTCAGTGTTGTGGAATTGTCTCAAGAACCAGAAAGTGAAACAGAAACATGGAGGAAAAAGCATAAATTTTAAATTACTGCAGAGTATTTAATAATCCAAAGTGCCAGGAAAGTATCAAAGTATTAAGATGAAGAGCACTTGGAACCACATTTTTATTTTAAAAAGATAATTCTACCCCAATGAGAACCTGGATTTTATTTTCACCTTAAAGCTGACTGTGTGTGTGAATTGTTTTGTTTTGTTTTGTTTTGTTTTGTTTTGTTTCTTCTCATGCTCCACGTTAAATTTGAGTCATTTCACTTCCAGGATCTTCTCAGATCCTCTTAGAAAACAACAAAAACCACATTTTAGGTGTTCCTGAAATAGAAAAGTGGAACCAGTGTTTGGCCCATTGGATTTTTCCATTTGAAATCATCGATATTTTGCAATCTGGATGAAGCTGGGGATGTTTGTGCTCTGAAATGTCAGCCAGCATCTCCCAATTTCACATACTTGTCATCATTTTACAGCTCCAGGTTCGCATTACAAACTGGCAGTGATGCTTTTCAGGTCATCTAAATACTCCTCTTTTTTTTTTTTTTTTTTTTTTCCTCTTTCTCTCCTTTTACCTAAATTCTTAAATTTCAAAGGAAATCCCAAGGGAGATTGGGATTTCGGGGAAATCTTTCACCTTGGTGTTGCTGCTGGGATTCTAAGTCAGGTACAGCTCTGGAACCACAGGGCACTGAGGGAGGAAAAAAGGCACAAAAATGATCTGAAAACCATGGAATGGTTTGGGTCGGAGGAGACCTTAAAACCCATCCTTAAATCCACGGGCAGGGACACCTTCCACTATCCCAGGGTGCTCCAAGCTGGCCTTGGACTGGGGCAGCCACAGCTTCTCTGGAAATGTGGAATTCCAGTTCCTCACGGATTCATCTGACTGGAAGGACACAGGGCTGGAGCTGTGATTTAAACTCTGGGGCGAGGAGTAGCCAACAATCAGCTTGGAAAGTGGGAGAAAAAACCTGCACGTGGCTCTCACGTGATCCTGTCTCCAAAGAAAAATCTCTTCTCCGGGAACTGGAGATTACCTCCGGAGGCGAAATTTTCTCTGTATTTTGGAGGTGTGTTTTATGGATGTCAGAGGGAGCGCCGTGCTCTGCCACAATTCCAGCACCTCCCAGGGCAGGAGGAGCTCCCACTCGGGCTCCCCTGACACCTGTGGGGCCCAAATGCACAAAAACCCCGCGCCCAGACCCTCCAAACATTTCAAAAGGGTTTTTTCTTCTGGAAAACACGGCCATGGGTTGGATTCCTGTCCTTAAAGCCAAAGAGCACCACAGACTAGAGCCCTTCAAACCACTAATTCCATTTATTCCTCTCCTCCTGGAGCCTGTCTGGGAGGGCTGGAGGGGGGAAAAGAGGAAAAATTCCTCATGTTCCGGTGCCCACGAAAGCAGAGAGGGAAAAGCTGCTGCAGGTCACCTCTCCTGTCCTCGGGCAGAGCAAATCCATTCTCCTTCCCGTATTTATTGCCTGAGCCAATATCAAAGCTTCCCCTGCCCAAATCCCGAAGCTTTTGCTGCTCGGTGCTCCGAAAGTGAGAGGATTTATCACTTGTGCTGCCCTGGATTAGCAGAGGGAGCCACTGTGGACATTCCTGGCAGGGATGGACAGCAGAGTTTTTCCACCCTCGAGCCAGGAGCAGAAAAGAGGCAGCTTTTGTGAGCTTGGTTTGGGACTGCGCAGCTGGGCCAGGCTGGGCCTGCCAAGGAGAGGAAATCAGGTGGAATTCCTGCTTTTATCACGCTGCCCGAGTGGAAGGGCTCACTCCTTGCTTTGAGTTTGGCTTTTGGAGGAATTCTTGGGCTCCAGTGCCAGCTGGAATTTCAATAATGCAAATTGTTCCCCAGCACTGGCCCGGGAGCGGTGACCTTGGGCAGAGCTGAAAAATCTTCATTGCTGCTCTTCCCTCTGTGCCCTGATCTCTCGGGGCAAGGAGTGACCCCCTGAAAACTCAGCCAGGCCTGGCTCGTTCCAGGCGAGCACGGGGAGGAGTTATCCCGGCAGGAGGGAGGAAAAGCAGGGACAAAACCCCCACCTGTCCTCATCCCCCAGCAGCAATTCCCAGCTCCTTCCTCCCTCTGCCTGCCCAGGGAATATCCAGCCTTTGAACAGAAGGACCCCACAGAAGGAATATTTTCAAAGGATTCCGCAGCCGGGGATTCAGGATTAAACACAACGTTTTCCTGCTTTTCCCAAAAAAATTCATCCAGTGCCAGACACAGTTCCAAGAGAGGCAGGAACACAGGGATGGGTTTTTACCTCAGAGGGACAAACAGAGCAGTGAGAGTTAGACTGAGACTAATCACTGAAACAGTGATTTCTGTACAAGGATTTAGGTTTCTCTGAGGCAAAAACCCCATTTCCACACACCAAGGAAAGAGGAGTGGGAACCTTTTTCCTCATAAAAATGGGATCAGGAAGATCCAGCCTTATGCAAGGTCATAGTTCGTTACACCTTCAATTATTTTTAGGTTTCAAGAGAACCAGTTGCCATCTCCCGTACACAATAAAAGGTCAGCTTAGGTATTAATATCAAGATGAAATAAGGTATAAACCAGGTTTTTTTCTTCCAGAGACTCCTCCTGTGATGCCAGGAGTCTGATGTAAGAGGAAATGTGATTCGGGTGGTGCCACCGAGGCAGTCAGTGCCATCCCAAGGGATCCGGGTGTGTTTATATCGCTCCTCTCGGGCTGCAGATCCTCCCTGGAAGGAACAGAAGACAAATATTCCCAGAGAGGGAGAGGTGCGAGGCTCAATGTGGCTGAGCAAGCTCTTTGCTGAGGGCCAGGGGGCACCAAGGAAAGGGTCGCACGAAGGTAAAAGACGTTGCGGGGAAAACCATCCACAAAACGGTCGAAATCCCACGAAAACCTGGATCTTTGCCGTTGGGAATTATGCGCAAACTCGATTCTTCCTCGCACTGCAAATATTGTACAAATTAATGGGGGAAGGTGATGGGATTGCAGGGATTAACTTGGCAATGCCCAATTATTGCAGGAAAATCCATGAGCGTGCCAGGACAAGCTGTCCTGGCCACGGAGCATCCCTGTGCTCCCAGATTTTCAGTGGAGAGGGTCTCTGTGCTTTCCTGCCCCTACAGCTTGGAAAGGCCCCTCTGCTCCAGCTGCCTGAATTTCGGAGAGCGCCTCTCCAAGCCTGAACTTCCCACCTTGTGATTCCTGCAAACCCTTCCCAGCCATTCCAGCTGATCCTGCACGCACTGCGACAGCTCCCGAGGAGTTTGCAGCCCCAGAGAGCAGAGTTTGGTGACCCCACCACTGCCAGGATCTCCGGGGTGGGCAATAAAGCACAAAATCCAGCCCTGAGCTCACTGCAGGGCCTGGCTGCTCGCCCTTGTGCCTCTGAGCTGCTTCTGGAAGCCCTGGGCTGCTCGGTGCGAGGGGAATTATCCTAATGGGACGCTTGGAAAGAGTCCCCGGAGAGCTGCTGGGTCCAGATCCTTCCCTGGGTCACCGCAGAACAATTCCACACGTAATTCAGGCGGCACACAGCGCGGTGAGCTCGCAGAAACTCTGACACAGCTCTGTGCTCTCCCCTGCTAGGTCACGTTTGGGGCTGGGTGAGAGGCAGGTGAGGAACCCCCTGGCGTTTTTAAAGCCTCCCTTGTAGGTGTTTGATTCTCCTTCAGCTCAGACCTGCGCCCTCTGAACAAACAGAGGTGGATCTGCTCCTCTCTTTATTCCACTCCCAGCTGATGATGGATGGAGCAGGTTCTGCTTGTCAGCTCTGTTTATGGAGATGGACCAAACCCAGAACCCAAACAAACCCAAACCAGAGGAAGTTCAGGGTTGCAGCCAGACCTTTTACCTGTTTTCCCTTTCGAATGACCCAAATCCAAATTTTGGGAACATTTCCATCAGGTTTTGATCTATTTTTAATTACTGAGACTCCCGGCCTCGAGCTCAGAAGGAGATAAAATACAGATATAAAGATCTGGCTGCTCCTCCACAATCTTTTTTCCAGAGTTGTGCAACCAAGGCAGTTTTTATGACCACAGTGGTATAAATTAGCCAGAAACAGGCACAGGAAGGGGGACACAGCACCAGGAAGGGAGATTTAGCACCAGAAAGGGGGATTTAGCACCAGGAAGATGGATATGACACCTTCAGCCATCATTTTCTGTCTCTGACCCATCCCGTGACTCTTTCCCAGTAACTTTGCCCTAAACTCCACGAGCAGGAATAGTGGGAATGTTTTTCCCCTTGTGGGCTGTCTCATGCTCTGGGATTTTTTTCAGCCCCCAAAGTGCATTTAGAATTTCAATTCAGCACAACTGAGGTCACAAAAATTAGAGAGAAAATGTTATAAAATTAGGATTGTTGGTCCCTCACAGAGGGAAATGGGGACAAAATGTGCAACTTGTGCTGGATACTTTTCCAGGGCTGTTCATTATTTTGTGTCTTGAAGGTTGAATTTTCATCAAAATGTCAAAAAGTAGAAAATTTCAGCAAGGTCTGCGGACAGCTTTGGGCTTGGGGAGGTTTGGAGTGCCCATCCCTGGAGGTGTCCCAGGAAGGGCTGGAGGTGGCACCCAGAGCTCGGGGCTGGGGACAAGGCGGGGATTGGGCACAGCTTGATGGCCTTGGAGGGACNTTCAGCACAACTGAGGTCACAAAATTAGAGAGAAAATTATATAAAATGAGGATTGTTGGTCATGGTGATCCCTCACAGAGGGAAATGGGGACAAAATGTGCAACTTGTGCCAGATACTTTTCCAGGGTTGTTCATTATTTTGTGTCTTGAAGGTTGAATTTTCATCAAAATGTCAAAAAGTAGAAAATTTCAGCAAGGTCTGCGGACAGCTTTGGGCTTGGGGAGGTTTGGAGTGCCCATCCCTGGAGGTGTCCCAGGAAGGGCTGGAGGTGGCACCCAGAGCTCGGGGCTGGGGACAAGGCGGGGATTGGGCACAGCTTGATGGCCTTGGAGGGACTTTCCAGCCTCAGGGATTCTGGAATTCTGTGATCCCCACCCCGGAAAATCCCCAGACAGGATCCATGGCCAGGGGTCTTGGGCTGATCCTGATCTTACAGGACCCAACTTCACACTCATCATCAGTGGTGTCAAAACATGAGGTGAGGAAGAGCAAAATCCAAAAAGAACTGGAGATTCCTTCTCTCCCCTCTCCCAGTTCCAAGCTTGGCATTTTTCCAGGATCCAAACCAAAAGGGCTGTTGTGATGGCCTCACCTGCACAGGAAAATCCGGTTATCCAGCGCTGCCTTGCACGTTCTTTTTCTCCCCCAGTAATTTAACCCACAGGAAAAATAATCGTGCTCCAGGCATCAGTGGGATGGGAGTGGGGAAACGTGGAAAAAAAAAAATCACCTTTTTGTCAGGTAGTGACTCTGATCAGCCAACAAACCAACCCAAGCTCTGCCAGAAGGTTACACCTGCACACAAATTCTGGGTTTGTGTTCCCATGGTCGTGTTACAGCTTTGTTATTCCCTTCTTTTTGTTTGATATTCTGGTATTCAAGGGAAATTTTTCGACTCCAGTGGGGAAATAGGACTAAAAAGATAAATAAACTTAGCTCAAGGTGACACTTTCTACTCTCTAAAGGATGTTTTGGCTCCAAGTTTTGGGCAGACTCCATCCCAGACCAGGCTGCTCCAACACCAGAGCCCTGCAGACTTTCAGGAAGTTTCTCTTGGCAGCTGGTTTGAGGAAAATCCTCTCTGCTCCCTGATTTTTCCGATGGCATCACAAGGAGTATGGGGACAGTGACATCTGGCCTCTTTGCAAACAGAGGTTCCATGCTCAGAGGGAGACTTTTGGACCTTCTGGAGGAGAATCCCACCCCAAACCAGCTGTGGATCACAACATCCACGATCACAGAGTGACACAGAAAGCCCAAACCTCCCCCAAAAATCCCCTGAACCCATCCCACTCCACCTCACAGCTGAGAGCAGAGCTGGGTAGGAGAGGGTTTGATTCCAAATTCATCTCAGACTGGATGTTTTGGTGAACTTGTCTGTTTTATAATAAATATTTTCCCCCTAAAATTATGGAATTGTCTGTTTCATTTCAAGCTCTTTCTTCACCCCAGGCTCCAGAAAGAGCAATGGTTTTTTAATGTGGAAATTTCTTGCACAGGTTCCTTCGTCCCTTGAGCCAAATCCCATTTTTCTCTTTCTTAAAGATTTATTTATTGATCCTTTTTTGGCCCACCTGATGAGTTACACAACCACATATCACAGAGGGGATGTAACCAGCAGTTTAAAAACCTTACAAAAAGGGTCTGGAAGCAGCCAAAGCAGCTTTATCAGCATCACTCTGATTTATTTAGCACAGCCAATGATTTACTGCAGCCTTTGGTTTATGCTCGAAGCATTATTTCATTCTTTTNTTATATAGAGAGATATATATATATCTGCAATCCTGGGTCCTTTATTACTTCCAAAGCCAAACTTTTTTGAAGTTCCTGACAGATCCCATCTTTTTTTTCCCCCTTTTTCACACTAAATTCCCATCCTCAGCTCAAGCTGGAAGTGCTGAACTGGCAGAAGGAACATTTAAACCCCCCTGAGATTTCCAGTCAAATTTTGGCAGCCTGGGGAAACCTAAGCTCAAGATATTTAGGGAAGGCACCTAAATTAATCTTCTCATACCTCTGTCATCCATCAGTGGGATGGACTGTGAAGCTTTGTCCTTCATAAAGACGCTGCCTGGGGCATTTTTGAGGTCGGGGAATTCCTTTGGTGTCGGTTGAGGAGCTGACCCTGCCAGCAGCTGCACAGATGGTGAAGGAGCAGATCCTCCTTTGCCTGGAAAAGCTGGGATTTTAACAGCTTTTTTTTTTATTAGAGATCTCCTGATTTTGACGAATCCTGCTGGGAGCCAGGGAAGGGTGGCTGGGCTCAGTGGGGATGGGTCACAGCTTGGATCTGAAGGTCTTGGAGGTCTTCCCAAGCCTTAATGGTCCTGTGAGGTTGGGTCAGTCCTGGCTGAAGGATGGGAAATCAAATTTGAAAAGCGGGAATGAATTATCTTTGTTCGACACAGACACACACACACACTCACTTTAGTTAGAAGGCATGAACTGTTTATTAAAAGATCTGACTCCATTTTATAGTATTTGTACAAAGGCCAGGGCATGGAGGAGAAGGCTGACACCTCTCCCCATCAGGACAACTGTCCATCAGCTGTCCATAGCTCTAAAACAAAGAATGTAAACTGCCTTGAATTAAGGAAAACATTGCTTCTGTTTATAATGCCGGTGTGTGAGAGACTGCCTAAACTGTGAAAACTGTGAGACACAAAGAGAAGGCTGAAAAATCTGCGAGATATTTATCCAAAACTTTGGCAAAATCCAGATAAGACACAGAGCTCTGGACTCCTCCTCCAGTGCCACCAGAGCCTCGTGCCCTGTCCTTAGTGAGGGAAAAGCTCCTGGTTNTGTAGTTGAAACGAGGGAAGGAAAGTTTTTTTCTTTCCAGCTACTCCTGACCATAAGGCTTAAAGGTTTGGGGTTTTGGGGGGGTTTTTTTTCTGCTTTCTGCTTCTGTTTGATTTGTAATTAAGAAACTACTTGGGCAAGAGAATAAATATAAATGTAAATATAAATGTAANATCTCCTGATTTTGACGAATCCTGCTGGGAGCCAGGAAAGGGTGGCTGGGCTCGGTGGGGATGGGTCACAGCTTGGATCTGAAGGTCTTGGAGGTCTTCCCCAGCCTTAATGGTCCTGTGAGGTTGGGTCAGTCCTGGCTGAAGGATGGGAAATCAAATTTGAAAAGCGGGAATGAATTATCTTTGTTCGACACAGACACACACACACACTCACTTTGGTGAGAAGGCATGAACTGTTTTATTTTGAAGATCTGACTCCATTTATAGTATTTC
>WBMY01007372.1:1939-28342 GCA_013397315.1 Donacobius atricapilla | reverse complement strand
CCTTGAATTAAGGAAAACATTTCTTCTGTTTATAATGCCGGTGTGTGAGAAACTGCCTAAACTGTGAAAACTGTGAGACACAAAGAGAAGGCTGAAAAATCTGCGAGATATTTATCCAAAACTTTGGCAAAATCCAGATAAGACACAGAGCTCTGGACTCCTCCTCCAGTGCCACCAGAGCCTCGTGCCCTGTCCTTAGTGAGGGAAAAGCTCCTGGTTCACCTCTCCCGGGGCAGATTTTCCAGGGCTGTGACTTCTGGGGTTTTTTTAAAATGCTCTCTTGTGGTACCTCCACGAGGTTTTCCAAACAAGCCCCTCCCCATCACAAAACCCTTGCTCCTCACGGAGCTTTTTGTGGTCCTGTGAGGGTTTCAGAGCCTTCTCAAAGATTAAATTCACCCCGTTGCTAAAACACTTCCAGTGCCAGGCACAGACTGAGCAGTTTGCAGGGGAAAACTGTTCCAAGGTCCTCAAGCACAGCTCTAATCAATTCTGCAATTGATAAATGCACTGGATAACTCCCACCCCTCCCATTTCCAAAGACATAAACAAGCCACAGACCGTCCTGGGATGGAATCCCAGCCCAAGTTCTGAAATCCAGCACATTATCTCACATTAAATGCACTCCTAGAATCCCTCTGCTTTCTGTTTAATTGAAGTGTGACACACAGAGCAAAAGATGTTAATTGAATTTTATAGCTCTCAGAAGCTGCCAGGTTGTTGGAGGTAATTTTTGCTGATGGGGAAAATTTATCTTCTCAAGCTTTATTTCTTTTTGGGTTGGAAGCACTGAAGGAGCCCTCGCTTGGAGAGACACCACATTTATTTATTGGCTTTGCTTTCTTGCAGCTAATGGTGGGTTTATTTTGCAGAAAACACGTCTAGCTTTGCTCTTAACGACACTTTCAGTAAAAATCTCATAAAAAGGAGAAAAAAAACCTGTTCAACCTCTGAACTTGAGCCTTATCTCAGATTTAATCTCGATTTGAAATGAGGGCTGACTCCTGACCTCTCTCCGCTGAACCTCCCATCACCTGCCAGAGCTCTTTGGTGAAACCCAGCTTTTATTTCTGCTTGTAACCGAGCCTGAATTTGATTTACAGTAATCCCTTCTAGGAAAGGCTGCTCTGAACTTGGGCTTGGCTGTGCCTGATCAATTAAGACAGGAAAAGAGCTGATTAGAGCTGCTCTGATAGTGGGGCCTGTTACAAACCATTCTGCATCGATTCGGGCTGCTCAGGGGGGATTTCTTACACACTGGGTATTGATCAGCACCTACAAATGAAGACATCGGAGAGGTAATTGCTCCTCCTGCAAGGCCCTGCAATAAATTTAAAACGTGGCAGCACTGAAAGTGTGATCCTCAGTAAACACATTTCGCTGCCCCAGAGGCTTGGGGCTTATCAGGAACACTGACCTGGCAAAACCTGGGCCTGGAAGTGCCATTTCACAGGACTCTTTCTAATGTTTGTGCCACCAGCTGGCAAAAAATGTATTAAGTTAAAAAAAAAAAAAAAAAGGGGAATTTGATGCTTTGAGGCAACTCGACTTACTTCCTTCCTGCCACTGTGGTGGGTAGCACAGGCTGTGCGCTGGGAGATAAATTTGAAAACTATTGTACTTATTTCTAGATATAAATATGTATTTATGTCCTCTGGAATTATATCAGTGATTCCTTGCAAACTCTTGAGGAGCAGGTCCTCTTGGTTTCTTGTAGATTGCTTAATTTGGGATCCACCACCAAGGAAAAAAAAAGAAAAAAGTCAAATATGGCACTGATAACAGCATTCATCACTTCCTGTCTGGTGAACACTTGTCTCCATGTTCTCCAGGAAAAGAGAGAAGGTTCATTGGCAGGTTGATTAGAGGAGCTAATTGCATTTTTATTAATGGGCCTGCCAGGTTTTCTTAGTGGTGGAGTTGCCAGGCCTGCAGCAACCAGAGCCGACTTTTGCTCCTTGTTGTGCTCTGAGCGTTGGTGCTCAGCAGAGCAGGGCGAATTTCATTAAATAAAGACTGTAGTCAGTGTGAGACCTCTAGCTTAACACAGAATGTGGGCAGGAAAAAGAGACAATTAAAACGAAAAGGAGATGAAAGGGTAACACAGAATCATAAAATCCCTGAAGAGACCATGAGCAGAGACAGCTCCCACTGTCCCAGGGTGCTCCAAGCCCCGTCCAGCCTGGCCCTGGGCACTGCCAGGGATCCAGGGGCAGCCCCAGCTGTTCTGGGAATCTGTGCCAGGGCCTGCCCAGTGATGCCCAAAGTTTTATCCTCCCTGTATTCCAGGCTCTGCTCTGCCCCGGGCGCAGCTCTGAGCTCACACCCAGGGGCACTCAGCTCTCTGCACACAGCAGCCACACAAAACAAATCCTGCTCCCAATGCACACCAAGGACAACTTTCAGGCCCCAAAGCACAGCCCAGGCTGGGCTGGAGGCAGGAACAAGAAGGACGGGACCTCACAGCCTGCAGCTGGCGCTGCACAATGAAACCCCGAGGTGCAAATGGACCCAAACTTATCCAAGGGTGAGACCTGGGGAGCCTTTGGCCATTTGGGGACCATTTTGGGTCCGCCTTGGCTGCAGCCCTGGCCAGGCTCTTGTCCTGCCCGAGGTGGATCCTAAAGGCCTTTCAATAAATCTCTGCTTTATTCTCTGGCTCTGGGCGGTCTCTGCTCCATCTCAGCCTTCCAAGGCATCACCACCCTCACAGCAATGATTTTCTTTCTAGAACATTTGTCCATGGAGCAGCAGCCACATCTCCCAGCATCTCTGCTTCCAGAAAAACTTCCAGAGCCCTCGGAAGGTCCCAGATCCAGCCCCAACCCTTGTCCCCTGGAGCCTCCCTGGTGACAGAGCCAGCAGCTGGCAGAGATAGAAAATTCGATTCACATCTTTCATGTTGTGTGGGTTTTAACTGCATCCTCCTCATCCCCATGATGAGGAAATAGAGCTCCTTTAACCCCCAGCACACGCCTGCCCAATTGTGAACGATCTGCTGAGGCCTCCAGGGAGACACCTGGAATCTGAGGTTGCTCCTGGCCAGTATTTGAATTAAATCCACGCTTGTTCCCTGTATTTTATGCAGAAATCTCACTTAATGTGCTTGAAGAAGAAACTCACCCCTTTCTAGACAGAACATTTGTTTATTGATTATTTTACTACGTGTTTGTTGACGCCACAATTCCGTCTTCCGCAGGAGAAAGGGGAAGAACAAAGGGAAAATGACACATCGAGTCTGAGGGGAGAATTCCTGATTCTGCTTGGGAACAGGAGCTGAGCAAGCAGAAAACAAAACCTTCTGTAGAAACGCACCCCAGATGTAATCCGAAGTTGTTAAACAGCAAAACTCTGTGTGATTTGATAAAAACAATTTGATAAAAAAGATTTGATAAGGAATCCTGTCTGTTGGACACAAGTTTCACTAATCCAGGGCCCTCATGAACAATTCCTATTTTTGAATTAATGAATAATGTGCGCAATGTTTGATAAGCTGCCTCCACCAAGCCATACAAGCACAGAATGTACAATCCTAATTAGCTGCTTTGCCCAGCTACTTAAATTGTTTTGCACATGCCAGCAAATGTAAATACACAATTAGGACGTGCTTAGTTAAAAGGCAAAGCAAGATAAAGTACAGCTATTATTATCCAGAACAAAAATCTTCATGATCTTCATCACAGCGGGGGCTAATTAGGTTGGTAAAATGTGCGAATGAGCTCAGCTGATTGTTTAGGGGTTGGAAAGCAGGGCCAGGCTGGAGAGTCCAACACTGAGTGTGTGGAAGGTTTGTGATTATTGGTTCTGGGAGCTGCTGTCTGCACAAGTGTGAAAATAATCCGCATTAGGAGGTTGTGCTAACAGGAGTTAGGAAAGCGGTCACAGGAGATCTTCATGGCAGATGAACCCCAAAAATGTCAATTGTTTCACTGGTTTGTGTGTCTGGGTGTCTTCCTACTTATATTTGGGGAGTCAATAAAATCCAGCTCATTGTCATTCATTGGTTTGAAGAATAAAGTTTGAGGGGAAAATGGAAAAAGATGTTTTTCTTTCTCTCTTTGAGCATTTGCCCATTCCCTGTCTCAAAACCCTGCATTTCCTCGTGCTCCAGATTGTCTGGGATTAGGAAATGCTTCTAGAGTTTGCGCCAGAGAAGATAAAGAGGAACTTTCTTCCAGGGAATTTGAAGCATCCTGCTGTGGATGTTTTACTTTCAGGTTGGAGGTGATTCCCCTCAACCTGAAACAAAAGGTCTGCTACAGCAGCCTGGCAACTTCTCTGCTGCCAAACACACACCAGGAACTAATTAAAATAACTAATTAACTGCAAAGGTTTCAGTGTTTGGATAAAGGCTGATTTTGCCAGCTCCAATCCATCCTGCTTCTCCCAGGAATGTGCACCCCAAATTTGTGCACCTGAATTCCTCGGCAGAGGACGCACCGTGGACACCTGGCAGGGAAAGTCAGAGGGGAAGCGACACCAAAGCCGCCACCAGAGTCCTGATTCAAGACCCTGCTGGCTCTCCAGTGGTGGCTTTGTGTGGCTTGGTGTCCCTTGGGGTCTGTCCCTGCGAGGGGCGTCAGCAGCTGGGACTCCTGGAAGAGGAAACAGGAATGTTGTGTAAATAAATGAGTGGAGGCAAAGCAGAGACCACCACTCATCCCCTCAGTGAAAGCACTGGTGATTCCCTTTAAAGCAAATTCCTATTCACAGTCATGGCATTGTTAAAGCTTTTTTTTAATGACATAAAATAAAATACTAATAAAGCTTTATTAGTGTTTCACCTCACCCTCCCTCTCTTCACTCCTCATCTGAATTTTAATCGTGGTGTCTTTCCCGTCAGAATTTTAATTGCGGTTTCTTTCCCGCACCACTCCGAATCTGAGGAGGTTCCAGCAAAGCCAGAGAGGAGCAATTGGTGCAGTCTGATCCCGGCTCAGATAAGCTGGGTTTGCCTCATTAAGCGTGCCTGCAAGCTGATTAAAACGGAGCCCATCCTTCTCATCTTACAGGCACTCGGTGTCTGTGGGACACGGGACACCAGAGAAAGCCTCCCGTGTCCCTGACCCTCTACCTGCGCGCCAAAGCAGCCAGGCCTGAGCGAGGTCTCATCTTCCCCGAGGTGTTGCCAGGTGCTAATTAGCCTCGGGACCTTGTAAAAAGGGAGAAAGTGCAGGAAAAGATTTCGGTGGAGATTGGTTTCATGCCCGCTGTGTAGAACTCGGCCCTGCAGGAGTCTGTCGGATTTATTCCCACTTCGTGCTTCTTCCAGGGATGGACTCTGCACTTGTTAACACAAGTACCTGTTGCTGATTGAGTGGCTATTTTAGCAGGCTGAATTTCCACATTCCCTATCCAGGGCTGTCTGTAACATCCCCAAAGCAGAGCAGGAATACAGAGCAATGTTTAAATCCCTCATTTTTTTTTGTTAATTTGGCTCGGCTAAGGAAAACTTCCATCCTGGACCTAAAAACTGGTTTATTAGACCACTCTAAAACAACGAGAGAGCACAGCAAGTTCCTCAGTCCCAGGGGAAAGTGGGCAGGGCTGAACCAAGGCACAGGTCCTCGTGTCCCGGCCCCGATTCAATTCCCAGCATCGTCATGGAAAGCATCCTTGATTCCCCGATAGCCTCAGCCCCACGCGCTCCCGCCTTTCCCATACAGGCCTTTGGGGAGCTGCGTGTGGATTTGGCCCGGGCAGACACCCCTTTTTTATTTATTTTTTGCTGTTTCACTGTTCCATTGGCTGCAAGGGAAGGAAGTGGCGAGGGAGCGGAGCTGGTGCCCGGCCGCTCGCAGCATTCCCAGACTGCCGAGGATGCTCATGCCCTTGGCAGGCTGCTGGCTGCTGTGGGCTCACCTAAAAGTGCTTCTGGCTGCTGCCAGAGCCTTCCCAGCCCGCAGAGAGCCCTGCCTGTGGATACCCGACCCTCCTCTTGTCCCGTTTCCCACTGTTCCGTTACCCCGCGGAACCGCGCAATCACCGTCAATTCCTCCTCGGGGGGATTGCATCCAAAGCTTTTGGGCTTTTTCAGGTCATGTGTGCCAGACCTCAGAGCGACCTTAGCTAACAATCCCTTGCTTCCCTTCCTCTTTCGCGTGCTTTCTTTCCAGGATCAACCTCTTTCCAACAATAATATTAATGTTGGCAGCCTGTCCCGCTCCGTTTCGCTCTGGTGTGTGTCTGGAGCAGAGAGGAGAAGGACAAAGCTCCCTGTCTTTAAAACTTTAAAGCACTCCTCTTCCAGCCATGCTTGGGGCCTTTTCTTCACATTTGTTGTGTTTCTGAGCTGCAGATTGAGGGGTTTGTTGTAAGAGAATCCCGTGCCCAGCACCAGTGACTGGTGCAGAATCCCTCAGGGCTTTGCTGGGTTTGTTCCCATCCCTTTTGATATTCCTCAGACATTAAGGGGAATTTACAGAGCTTGTTCCCGTCTGATATTCCTGACTCAAAGGGCAACTCAGAACCAGGAGCAGTCACACACAATCACTTTGTTTCAACTTTTATTCATCCTGTGCATTCTGTGTTAAGAAAATAAATCGCAAAATAAGTCAAGTGCAGAATAATGCACGGACAGGAGCGCAGAGTGGGACAGAGATGGGAGGAGAGGCTGGCCCTGGAATGCTGTGCTCTGTTCTGAGGGCTGCAGTCAGAACCAGCTGCTGGGAGCGACTGATTATAAAATTATAGCAAGAATTTCGATGGACCCATTTAGTAGCAGAGAGAAACTCCTGCAGGAGTGAGGGGACCTTTCTATCACCTCAGGGCAAGGCCGGATGCATTTCCAGAGGATATTCCAGGCTCCAAGCCTGGACTCCATGAGCCGTGAATGGAGCAAAGGGACCAAGCTAAGTGACACCTCCCCTCGCACCTTAAACTTTCCTGAATCAAGAACAGAGAATTATTGCTTGGAATTAACCAGCTCGAAACTGTGATAGTTTTACAGAGCTGGCTGGACTGCAGGGTGGGTGTAACGTTGGGATAATGTTTATTTCCAGTGAAAACAGGCAGCTGAGCTCTGTTTGCACCCGGGGTCCTGTCACTACCCTGCAGGGCCAGAGGGGCTGCTTTGTATTTCAGCAGGAATTTATTCAGTCACCCCTGCAGTGAAAAAGGAAAGGATGCGGGCTCTAAACCTCCCCGGGGGAGAAGATTCCCTTATTTTCCCCATCGTCAAACCCTTCTGTGGGCTAAATATTTCTGCGCCTGAATTTTAGCTTGCTGACCATTGCCGGCTCCTTTCCCAAGGGAAAGCTGCCAACAGTTTCTCTTTCCAAAACATCTCTCTGCGTTTCTCAGCACAGGCTCAGCAAACAGTGTTCCCTTTGCCAGAACAACTGTCCCAGGGGTTGTTTCCTATTCCTGAACCAATGGAGAGCAGTGTCAGTGCCATGGAGCAATAACAGACCTTTTTACACAGCGTGTTCTAAAAGAAACTGTTGGGATTGTAAATAAAGCTTCTTTCTCTGCTGACAGCTCCGTGGATTCCATCTATTCTGTGTCCTACCGTGACACCCTTCCAGACATCCCTGGACACAACCCCCCCTCCCCAGGAAGGATGGGTGCCGCAGTGCCCAGGATGGAGAACGCTGCTGTCCCTTGTCCCCGTCCCCGGTTTGGTGATGGAACAACAGGAACCGCCGGTGCTGGGCAGTGATGGCAGAGATAAGAGCGGGCAGGGCAGGCAGCAGGGGCCAGGTCCCGTTCCAGAGGGCAGGGCAGGAAGGGTGAGACGAGAAGAGTTAATCCTCCATTAGTTTATCTGACGGCTGGAACCGCGCTTTTCCTTTTTTTTTTTTCCCATGGATTGTTGGAATCCAGAGCAGGTGGAAAACCCCTCAGGCTGCCCTGGGGGCTCCCAGACCCTGTCTGGGACCCCAGGAAAGCCTTGCCTTTGACCTCAGTCCATGGGAAAAACTTCCAACACTCAGAGATGGATTGAAAACAACAAAGATTTAAAATAGATAGTTGTCTAATTTGTCACAGGGTGAAAATTTGTACTTTTGGGTTCTTAGTATGGAAGTAGATCAGAGCAAGATGGAGAATTTTGGTGTCTCATCTTTCATCTTCTCCTGCTCCATCTCCTGCTGTGAGGGTGGCACAGAGACATTGGCGGGATGGGTTTGATGTAGAAATTGTGTGTCTAGAACAGGCAGTAGTTATTGGTACAGAACTGTAAATACAGCACGTTTTTAGAGTTAATTGGGTCAGAAACCTTTAAAAACGACCTTGGACCCTCTGTCCATGTTCCTGTGGCTGCTTTCCTTCAGTGCCCTGAGGCTGCTGTGAGGCCTTGAGATCAGAAATAGAATAAACACCTTTGCAGAGCGAGCCACAGGTTCCATCTCATCTTTTAAACCCTGGTCCAGGACTTTGAAACCCACCCCTAATTCAGGGGTTGATGGGGTGAAAATCCTGTCCAATGGACCTTTCTCGATTGCCGTCCTCCTTCCCTCCCTCCCCACTCAAACACTGCCTGGTGCAGATGTTCCAGCTGCTGCTGCTTCGCACCAGCCCCAGGCTTCTCCAACATCATCCCGGCTCTGCATCCCGAGTTCTGGGGAGAAATCACCCCCTTTGCCCATTTGCAACTGTTTATCCCATCACCTCAGCCAGCCTCAGCTTTTTTGCTCTTCTTTNGAATGAGCCCCTGTGCGAGGCGAGCCTCAGGTTCCATCTCATCTTTTAAACCCTGGTCCAGGACTTTGAAACCCACCCCTAATTCAGGGGTTGATGGGGTGAAAATCCTGTCCAATGGACCTTTCTCGATTGCCGTCCTCCTTCCCTCCCTCCCCACTCAAACACTGCCTGGTGCAGATGTTCCAGCTGCTGCTGCTTCGCACCAGCCCCAGGCTTCTCCAACATCATCCCGGCTCTGCATCCCGAGTTCTGGGGAGAAATCACCCCCTTTGCCCATTTGCAACTGTTTATCCCATCACCTCAGCCAGCCTCAGCTTTTTTGCTCTTCTTTCTGATGCTGCTGCGCAGTAAAGGGCCCTTATCCAAGGGGTTATTTATGAGAGACTTTTATTTAGGAAAAAAAAAAAAAAAACTTTTAAGACAAAACAGATTTTAAGGGCAGTAAGTCACACTGTGTCTTTCTCTCCAGAGGTTGCTTATCCCCTGATGTCAAATAAATGAGGTTTTTCAGCCTTTTCTAGTGACTTGCCTTGTTCTGGGCTGCTGATGCCCTCCCAGTGCGAGGGATGCCTCACACCCAGCTGTGGCTCAGCAGCAATTGCAGTTTGGCTGGACCTTGAAATTAGTCCCTACCCTCGTGATGGAGTCGTCAGCATCTGCTGAGGGATCATTTATTGCGCTGTCCCTTCCCATTCAGACAGGAAAACCTCACACAATAACTTCACCCCGCGGAAAAGGTCATGCCCAGGGTTCACAAAACACTGTCTGTATTCCTTTATTTATTGCTTAGCACCCCGATGCCCAGCCCATAAGCCACAAAACAGGGGAAGACAGTTAAAAAAATTACTCTGCTTTGGCACATTCCCCTTGATTTGGCAGAATTTGGGTCGAGGCTTTTGGTTTGTGTTTATGTGGAAAAGCAGGACAAAGCTCAGCTGGAGTTTCCCCGAGAGCCCCAAAGCAGAATCAGTGCAGGATTTACAGCTCTGCAGCCAGCCCATAAATCAGTCGAGGGGAACTCAAAACCCAGCCCAGGTTTGCCAGGACAGCCCCAGACTGCTCCACAGAGCCTTGTGCCCTGTTTGTGCCCTGCCCCTGATTTTCCAGGTCCCATCCCTTTTGCCCCAGTGCTCCGTGGCCACCACACCTCCTGTTTCCCTGTGTGTTGTCCCCAGCGTCCCCACGTCAGCGACGCCCCTGCACTTATCACTCGCAGCAAACAGCTCTTTCCCCTCCACATATTTTTATTTTTGAGTGTCACATGTGGAAAACCCAACAGGACGATCACTCAGCATGTACCTTGTGTCTGCTGCCTGCTGGGATGTCACAGCAGAAATGACAAATGAGGGAGGGAGGAATTCAGAAAACACCAAATGGCTCAAGAGGCAGCGGGGCAAATCGAGTCCAACCCTGCTGTGGTTTTGCTGGTCTTGATAGAGGTGCAAAACCAAGAGACAAATACTCAGATGTTCCACTGGTTTGTCAGCAGGCAAGTGGTAAAAATCGTTTAGCACTTTTCCTTGAAGAATGATGATGATTTTTTTCTTTTCTTGCCACAGAACTCCTGTGGGCACAACGAGGCGTTCCCCAAAGAGCTCTGATGATCTCATCCCAGGAAACCTTTATCCCAGGCAGCGCTCCCTCCTCACAGCACAACTGCTGGATGATTCTCCCTTTGCTCTGGCATCCACCAGGGTTTCCATGGGGATTGATGTCCCCTACCATACGTGATCCATCCTGCCATGGGGAGGATGTGCCACACGCCAGCACCCCTGATCCCCAAAGTTTTCTCTTCCCCGTATTCCAGGCTCTGCTCACACCCAGGGGCACTCAGCTCTCTGCACACAGCAGCCACACAAAACAAATCCTGCTCCCAGTGCACACCAAGGACACCTTTCAGGCCCCAAAGCACAGCCCAGGCCGGGCTGGAGGCAGGAACAAGGACGGGACCTCACAGCCTGCAGCTGGCGCTGCACAATGAAACCCCGAGGTGCAAATGGACCCAAACTTATCCAAGGGTGAGACCTGGGGAGCCTTTGGCCATTTGGGGACCATTTTGGGTCCCCCTTGGCTGCAGCCCTGGCCAAGCTCTTGTCCTGCCCGAGGTGGATCCTAAAGGCCTTTCAATAAATCTCTGCTTTATTCTCTGGCTCTGGGCAGGCTCTGTTCCAGCTCAGCCCTCCAAGGACATCAACACATTAAGGATTTTCCCCATGTGGGACAACCTGTGGCTGTCACTGGAGATGCTGGAAGAGCCTTTTCTCCTGCTAAGTGACCCTTCCATGAGACATTCCAGGGATTTGGAATCCCTCGGTGTCCAGCATGAGGATTCACAGCAGGGAGAGGGGAGATGGGACACTCAGAATTCCGGGTGCTCCACAGGGAGGGATTTGCTCATTTTCCCCTGTATTCTGCATGGAACAGCTTTTGAATCCAACATGCAGCAATATCTGACAGTCACCAAAGGGGATTCACCTCCCGGAGGGATGCCAGATCCCAGAATTATCAGAATTCTTCATGTGCACAGTGTCCTTAGACAAGCTGTGAGACCTCAGGGATAATTTTCCTTGTCGTGAATTCGGCCCTAATCACATTTTTTCCAAATTTGGAGTGGTCACAAAAGGCAAAAAGAGAAAGATATGAACTTTAAAATGATCTGGAGGGAAAAAAAAAACACATAAGGATGCAGAAATGTGAGAGAAAAAAAATAATGTTAAAAGGAAAAATAATGTTTAAAGTAAAAATATGTTTAAAGGAAAAAATAAGGTTTAAAGGAGAAATGGTAAAAGAGTGGGGTGCTGGTGGTCCAAGAGCAGGATAAAAGGATGTAACCACACTGTCACAATCAGTGTGATACTTTAATTTTCACCTCATCTTAAAGCTGCCTCTGGTTTCAGTCACCATCCACCAGAAATACCCTGGAATTAACTCTCCTGTGGTATTTTCAGTAATAGAAACACTTCCCTCTGAAATTAAGTCCTTCAAGAACTGCTCTGGCAAGGACTCGGATCCCATTCAGAGGAATTCACAAGATTTATTCCTGTGTCCACTGCCGCCAGTGGGATCTTCAGCTCCTGCCTCCATCCCAATTAATTTTGTCTCCCAGTGTTTACCCAGCTTTGTGCTGCGGGCACTGGAAGGTTCCACAACCCCTGCTTGGGGCGAGATAATTTCATGTCCTTCTGAAGGTACAGCAAGATCCCTGGAGCACCGAGCACTCCGTGAACCTCTTGTGAAAATCACGATCCCTCATTTGCCCTGCCCGGCAGTTTCAGTTTGCATTCCAAGCATGATTTTACGCAGGACTCTGGAATTTCTCATTAACTGGGGTACAACCATTTCTAGGAGCTTCTGAGGCATTTTGCAAATATTTGCAGCTGGGGCATGTGGCAAAAAAAAGGGGTTGAAGGGAGACATAATTGATGTCAGCTCAGTAACACTCATTCATCAAAGGATAATTGTGCTAATTACAACTTTGGCCATAAGTCATGTCCATCCCACAGGGGGAGGCCCCATCCCAAGTGTCCGAGGTCAGGCTGGACGGGGCTTGGAGGCACCTGGGATGGTGGAAGGTGTCCCTGTGGAACCAGATAATCTTTAAAGTCCCTTTCTGTTGGATCTATTCATCCATAACGGGATGGGGTGACCGAGAGGCGTTCCATGGGATTTTTATTTCATTGTCAGTCTCAGTGAAGGTGGAGACAGAAAAGGTGATAAAACTCACCCCGTAACAACAGAAGCCGAAGTTCTCTTTGTTCCAAGGCCTTTTAAAAGTTTTTTGGCCAATAGGGCAATGCTAAAAGCTTGCAAGCATCTACTTAAGCCAGTCAATAAACACTACACGTGCACCTTACCTTATACAATAGTTGCTTGTTTTATTTATTATTTATTATTTATTGTTTATTATTTATTATTTATTATTTATTATTTATTATTTGTTATTTGTTATTTATTATTTGTTATTTGTTATTTGTTATTTGTTATTTATTATTTAATAGTTATTTACTGTTTACTGCTTACTATTTGCTATTTGCTATTTGCTATTTGCTATTTGCTATTTATTTATCAAATTTTGTTTATTTTTTTAATTGTTGGGTTTTTTTATTTTTTGCAGCTCGGAAACTTTCTGTGCTCCAACTATTTCGAGGCCCTAAAATTCAACTCTGTTCCAAACCTCTATCTGTGTAAGCTTACTGCCAAGCTGTGAAAGTCCTCTGCTTTTTCAGTTCCCACACCTTCCCACCTAAACCATTGCACAATCCTCTCTCTTTATCCCCTTGAATGCTCCCGTTTGAACCAACTACTCCTCACCTTCAGCTTGAGTGGTGAAACAGAGCAAACCCCACAGGAAAACCCATTCCCATGCTGTACATTTGAAGCAGAGCGGCTTCCAGGAGGACTCAGATGCTGAGCAAAGTTGTTTTCTCCTTGAGGAGTGAGGAGCTGAACCTTATCCCTTGCAGCTGCCTCAGTCATTCCCGTGCAGGCTCCTGCAGCAGCTCAGAGCTGGCAGTGCCCCCCTGGCACTGCCTGGGCTGAGTCTGAGCTCAGCCCAGGGGGCACCAGCCCATCCGGGGCTCCTCTTGGAAAAGGGATCCATGCCTCAGCTGTAAAGAAAAGGCTCTGAATCAAAAATAGGGGTTTCTGCAGGGAGGGCTTTACAAAGCATTTGCTGTTTCTAATTTTGGTGAGGAAATGGGCAATTACTGCCTTAAAAAAATTAAATGTCGTGTCATTTCAAACTGTCTTAATTTCACATAAACGTCTTGCTACTTGTGGCAGAGGCTGCTGGAAATCTCCCCTGACAGCAGTGCCATGTTGGCCAAGAGATGTTTGATTGGTGCTCCAGCCTTCTCTTCGTGTGGGTTGGACTGGTCTGGAGTCAGGTAATAAAATCATCTGCTCAATTTAGCTTCGAAACATAAATTTGAGCGGGTCAGTGTTCATTTTATAGCAGCTCCACCTAATCCGTCCAGAGAGGCAGCTAAAACCAGGTTTGGCCAGCACTAAACCAGCTGACTGCAGCAGAGGGAGCCTGGAATTTCGATGTGTGTGTCCCCAGGCTTTGGCTGAGGCCCAGCTCTACCTGCTCCCCAAAAGGGCTGGGCGGGTCAGGGTGTGCTCAGGTGCGCACACCTCGGGGTCTGAGTCACCTCCACGCCTCTCCAGGTCGTGATTTCTGGGGTAAAACATGACCTGTAGGCTGGGATTAAATGGCAGTGCAGATATCTGGGCACCAGCCTGCCTAGATTTTGTCCCAGAAGGTTGAACTGATCCCCAGTTTAATCTGAACTTTCTGCCACTCGGTGTGATCTGCAGTTACAGCGCCCTGCTGAGCTGGGGTTGGCACCCACCGGGCACCGAGCACCAAACCCTGCAGTCAGATTTTCTTTAAAGGACGTCCCAAAGCCACTGCTCCTTCCCAAAGGGAATTCCAGGCTTGAATCCCAATTATCTGAATGAACTCGCTGGTCTCACAGCCAAGCAGAAACCCCACCACTTTCACCTGTGCCGTTGGCCCAAACTCATAAAAAATCTCTTCCTTGGGAGTCGATGTCTCACCAAAGGAATTCTTCAGTGGCTGTCGTGCCTTTCACCCCGCGGAGTTCCAGTTTGGAGAGTGACAGGGAATGCTCTATTCCCAGAAATCTGTGAGGTTTGGAGACAGGGAATTAAAAGGCAAACGGGCGTCTCCCACCGCGCCGAGCTCCTGTGGGCTGGAGCTTCCCTAATTTTTAATGTTGGTTGGAAAACGTCACCATGTGTCACTTCGACATCTCGGTGGGTTTGTCAGACTTTGGAAGCAAAGGGAGAGTCAGCAGTGGTGGGACAGGGAGGCCCCGATGGACACAGGGTTTGTGCCAGAGCCCAGCTCAGCTGTGCCTGCTAATCCAGCCCGGGGCAGAGGGAATTAATGACAGAGCTTGGGAAGAAAAGTCAATAACAGGATTGAAACCTTCCCACAGGTTTCTCTCGAGTGAGATCTCCCGGATAACTTGTGCTGATGGTAAAAAGCGGTGCCAGGTGAGATTTTATCATTAATTAGAGGTGCCCAGGCTTCAGCCAGCTCCTGGGAAGCTCCATGAGGTCATGGATGAACAGGCTCCAAGGGAAAAAAAAGGCAATACAGATGATTTTCTCCAACAGATTCACTGTGATAAGCACATTCCAGTGACTCAGTGCAGAGCGAGGAGGTGCTGGATTTTTTACATCCACGAAGAAATCATGCAGCATAGAAAAATCCAACAATGTCTTTTTTTTTTTTTTTTTCTTTTTTGTCCACTGGTTGTATTTAAAATTATTATGATGAATAGAAAATCTCTGGGCATTTACTGTACCTTACCCAAGAGTGCTCTGCCCATGAGGTCACACTTCGTAGTGTGACGGGAAATTAAAAAAAAAAAAAAAAAGCTTAAAATTGCTTCCAGCCAGTTCTGAGGGAGGTCCTGAGTGACCAAATTCCCTGTCCTTTGAAACCAGTCCAGATCACGCTGGCTGGGGCCCGATTCAGCGCGGAATTTGTTTTTCCCATCATGTGAGAGGGAGAAAACGTCCCGTCCAAGGAGGGCGATGTCAGCTCGGACGCAAACGCGCTCGGCACTGAGACCCGGGGAGAGGGCTCGGCAACATGAGAACTTTCTGCGCTGCCTCGTGCACAAAACCCTCTTGGAAGGACTCAGAACAAACCCAGAGCTCACTGGAAACATCTCCCTTGTTTGTTTTGGCTTCCAGAGCTTTTCTAAGTGTAATTACCCGCAGTTGAGAAATGGAGAGGGCGAAAGAATCCTTGTGGTTCGTGCTCCGGGGCGGCGGCTCGGGAGACCTGGGTTGATTTCTAACCTCTGTCACGGTGTCGCGGCAGGAAAAAGAGATTTAATTCGTCTGCAGGTCGATGTGTACAGGCTGGGATGAGGCTGCCCTGCAGCAGCAGCCCCTGGCCCTGAGGTGAACCCCTCCGTGTCCTGCTGATCTAATGGAATTCAGACAGATATATAGAATTATATATCCATTTTTAAGTGTCTCCGGTGCTTATATATAAATATATAAACCTCTCTTAACAACACCACGCTGCTTCAGAGGGGCGAAAATCCCCCATTCCTGCACACAGCCGCACATCCCTTGAAGCACGCGGACAGGAATGGATTTGTGCCCTGCAAGGACCAACCAACATCTTCATTAAGAGCCCCGCTTGCTGGGCAGTGACAAATCTTTCCCTCAGAACAGGGTGATTAAGGTTTAATTTTACTCTGGATTATGGGCAGCTCTGCTTGCAAAGCAGCCAAGGTTGGGCACATGTTGCCTGGAAATGAACGTTCCTCCCCAAAGTGCTTAAGCAGCTTTGGATAAGAAATGATGGTTTGGGGAAGATTAGGAGAGCAAAAAAGACCTCCAGGCTAAGAGGACGTCCAGAGAAAGTGCCATCATGGGCTCAGGAAGAAATGCAGAGGGTCTGAGGCTTCCCAGTTGCTTGGGAGAGTTGGAGGAAGCTGGTGGGAAAAGGATAGGTTGGTGAAGGTGATGGATTCACAGAGGGGCCAAATTCATGGGGATGAGGCGGGAGGGTGTTTATAAATCGTCAGCAGGGAAATTTCCAGGCTTCGATTTGCTTAGTCAACCAAATCAGCACTCCTGGAGGTTTTTATGATGTGGCAGCCACCGGGAGCATCACTCGAGGTGAAGTTTGGGTGTCATCTTCAACAGAGTGGGGAATAAAATCTGCCTTGCCCAGCCCAGGAGCGGAGTTTGGGAGATGCACAGAGGGCTGGAGGAGAAGCAGAGGGAAAGGAAGAGAAGCCTCCCGGGGCTGGGATGCAGATATTTGTCCTGATATGCAGTTCCCTGCTCCTGCAGATCCTTACAGGTTCATTCTGCCAGAGAATGGCATTTAAATGCAAGCAGTGATGATTATTTGTTCTCAAACACATATGTTCTTCCCTCCCCTGGGAGCAGGGGGAGGAGGACAGCGATGAGAGCCGGCGAATGTTTCACCCTCGCTGCAGTGACAGCTTTGATTTGTGAAACAGCTTGGAATAAAACGCCGGTAATTTTTCATGGAAAAACCAGTGGACATAATTTTTGTGTGTCTGAAAGAGAACAGCAGAGAGCTGAAATGCCTGGATACACCATTGTGTGAGTGCCAAAATCCCGGATGGATATAAAACTCGGTGCTTTCAACCCAGAGAAATAACATTACAATCATCCCTGGTTAAGCAGATTCTGCTTGTTTATTGTTTTCCAGTATCTGCAGCTCTGCTCATCAATTTTTCACATTATTCCTCGGCTGTTCCCTCGTGCTCTGTCTCTTTGCTGGTTTGATGTTTTCTTCTCTGGAGATTTCTTCCATAAATTTTTATTATTTCCTCCGAGAAATCTTTTTTTTTATGATTCCCAATAAGAGTTGGGACTGCGATACGGTGGAGGGAGAGGAGAAAGCTGGCCAGTGGAAACTCCTTTAACTTAATGCCATGGAAAAACCCCTCTGGCTCCCTGTCAGCCAAAGAAGGTCAAACGCAGTCCGAGCTGCGGCTCTGCCAATGGATCCTAAATCCAGTATTTAACATCGATCTCCAGCTCCATAAACACCATCCTGAGAGTGCTGACAGCGGCCCTGACATCAGCCCTGTGATGACACAGGGCACAAACATGACTTCACACTGCCAGCCCTGCTCCCAGCAAGCGCCAGAACAGACCTTTTGTTTAATTAGTCGTTGCTAATGAGGCTTGGTGCCAGGATGAGGTGGGTTGAGGGGAGCAAAGCTGGGCTTTGCTTGGGGCAGGGGATGTTTGACGTTGGTGGCGCAGGGGTTTAAAACTGGGGTTTAAAGTAGGGGTTTAAAAGCAGGGGTTTAAAGCAGGGGGTTTAATGCAGGGTTTAAAACAGGAGTTTTCAGGAGGGGGTTTCAAAACAGGGGTTTAAACCAGGAATTTAAAGCAGGGAGGTTTAAAGCAGGAGTTAAAGCAGAGGTTTAAAGCAGGGGTCTTTAAAGCAGGAGTTTAAAACAGGAGTTTTCAGGAGGGGGTTTCAAAACAGGGGTTTAAAACGGGTTAAATCAGGGGGCTTTAAAGCAGAAATTTAAAACAGTTTTCAGCAAGGGGGTTTAAAGTAGGAGTTTAAAGCAGGGGTTAAAGCAGAGGTTTAAAGCAGGGGGGTTTAAAGCAGGAGTTTAAAGCAGGGGTTAAAGCAGGAGTTTAAAGCAGGGGTTAAAGCATATCTTGGGCTCACCGTGGCTGTGGGAGCCCAGGAGCTTTTCCAGGCACATCCAGCACCAGCCCAGCACCCAGGTGGTTGGAGGTGGAGCTGGAGCTGGAGCTGGAGCTGATCTTCAGCTTCGGGGGAGGTTTGTCGGGATTCATCTTCAAAGAGATTTGTGGAGATTCACCTTCAGCTTTGAGGGAGATTTTTGGAAATCCGTCTGTGTGTGATCTGGAGGAACCCAGCCCCACGGAGGGGAATAGGANGGGGTTTCAAAACAGGGGTTTAAACCAGGAATTTAAAGCAGGGAGGTTTAAAGCAGGAGTTAAAGCAGAGGTTTAAAGCAGGGGTCTTTAAAGCAGGAGTTTAAAACAGGAGTTTTCAGGAGGGGGTTTCAAAACAGGGGTTTAAAACGGGTTAAATCAGGGGGCTTTAAAGCAGAAATTTAAAACAGTTTTCAGCAAGGGGGTTTAAAGTAGGAGTTTAAAGCAGGGGTTAAAGCAGAGGTTTAAAGCAGGGGGGTTTAAAGCAGGAGTTTAAAGCAGGGGTTAAAGCAGGAGTTTAAAGCAGGGGTTAAAGCATATCTTGGGCTCACCGTGGCTGTGGGAGCCCAGGAGCTTTTCCAGGCACATCCAGCACCAGCCCAGCACCCAGGTGGTTGGAGGTGGAGCTGGAGCTGGAGCTGGAGCTGGAGCTGGAGCTGATCTTCAGCTTCGGGGGAGGTTTGTCGGGATTCATCTTCAAAGAGATTTGTGGAGATTCACCTTCAGCTTTGAGGGAGATTTTTGGAAATCCGTCTGTGTGTGATCTGGAGGAACCCAGCCCCACGGAGGGGAATAGGAAGCAGAGCTGGTGCCCTGGGGCTGCAATCACATGGAAAGCCAGACTAAGACATTCCCAAAATTGCTGGGCACATCCCACGCCAGCCCGTCACTCAGGTAAATGAACCAAAATCTTCAGCTCTGGGGCTGATCTTCAGCTTTTGAGGAGGTTTTTGGAGATTCTTTTTCGGTTTTAGAGGTCGTTTACAGAGATTTATCTTCAGCTTTGAGGGAGACTTTGGAAATTCATCTGTGATCTGGCCAAACCCAACCCTACAGAGGGGAATAGGAAGGCTCCCAAGGAGCAGAGCTGGTGCCCTGGGGCTGCAATCACATGGAAAGCCAGACTAAGACATTCCCAAAATTGCTGGGCACATCCCTCTGAGGAATGATGGGGTGTGCTGCCGTCAGTGCCCTGCCAGTGCTGAGCCCGTGGATGTCCTTTCTGAACTGAATTAAAATCTAGAACCACCACCACTGAATCACCCAAAGCCCAGCAGAAATATTTAGGAAAAGGAAATGTTCCAAGTGACCACAGTGGGATTCAGGGGAATTCACATTGTAACTCTTTTTAAATAAAATTACTCAGACTTGACAAAATTACTTTTCACCTCCCCAGTGATCCCCACCTTCACTGCATCCATGAAATTCTGTGCCCACAGAACGAGGCGATAAAAGCCAATCCAACGGGAACAGCAAGAGCCAGGACTTGGGATGGTGTAAATAAAGCCCTGGGGTGACATCACCGGGGCTGAAGGGATTTATACCCGCCGAGGATCTGGCCCATCAAGTGGGAATAACTCTTTCTGCCCTGTGATTTATGCTCTCCAGTTATTGACTGCTCTGAAACGAGCCTCTGTTATAAACAATCCGGGCAGCAAAGAAGGCAATTGTGCCTTAATGAGCCCATGGTTCAAAGCACTGCCCCGCTGCACTGACCCTTCTATAGATCAGAAAGTCTCCTTGATTTAATTACCTTACAGAACCCCAGACTAGACAGCTCCAAACCTCATTTATGCCCTGATCTCGCTATATTTTTTTTTGATTTTGGTGCACTTTATAGTGATTTACAATTCAGCCAAGGGACTCTTCGGGCAGCCGAGGAGAATTGTTTAGAGGGGTTTGTGTGCAATTACATTTTTAAAAAGGAAAGGAAAAGGAAAAGAGAAAAAAAAGCACATTTTGAGACTCAAAGGTCTCCTCTCCTCTCCCAAGCACAAATAATAATCAGTTCTGCCTTATTAAGTGTAAATGACTAGAAACTTCAAGGGTAGAATTAAGGGAATTTAAATCCAAGGCGAGACCCCGCACACACTGGAAATGTTCCCATTTGGAAGTTCCCAATCCAGTCGTGCACGCAGCTCTCAGCAGATATTACAGGGCTGTTCCACCAGGATCATCTCAGCTACCAGGGTATTTATTTTCCCCTCCCAATCTGTGGCACGGAGCAAGGTCTCCAAAACAATGTTCCCTTGCACTCACCAGTGCCTCGTCCCTCCTGTCTCAGGACGAGCCTCTCATTACATGGGCCTCAAAACATCCTCAGAAATTAATCCAAAATTAATCAAATGACCCAGATTACATCTTCATTTCTCCTGGAGCAAGGCAAGCGTGCAGCAAGCAGCCCTGGCTCCTCTCTGCTGCTTCCTCAGCGCAGGGGATTCCATCTCCCCGCTGGCAGGGAGGGATGGGAGATAAAATCATGGATTGACATCACAGAATCGTGGAGCAGTTTGGGTTGGAAGGGACTTGGAAGCCCATCCAGTGCCACCCCTGCCAGGGGCAGGGACACCTCCCACCAACTCCGGATGCTCCAAACCTGGCCTTGGACATTCCAGGGATGGGGCAGCCACGGCTTCTCTGCGAATTTTGCTGCAGAGAGCACCAGTGCTGGTCATGGATCCTGCTGAGGGCAGATTCGGGTCAAAAAGGGACCGGGACTGGCTCTCCCAGGCTGGAGGTTGTGGCTGGGTTGGGCTGAGACCAGGACAGGGCAGCTCTGGCTCCTCGGATGCTGTCAGAGGTCAGAGCAGCTCCGCAGTTTGCTGGTTGTGTTTCACTCTTCACATTCTTGTTTTGTGACAGAACTGGATCACTGAAACTGCCACATTATTCCCTTTCTTCCCCTCCCTACTAATTAGTAGAGACACTTATTGCAGCTTTAATAGGGAGAAACAAGTTCCCTCTCTCCTTTTCCAGCCCTAAAAATACAAGAGTGTATTTTCCAGAGGAGCTGGTGATTGAGGTTTAAATGTTCAACCTGAATACATTAAAATGCTCCAAACATCAAGGAGAAAAAGGAAGCCCTGATACCCAGAGGAAAGTGGGGTGCTTGAGCTGAGTTACAGCCCTGTAATTATTGCTGCTGTCAGAGCTTAAAATCTACAACATTATTTTTAGGCCCCCGTCCAATCCACAAAAAGATCTCTAAAATAATTGCAAAAGGACCTCACTGGAAGACTGTTTGTTTTGGAAAAATAGAAATCTTTGCTCCATTACGGGATATTTCAGCTTGGAGAGCAGTAATATTTTATTTGTGTTGAAAGAAGGCAGGGGCTTATTCAATATTAATAAATGGTTTAGAGCATGGGTTAAAGTTCTTTTCTTATTCTACCCTGCAACCCTGCCCAGGAGACTCCACTCCTGAGGGAGAAGATATTTCTGCTGAAGGGACTTGAAATTAGAGAGAAATAATATTCATGGGGTATAAATCTGCCCAAATCGAGATATTTTCTGCTCAATATTCTGCTGCATTTTGCACACTGGTGCTCATTAGTGGTGTGAGCTAATTAAGAGCAGTATGTTAATAGGACACCTGGCAGGGCAGCGTGCTCCTGGCCAGGACAAAGGGACCTGACCCAGTCCTGGCCCAGGCTCTTGGTTTGGAACCCTCTGAGCCCCAGACAGACCCTGGGAGTTGTGCCAAAGTCACTCCGTGACATTAAAGACTCCAAATCCAACTGTCTGTGGTCAGAGACAAGAAAGGGATGGCAAAGAGGTACCAGGAGGGAAAGAAAAGGGAAAAAACAGATCCTAAATCTGGGGGGTGCACTTTAATGAATGAGCTTTGAGGTCCCTTCCCCCCAAACCCTGCCATGGCTCTGGGGTTTCCCTGGAGGACTGCAGCCTGCAGGTGACAGAAGGGATTGAATTTTGGCTACTCCTGAGGATGCACAGACCCAAAAAAAAAAGCATTTTCTGCCTTCTTGATGTTTTCCTTTGCTTTGCTCAGTGGAAGTGTTCTTCTTCAGTGGGAGAAGTGTCTCCCTTCCACCCCAAACCCTGCCATGGCTCTGGGGTTTCCCTGGAGGACTGCAGCCTGCAGGTGACAGAAGGGATTGAATTTTGGCTACTCCTGAGGATGCACAGACCCAAAAAAAAAAGCATTTTCTGCCTTCTTGATGTTTTCCTTTGCTTTGCTCAGTGGAAGAAAGGGGAGAAGGGAAAACGTTTGAAGTCCTGGCGGCCGTGGCTGTGGCTCAGCTCTGGCACAACCCTTCAGGCTGCTCGTGCCCCTCTGGCCCCCTGGGTTTGTGCAGAGCCGTCCCAGCAGTCTGAGCCCCCTCTCAGGCCACCCCTGGGAGCTGCACAGCCCTGCCAGGTGCTCGCCCACATCCCAGGGCAGGATTGGAGCTGGACCCCGGCACAGGTGGAACTGCCAGGGGTTTAGGAACCAAAACCCTGCAGGCCCCCGAGCTCAGCTCGGCCCTTCACAGACCCCCTGACCACCGGGGTGCTGCTGGCTGCGGTCACCAAAGGCTCTGCACCCATCCAGGGTGGCATTTAAATGGGTGGCAATCAATCAGGGACTCGACTGAGGGGCCAGCACCTGGAGAACCAGCAGCACCACAACCCCCAGGGACAAAACCCCACGGGGAAACAGCTCTGGGCGAAGAGAAAAATGACACCAATAATAACAGCAGGGAGCTGAAACGGCTGCAGGTGAGTCCTGGGCATTATCTGCCCAGATCTGATTGGAATGATGGCCGGGAGTGCCTCCAGGGACGGCTTCGGAGCACAGGAGAGGTGCGCGGGAGTCAGGAATTCCCTGCCCCACCACAGTGGGATTTGCACCTCTGTCACGGTAGGACACGGAATAGATGGAATCCACGGAGCTGTCAGGAGAGAAAGAAGCTTTATTTACAATCCCAGCAGTTTCTTTTAGAACACGCTGTGTAAAAAGGTCTGTTATTGCTCCATGGCACTGACACTGCTCTCCATTGGTTCAGGAATAGGAAACAACCCCTGGGACAGTTGTTCTGGCAAAGGGAACACTGTTTGCTGAGCCTGTGCTGAGAAACGCAGAGAGATGTTTTGGAAAGAGAAAACTGCTGGCAGCTTTCCCTTGGGAAAGGAGTTATCAGTGGTTAGCGAGCTGAAATTCAGGCTCAGAAATATCGAGCCCACACCCTCTCCCACCCGGGCACTGCCCTGGCACCTCCCCGACCTGTGCGGAGCTTGGGCGCCACTGCAGTGACTCTAAAACCCGGCCAAATCTGCTTTTTTATACCACAGACGGGACAGAAGGAGCGAAACCCGAGGTGATGGACACTATTGACCACGTACCTGGGGATTTGATTAATTGCAAACCAACAGGAGCCAGCAGAGTTTCGCAAAGTCAGATCGGTTTCGGTGTTGTTGCTTTAAACATTAACCAAGCCCTGCTGCAGAACCCAGAGATGCTGAGGGGAGAAAGCTCCTTCCCCTCGATTTTTTACCTCAATATTTTTTTTTTAAGCGCTGCTTTTCAGGGCTCCCAAGTGCTGGGGACTCCTCTGCAGGCAGCAGCTGAGCGGGGCTGTTTATTTATAAGAGTCAACCAGAGCCACACAAAAGGTTATGGCCACGGGCCAAATGTCTTTGACATCATAGCCTGTCATTAATGGCATAAATCCTCCGTGATTTCATTTCCCACTGAGCCAACCAGCATCTCTCCCAGATTATTTCAAAGGAAAAAAGAGTCTAAACATTTACCTTCAAACCCCAAACAGATCGTATCGTTCCATTCTGCTTGCCCGATATTAAATATATTCTCTTGCACATGGCATTTTTATGGCAGGTTGTGACCACTCCTGGAGCTTGTTTCAGGAGGAGATAGGCTCAGAAAGAGAAATTTTCTTATTGTTCCCTCAGGGGAAAACAAGAAAAAAATGACATTTCATTCAACAAAACCTTTTCTAACCGCTGAACTTTGCTGTTTTAATGTACTTTTTGTCCCCCAGATCTCTGTCTGAAGGAGAGAAATATTTAAAAGCTTGTTCTCTGTGCCACAGCCTCTTCAGTGTGAGAATATTTAATGTGGACAGGCTGGAAAAGTTTTCCTTCACACCATTTTTGTCCCCTTTTTTCCATCATATCCATAATATGCGCGTGGTTATGTGGAAAACATCAGGAAATCACTCTGAGCATCAAAGGCCTGAATATACCTACAATACCTGAATATTTTAATTTAAATCCTTTGGGATTTCAAGCCTTCCTGACCTGCTGCTGATGGCCAATGCACTGCTTGATAAAAAGCCAGGTGGAAAATATTTGATAATAATATCAGATCATTTTTCACCAGTCATTGCTTGTTACTGAGCTGGGCCTAAAATGCCCAGGAAAAGCTTTCCAAGGCAGGGCTGGCACTAAACCTGCTGCGATAAACCAGGAATTCTCCATTTATATGCAAAAGCAGACAGTCAGAGAGGTGGCTTTGACCTCACTTTTCAGAATATTTGCTGAAATGGCTCCAGATTGTCCCATTCCAGATGAGAAGAGCCTGACAGGAGCAAATGTCCATAAAGTCAGGGAAGCTCCCGCTTATCAGCTGCCCCTCGAGGAGAGGTTAATTACCCGCAATTACAGATGAGTCCTGAGATCCAAATGAACTCAAAGAGGGCGAGTTCAGGCTCAGCCCGAGCGCAGGTCGGCTCTGGGCACACAGGGCACCCTGAGAGGTGATCTGGTGCCTCCTGATGCTGCCCCAGGCTCCTGGAGCTGCCTTTGCTCAGCCCCTGCAGGCTCCAGGGAACGGGGATCCCATGGGGCATCCATGGAGCCGGGGAGGATCCCCAGGCTGAGAGGATGAATGGGAATTTTCCCGGTGCAGGAAGGAACCCTCAGAGGCTCGAGAGAGGGAAGCAAAGCCCAACCCCGGGCTCTGGTGAGGCTGCTCAGAGGAGAAAGGACAGAACCGGAGCTGGACACGACAGCACAAAGCTCCCACCGGAGCCACCACCCCTGTCCCCATCCCACCTCCACCCCACCGCCACCAAAGCACAGCAGAAGGACCTCCAGCATACCTGAGGAGATAAAAATTGGCTGTTTCCCCTTTTTTTTTTTTTTTTGAGCGGTCTGGAATCTCAGGAGGCACCAGCGAGCAAAGGCTCCCCAGCCGTGCCGCCAGCAGGGCTGTGTCAGAGCTCTCCTGCGAGAGCCAGAGTTAAAATATTCCTGCAGAGCACCAGTAGCTTCATTCTTATGACTAACGCATCCCCGAGGTGCCATAACATGCACGGAGGCAGGGAATTCTGGGGTGCTGGAAGGAGTACAGCGAGAGGAGGAGCTGCAAGGGGAGAGGTTCTGAGGAAAGCCAGCGAGTTCTTTTTCCACCATTTATCATCCTACTTTTACTCCGCTCCTCCAAGTGCGGAGATGAAAAAGTCCCACAGCTCCAGCACGGGCTGAGCCAGCCAAGAAAAAGAAAAGCAGTTTGCTCTGCTCCCCAGGGCGCAGATTATGCCTGTTGGCTAACTTTTTTTTGGGTTTTGATACGAGCTTCAGGGAAGGAATGTGGTCGTCTCCTATCAGAGACCAAATCTCGGCCGCTGGAAGGGGCTGAGCGTGGCTGGTGCTGGGGGCAGGCAGGGGTTTGTGTGGAACGTGGCTGGGTTTTGGCACAAATCACACAGCACAGGGCTCCTCGCTGGGTAACCCTCGCCGCGCTGCTGGAAATGGGCACAGGATGGTTGGGGTTGGAAGGGACCTTAAATGTGGCCTTGTTTCACCCCCTGCCATGGGCAGGGGCAATTCCCACTGCCCCAGGCTGCTCCAGGCCCCATCCAGCCTGGCCTTGGGCACTGCCAGGGATCCAGGGGCAGCCACAGCTGCTCTGGGAATCTGTGCCAGGGCCTGCCCACCCTCCCAGGAGACAATTCCTGCCCGATCTCCCACCCAGCCCTGCCCTCTGGCAGTTTGAAGCCACTCCCTGTGTCCTGTTCCTCCATTCCTTGTCCCAGGTCCCTTTCCAGCTCTCCTGGAGCCCCTTTAGGCTCTGGAATGCTGCAATAAAATCACTCAGGAGCCCTCTCCAGGCTGAGCAATCCCAGCTCTCAGCCTTTCCCCTGAGGAGAGGTTCTGCATCCCTCTGATCATCTTTGTGCCTGCTCTGGACTCTCCCCACGCCCTTCCTGTGCTGGGGGCAGAGCAGGAGGGTGAGGAGCAGCAGGAGGCAGATCCCAAATGCCCCCAAATGGTCACAGACATTCCCAGGGCTTCGAGCTCCCTGGACGATGACCTGGGTGTCAGCAAAACTCCGCAAGCCTTCAGAGCAGATAAAGTCACCTGTAACAGTGCTGGGAGGGTTCCTCTTGACCGCCCACCACCGTCCAAACCAATCTTTGCAGTGACATGGAAATCTCCGTGGAAGGAAACCTGCCAGACTCTGACTCCCTCATTAATTAATTCCACCTCAAACACACGCAAATGGCTTTAATGAGCAACAAAACCAAGTGTGAAAACCCAGGGGACAACAGGCCTGTCCAA
>WBMY01007371.1:470226-522848 GCA_013397315.1 Donacobius atricapilla | reverse complement strand
TTTCCCCTCAGAGAGAAAAAAAACCCTTAGAGACCACGAAAAGGGTGTAGCCCAGTGCTGCACTCTCCTTTGGCCATTTCCTTTGTTTGGGTCAAGCACCCATAAGCACCCAGTAATTAGTCTCCTAGCGACTTTATGGGGAAAAATTTTGTAAGAAAAAAAAACAAAACAAAAAACAAGTCTAACCCCCAACAATCACATTGGTGTCTTACAGAAATCTAGTCACTTACTACTCTTACCTGATAAAAAGCAGAATTTCTACAGAAAACAGTATTTCAAACATCTGTTAGTTGTGCTGACTTTCTTCCACCAGATTGAAATGTGTGTTACAATGGCCTGTTACCAGCTGTGAGCAGAGCATTGATTTTTTTTTAATGTAATTACAGTAAAGTGAAAAGGCACAATTTATTTCTTTCTGAGGAAGCAGTTGGGAGGAGGGTGAATTAAAATCAAGAGAATGAATTACTAATGCGTAAATACAATTGTAAAATAATTGTGTAAATCAGATCTTTTCCTGCAAGTTACACAGAGTGAGACACAACTGTGTACAAAAACATTATTAGCTTTCTTATAATTATTTATGCAAAGGGCATTGAGACTGCAGATAAAAACTATCATGTGCTTTGCTAGACACTTATGCACTGTAACATTTCAACTGTACTTGTGACCCCACTTACTATTGGCATGTTGAACCAGGTGTGTTGTGACTGGTTTGTTTTGTAATGTGGAACAGCAAGAATAGTAGCCTTGGTCCTCTAGGTCATCATTGAGGGTGTCTTGAACTCTGATTTTTGAATAAGATTTAACATCTTTCCCCTAACCCCATTCCAAAAACGTGTATTTTCTAGTTGGATTTTTTCATTTGTTTTTCTAAACTCTGCTCATCTTCGGTTATTGGAGGATGCTTGTAAAATGATCCTTGCTGTAGAGTTCCCAATAGGTTATGGGGCTTACATATTAGGAGATAGAATCTTGATTGGCTATGTGTTTGAAAATAGTCTGGGTCTGGAGTCACATAGCTCTGAGCATGTTTATCCATGTGTACGTATGCTTGTGCAGGTGTATCCGTGGGTATAGTCCAGCTCTTAAAAATGAGCTGTCATGAGCAATTCATCAGCTTTAGAATTCCATCCTTGCTGCCAGATGCCCTTGTAAATTGTGGGCCGTTACTTCACCTGTTCACAGTTCTGCCTACTGGTGCTAATGAACGGCTTTTCTTTCTTTCTGATGCAAATGCGGATTGTCCTCTTTCCTCCCACCTTTCCCCACTTTTGCTTTTGGGGGGGGGAACGGGTGGGACTGTGTTTCAGTCTTCTTTTACTATTATTATTGGTGGTAGGGTATTATTATTTTTTGTTAAGCTCTGTGTCTTTAAAACAGTTTCCCGGTAAGTTCTAATCATGTTTATGTTTTACTTCCTGTAGGAATTGGAACTGAATTTATTCATCCACTTCTCCAAGCCTTTTGAAAAGTGACTAAATGCAACTGAGTCAGATTGTCTGTGGGCATGAAGTGGCTGGGAGAATCCAAGAACATGGTAGTGAATGGCCGGAGAAGTGGAAGCAAGTCATCTAATGACCACACGCAGACCAAATTGCAGCATGCAGGAAAGGAGAATCCAAAGACGGGCAAAAATGGAGTTGAGAGAAGATCAAGCAGATGTATGTACATGTTTCTGCTGCTTACTGCTATGATTCACTTCCAGGTTTGCCAGCCAGGCTTCTGTCTTACCTCAGTTCATGAGGGAGGTCTGCAGTCAGCATGGAGCTAACCAGAAATATTAGTTATGTATGTATTTTCTGGATGTCTTAATTTTCTTCAGGAATATAGATCTCTTCAGATCAGTTTAAAAGTCAAGTAAGAATAACTGGGTGTAAATTAATTTTGAACTGTTGTAATTATAAAATGCATAATTTGAAGTGGATAACATAATTTGAAGTACCTGCCCAACTTGCAGTGAATACAGTTGTAGAAGTGAACCCCATTTTTTAATCAAGTCACTTACATCAATAGCCATTCTGCAGTGGTTTTAAGGAATATGGGTTCTTATTTTTGCTATTGGTCTGGGATGAAGGATTAAATGCGAATTAAAGTCCTTTATTCACATGTCCTTTGAAGTCCTTTATTCTGCTTCTCCAAGTATTTAATTATCTTCTTCAGCTTCTTCAAATGTTTTACTTCCAGCCTGTGTGTCTGTCTGTCCCCAAATGTAGCTGGGCTCTGTAATGTCCCTTAATTGATATCTAATATCTCTTATTTGCAGGTAGTGGTGCTTCAGGATTTGAGGGTCAGAGTCGTTACGTGCCTTCCTCTGGAATGTCTGCCAAGGAACTCTGTGAAAATGATGACCTAGCAACTAGTTTGGTTCTTGATCCCTATTTAGGTTTTCAGACACACAAAATGAATACTAGGTAACTTGTCTTTATTTTTCTAGAAGAGAATTCATCTTAGTTGATGTAAATCAGCAAAACCATGGAATTTTGTGCATGTTTTAAGAAAGTGAAAGAATGCAAATTTGTGAGTAGCTTCTGCCTTTAAAATGGTGTTGCATATGAGTCTGGAACTCAACGCTACAAATGCAGCCTCTCACAGTGCTCCATCCTAGGTCTTTCCATTAGTCTCATGTATTTGTGCTGTTGAACTGGTTGGTAATAGGCACCATTTTCTAGCTTAAACAGTTAGCTAATTGTAAGCTTGAAACCAGTAATCATTTGCAATATTTCTAAGGCAGAAGCCAGTGTTCGGTAACTTTTCTGTTTGTTCCATGTACCTGGATGCTTTTTTTTCCTTCCTTACGCTTAAACATCAGAAGAAGGATGTAGCTCCTGAGCAGTTCAGTTGATGCTACTTGATCTGAAGTTCTTGCAGACCCTTGCTGAAGGAATTGCTACTCAGATATGTCTGTATGGATAAGATAAATGAATATGCTAGCTGGAAACTTGCTTACCAGAGTTGCACCTACTTTTGCACCGTTACACATCTGTCTGAATGCTTTGGTTGTGAATTCTGTGTGGTCTCAGGGTTTAGCTGTTTGTACTTCTCCCTCTGTTACAGATGTACCACTGCTAATAACTCTGTTCTATAGAGCTCTCTTAAGCTTGTTTGCATACAAGATCTGTATTGATAGTTCAATTGGAAACTATATATAAACTGTAAGTTTCTGAGGACAGGAATTGTGTGCTTACTACTGTGCAATAATAAGAGCTAGAGTTTCCAGGCAGCACATCATGGGGAGCAGACTCTCGGCTCTTCAAACTGTTGTTGTGACTATTTTTAAAGGACAGTTCACCTGTGCAGCACAGTCACATACACACAGTGTCAGTTAAGCAAATTGTGTGTATGCAATGAACTGATTGATTCAAAAATGACTGCTAGATGAATTGGTGTTGTCACGTTACATAAATAGTTACTGGTATAGCCTGACAGCATCAGCTGCACATGAAACTGCAGCAGTGTAGTCCTAATAACTGTAAAGACTTACCCCAAAGAGATCTTTCCTTTTTGCTGGAGAGTGCAACATCCACCTTTAAGAAGGATGTTTGGAGTTTTTCCTCTTCCCTCCCTGCAATTGGTTACAGTAGCAAGTTGTCCAAGTAGATATTCTTAACAGTTCAGTTTGAAGTGTCTTTGTATTTTCCTTAGTTAATCAAGCTGAGAATATACGCTGAAAGGAATTTTTTGTTTTGTTGCATGAGTGGTAGTCTGCAGGTTATGCACACATTGTTAGTTCTTACGCTTTTTGCTATGGAAATGATGTAGTCATTGGTTAATACTTGGAGAAGCTACTTTCATAAATCTCGTTTTATGTTGATAGGTTGTCAATTTAAATATTTTAGTTATTATTTTGAACCAAAAGGCTACACAAAGGCCATCATCATGTATTTCTTCCTTTCTCAGACTTGCAGAACAGTTATAGGCAGTCTTCAAGGACAGTAGTTAATAATCTTGGAGCACTACGGGAAATACTTAGGTGAGGCTTAAAACTCCTACCAGATGCACACCTTCTGCCTCTGTCATATTGTCGTATTGAGAAAGCTTCTGATGTTGTAATAATTAAAGTCCGGGCATCAGCATAGTTCTTGTTTTATCTTTTTGGTACAGTGTGACACCTGCTTGTTACTGTGGCCGTGATGCTTAGATTATCTTTTTCCATCTAGTGAACTTTAGTCTTTCTAGAGCTCCTGAGAGCTCTGGAGCTCCTTACTGTTGTTTTAGTGGCTTTGAGGGAAGGTGGGGGGAAAGCAGGTGTGAAAAAACTGGATTGCTTCTGAAATGCCAGGTGCCAGTACCCAAATATTATGATGTAGTAGAAATTAAGATTTTGCAGCTTATGTTTGGGTATCTTCTTCTTCTATGCCATGGAGTCATATTAGTTACACAGTTCGTGTATGGAGGTGTGCTTAAAATAAGACAGCCAGTTATGGTGGCAAGCAAAGATTTCCTGTTCCCTTCTTCTCATTTGTTTGAAGATGCCCTGTGAAAGTGTCTGTGCCACCGTTCTGCTGTGCTGTATTGGAAACATGTAAGAGGTTTTTATTTTTGCAGCCCATTGTAAGATGATGATCACTTACTGAAGTTCTACTTCCCCTTACCTCTGGAAGGCAGGTCTTTATTTTTGTATGCATGAGTGTCTTCTCTGTAAGCACTTTTTTTCTACTGAATTCTTCCAGTTGAAAAGTTTGTAAATTTGATTTGTCCAGAGTATGTTGAGAGAAGAAACAAACCCCTCATAGTAAAGTATCTGGATGGATGTTGAAATGTCCTTGTTTTCCATCTTCTTTATATTGAGTTAATGATCTTACAGTAGTGCAGTGATAAGAGCATGACTATTGCTTTACTTGCTGGGTTTTTGTGTTTTGGTTTGGAGGTTTTTAATGGGTGCTTAAAAATGAAGTCCTGCAGTTTGTGAACACCCACTGTCTTGGGAATAAGGCTCTGTAAACTGTCAAGTCAGGAATGTCTGAAAGAGCTGAAGACTGTTTCTTAAAAGCTTACAACTAAATCCCCTAATGTGTTTGTCCAGTGTTCCTCTGAAATGTTTTCTTGTCACTAGGGATTTGGAGGACATTATATAAAATGTAGCTCTGGAAATGTCCTCAGTGGCTTTATCCAAAAGTATTTTTTTCATCCTCTTGGATTTCCAAGAGAACGCAGGTTGTTTTCAGAGCTTCCAACCCTCTTTACAGGCCCAGTTGTCATTCTTTCATCAAATTCTTATCTCTTATCTCAACAGAATAGCAGCTTAGCAGTTAGTAAAAGAAAAGTCCTTGTCCTAGAAAATATGTTCTTGTCAAGTATCACTGTTCTAAGACGTTTTGTTGCTTCTTGTAGAAATCCTGTTGTATCAGCCTTTGTTTGTTGTGGTAAAAACAAAAGTCATTTTGCAAGCTACACTTCCCGGGTTGAAGGTTGACAAACACTAGAGATTAAAACAGACACTTGTAAAATGCCAAGTGAATTCTTGCCTGTCTTACCATCTCTTATTTTGGGGTGCTTTTCCCTAGGCTGAGCACTGAATCTTGAAGTCACATGCCTTAGTGGGTAATGTGCTCAGTACACTATCTCATGTACCCAGGTGTTACTGTTGAAGCCTGAAGCCAGACTCCCGATCACATTGCTGCTGTCACCAGTCAGTGTTGTTTGCTGGTTCCCTAAAGCACCAGCATCATGCTAGGGAATACTGAGAGCACTTCCAATGTGTCTCTAAAATTGCAAATGGTTTAGGAAGTCACGTATGTTGTGGTCTGTTTGCTGCTTTTAGTGAACGTACAAACAGGTGTGTGATGCGGGTGGTTTTGTCTGATTACATGGAACTAAAGGACCAAGCTTTAAGAATTTCCGTGTTTTCCATTGGAAAGATAAAGTGCCTGGGGATGATGTACAGGAAGCTGCTTTTCTCGACACTGCCTCAACAGCAGTCACTGACTTAAGTGACTGAACCTGACAAGGTACATCATTCTTCATCCCTAAGAGTCACCACTAGGCAGTAGAGACAAAAGCACAAAGTAGTTCCATATCATTGCATTTATGAGCCTGTGCTGAATCTCCTGTGTGTTCTTCAGCTCATTTCAGTATAATAATTAAAGGGTTCAGTATTCATCCCGAGTGAGGTCTGGAGGCTGAAAAAGTGATGCAGGTTCTGCTGAATAAGGTTACATGGCCATACAGTTCAGCTTCAGTGTTCTGGTGCTATGGAGATACTGGATTAGAGGTACACAACTGTTATGTAGTAATAACCTGTTTCAAAGTGAAGCTTTTACATTCTTCAGACCTCAGTGTCTGTGTACTTTACAAAACTTTTTTCTTTGACTTTTGCATAAAATCTGATTTTTCCATTTTTCCTAGATTATTTTCACTTATAGCTTAATTGAGTAAAGTCTTTTACCTTGATCCTTGTTGTCTTCTTTCACTGTATATAAATCACACAGTGATTACATCGGAACCAACTGGTTTGCTATTCCAAAATGTTTTGGATTTTAAAAAAATCACAACCAAAAAACCACCCTAAACAACCATGCCCTGCCCCTCAACCCAGCAGCTACCACCTCACTTTTACACTTTTCTTATTTGTACTTTTAGCTTCAACAAAAAGTGTTGTTGCATCTTCAGAACATGGAGTGGCTTGCATCTGGTGGTCCTGTCAACTGCTAAATTAAATTTACCATGTGGAGTGTCAGAATAGGATTAGAGGACAGTGTTAGGTTGTTGGTTTAGAGGCTTTCTTGTGTCCCATGTATTTATTTTTTAAAAGTACTACTTTATATGTAACCATATAAAGGAGAATGAAATTGTGTGTCTTAGAGTTTTCTTTATTTCCGTTCTTGGCTAGATTGGAGTTTTGACCACACTGGTGTGTATTGAGCGTCAATTCAAGAAATTTAAGTAATATGGGTTACTTTCTTCATTAAAAGTGCTGCTTTTAAATTTGGCCTTTAAAGAACATGGGGTTTTTTTTTCTGTATGAAAATACTGGCAATAAAAGCAGAATAAGTTGATCATAACTTGTATTTCTAGCTTTGAGGAAAAAATACACTACAGGATTGGGCAGGGAGGAAGCCAGAATGTATGTTAATTAAGTAAGTTATGTTTATTTTAAATAGATGATTTTCAACTCTTGTTCTGTTGTCTTGAATGCTTAACAGGCTTGCAGTTTTACCTTTTGTGCTCCATCTCTGGTGCTAGGTGAACATAAACTTGCCGTTTTCCAGAGCTACCTAAATAGAAATACCATCCAGACAAGGTGCCTGTTGTTAAAAGGCTAATGGGTTGATACAGTTTTGATAAATTCACTCTTCTTGATGTTCCCTAGTCAGAAGTTCAGAAACAAGGTTTGGAAGTAAAACTCTATCGTGCACTGGTATGCTGTATGGAGTTCCATACTGGATCTCTTGCAGGATCAGTTTTGGTCCTTTTTATTCAAACTCACTGCTCTCAGTGACTGAGACTGAGCAAGGTACTGTGCTTCTGAACTTACCAGAAACTCTCCTTTAACTTCCTTTATAGGCAAGCATCTCACTGACCTTTGGCTTTATACCTTGGAGTTCCAAGAGTCTTTAAGTACTCCTGAGGTAAGAGAAACTTGAGAGAGAAAGAGCTTTGCTTCCCTAAGCCATTTTCCCACATCTTCCTTGTTGAGACCATGTCAGTTTGCCCTTAACTGGGATGAGATCATCTTCTATCTGATACTGAAACTGCAGTAGCTACAGCCTTATCAAATCTTGTTGACTAGGAAAAAATAAGTATTTTCTAGGAAAGTGTGAAAAGTTACTGTTCTGCAGGTTGTCAGGAAGAAGGGCTGATGATATTTCTTTAAAGACACTGTCATAGCTGAGGTTTTCATTCTTTGCTCACTTCTAACACCTGACTGTCTTGCAGCAGACATCATGTCCCATGAGACCTGACCTGTGAAGCTGCTTGTGGGGTGGCTCAAGGAGTCTGTGCCTGTGAGCAGATTCAGACACCAATGTGTCTTGTTCAGTTTCCATGATGGAATTTAATGAAGATACTGTTCAGAGGAGGAAACAGTAGTCTGGATAAACAGTTCTGATTTTAATTACCTCTTTGTTCAGAGACTGGGTTGGCTGGTTTGTTCTGTTGGTTTCCTTGTGCATTTTCTCTCTTCTTTGGACTAGTCTCTTGTTTTACTGAAACTCAGAAGTCAGTTTCTTTGGCTCATTTTATATTTTATACATCTAGCTGTGGGGCCTTTTCAGGCTCTCTTCATGGTGGAGCTCAGAAACAGTTGTGTAGACTCTTTTAGCAGATACGTAGGTTTTTGGGGTTTTTTTTTATGTCGTGTAAATATGGAAGCCCTGTAACACCAAAATGGTAGTATGCAAGGTTGCTTCTCAAAATCAATTGGCTTTTTGGTTGCACAAAACTAATGAATAAATAAATTAATTGTACATCTGAGAGGGGTGAATTACCTATCAGCAGACCCAAATTCTTGAGGAACACTGGATTTCTAGGCTTCCTTGGCTTCATCAGTGTCTCAACTGAGAAGGTACCTTTTAAAGTATATATGGAGATACACCTGTGAAAGACTAAAGCCTTCATGAGGAGTCTGGACTGTAGTATTCTGAATTTGCTTACAAACTTCATATGCTCTCAAATGCAATTTACGTGTGCGGTTGAACTGTGAACAGCGCTGTAACTCAGAGTCAGGGTGCACAGTGTCATTCTGTTTCATCTGTTTGGGATCCCTTGGAGCGAAATGTTGAACATGATCTTGGTTTCCAGCATCTGTCCATGCACTTGTGGATACTTCCTGCTTATTTGGCTTCCTGTTTATATTTTCTCATTACCTCTGTCTTGTCACTATGTAAGAGCAACACTTGGATAGAGGTGCTGCAGAGAGTCCTTGATATTAATTTTTGAACCCCTGGCTGCTGAAAGTCATGTTCTTTGCAAAACCCAACTCCTGTTTGAAGTGCCTGCCATGTGGTCCAGCATCCGTCTGACCTTGGAATGTCTTGGGCGTTCTACAATGTCTACATCCCTTTCTTGTTTCCAGCCACCTTTTTGGCCTTTGCAGGGCTTGGGCATACACTAACTATTTTACTTCCTAGGAATGGGGTTACTAAAGTTTCTGCTAATCACTTAAATGACTTCCACCAGCAGTGTGGTGCCTGAGACAAGAATCCATAGAGACACCTGCTGAATGTGATCCATGGCGGTGTGCCAGTGACTTCCAAGGGCTGAGGCCAGGTTCCAAGCTTATTAAGGTAGCTGGTGAGGTGGACACTGAGTCTGAGAATAATCTGTTGTGAAAGACGTAAAATATGGGCACTTGGGGCTGTAAGATGTGCTTTGAATTGCTAAATGTAGGGTGTTGATTCATTTTCTTGAGAGCCACTGTTAAGCTTAGCATCTGCCCTCCCTTTCTTTCTGTATTTCTTTGCCACATTGGTGGTTCAGTTGGGATACTGCTTGCCTTAGCTAGCCTAGACCAAACCTCTTGGTGATAAGTAAGTATGATGATGTCTCTCAGTACATACATTGCCTGTCTCAGGTGCTAATGCAATTTCAAATGTGATGGCTTTTCCATCCATCTGTGCTTCTGCAGGTCACTTAGCTAAAAAATGGTGTATTTCAGCCTGTAAAATACAGTATAAGGGAGAGGGCAGTGACTCGTGTATCCCAGCAAGAACAGGCATAGCTGAAGACCAATGTTATCTGTAAATCCTGTGGGTTTTTGCCTCGTGTGGTGTTTGCAGATAGAGGGGTAAGTGAGATATTGCCGTTTCAGGTTTGTCCAAATTGATGAGCTCTCTACTTCTGCTGGTGTAAGTGCAGTTGACTCCATGCTGGGAAAGTTGTTTCTGATTGAAACTGAAAGTGAGTGCAAGTCCTGTTCCAAAACTAGTCAGGTTCAGTTCAGGCTATATGATTTTAAATTCCCTTCGTATATGAGGAAGCTCTGTGAGTTATGGCTGTCAAATCTGGGCAAAGTCTTTCTGGTTTGGGGAGAGCAGAGATATTTGTGTGACTGGCAAGTTGAGGAAGACTTTCGTGTACTGTAGAACAAAAATAGTGATTGTGTCATCTCTAGTCTGAGGGGCGTTTTCTTGCATGAGAGTCTCTTATCAACTTGTTAGGTAGTTAGCTTTTTGGGATGATAATACAAGTATATTCTTTAATAAAGAACTTGATTTGAAACTTCATGGCATGGTGTGTGCTACAGTTGTGATCTTTTTCTTGATGGAGTCCTGCTGTCTTGTTCCATGTCATATCTCAGGCAGAAGAGAACTGAACCTGATGTCTGCTCAGAATTCCTTACTGTGCCATGTCCTCTGAAAGCCATAGGGTTATGCTGACAAATTTTGCTGGATTCAAAAAGGTCTAAAAGACTGCTTAGTTATTATGTCACAAGGAAGTTTTTGAGATGGAGATTTGAGAGATTTATAAAGGCAGTAGCATGGAATGCTGATAACCTGGTGAAAGTGAATCTGCTCTTAGGAGCTCTGTCTTCATTGTATCAGGAGCACCTTCCTTCTAAGGAAGGAATTTAATCTGCATCGTTATTTCTTATTTCTGATTAGATTCTTATTATTTTACTAAGTGGAACAAAATCAGGAGGTAACTTTTTTTCTTGTTTCCTTTATACAAATTGCATGGAAGAAGCAAATCTTATGTGGTCATTTAAGTTACTTGCAACATTCAGCGTTCTAAGGTGTCAATAAGCCAATTCATATGGCAGTTTAAAAAAACGGGGTACCAGTGAGGAAGTTGATTGAGGTTTCCTTCCATCAACTTCAAGAATTTTTTTCCCCCTTGTGTACTTTTGTAGTGAAATACAGATTTCATTTGGCAAGTAAGAGGAAATAAAATGAGCACAGTAATGCACTTCCAGCAACAAGTAACGGGACTTACTCTTACACATTTGCTCAAAAGCTCTTAGTTTGTTTAGCACTTTTGTCATATGCTCTGTAAGCAGAAGATCTGAGTTGTAAAAAGAGCTGCAGAAAACTGTTTCTCATGATCCTGGGAAATTTTTATCTTTGTGAAGAGTCCCCTGGGGTGTGGCATACATTTAAGAATACCCACACCCCACCTCTGCCCCAAAGCAGAGCATATATGATGTGTATGCGCTCAGTCAAGGCAATTTACAGAGATTTGGCAAAATCTCTAAGTGCTGCTTTCTCTCAGTTTTGCAGCTCAAAAATAGAGCTTATACTTTTGGCAGTCTTGCAGGTTTTTCTGTTACTTTTTCCCACTGAAGATATGAAGGGTAGCTTTTCTTAAATCTCACGCTTTGGGAAGAGGGCAGAAATCTCTGCTAATGTACAGCTGTTTGTTTTCATAGTTACATGCCCAAGGTTTCCTGTTGGGGCAAAAATTCTTATGACTACACTAATTTGTGGAACCTTAATCTTCCACAGATGTAGCATCTGCCATGTGTCAGTAATTGTAGATACTTCTTGTGTTGTCATTAAGAGCTGTATTTTATATGAATGCATATGTTAAGTTTGCAATCCACATAAACCCATGTAGTGAATTTATCAATATAAAAAGGCTTTGGGTTTGGGAAAAGTTGCTCAGTGTCTTCATGCAGGGAGTTAAACACTTACATGGGTAACAAAAGAACTGTGTGCTGTGAGTAACTGAGGAAGAATTGGGAATGACTGATGGTGAGCTGGAATAGCTTTATTTTTTTCTTTCAGATTTCGACCTATTAAAGGAAGGCAAGAAGAACTCAAAGAGGTGATTGAACGTTTTAAGAAAGATGAGCACTTAGAAAAAGCCTTCAAGTCCTTGACGTCAGGTGACTGGGCCCGGCACTATTTTCTTAACAAGAACAAAATGCAGGAAAGGTTGTTCAAGGAACATGTAGGTGTATTTGTAATTAATGTTCTTTTTCAGATGGTTGAAAGGCAAAGCAAACGTAAAAATTTCTTAAGAACTAGCAATAGTAAAGCAATCAAGTACTCTGTTATATGTTTATTGTTTTTAGGAAAAACTTCCTTTGTTTTTTAAAGCCTAACTAGACACACCCTCTCTTTTTTTTTGTTAACTTGCATTGCCTTTTATTAATAGAGTGTCGAAAGGAGGGGGTTTTTTCCCTTCATTGTTTGTTTGCATTGTGGTTTGATTGGGGTTTTTGTTTCTTGGAGGGTTTATGGGGTTTGTTTTAGGTTTCTTTTTACTTAGAGCTGTTGTAAATCAAATTGGGTGATAAAGGAAGATAAAAGGAAAACGGAGTAGCCTTGTTACCTCAAAATACCCCAGTTATTATGGGTATAGGGGCTTTCTGTGGGAATGTTATTCCTTCTCCACTTCCCACACCCCAAATCCATTTGTAAGTAGCATAAAGGGGTTTGATGCTCAAAGTTCAAAGCAAAAAAATCATAGTAGTATTTACTTTAAAAAAAAGGCATCTTCAGGAATGAGTATATTGTTTCCAGGTACAACCAAAAGGAATTTGGGCTACTTTAAAATGCACCAAATCTAGTAATGCAAGAAAGAGTTAGCAGAAAAAGTTCTGCTTTGTTAAAGTGGTTTTTAGAGTAACACAATCACACCTCAACTGAAAAAAATGATTCAACAGGGCCTGAATTCAGCATCTAGGTTTGTTGTGAAAGTAATATCTTTTTCCCAGAACATCAAATAATAAAAAGGATTCCTATGGATTATTAGGTCTCAGTGGTTCTTAAAGATATGAGAAGATTTTTTGAATGCAACCATTAAGTGATTTTAAGAAAAAAATTATCCATTTTCATTAGTTGGAGCAATTTTGTACCTCTCCAGATGTCTTTCATTTTCTTAAACTCCTTGGATAATCACATTACCTGTATGACGATTCCTTCAAATTACTGTGAAGAAATAAGATCAACATAATGTGTGTAGTTTAAATGTCTAGAAATATTATAAAACATATAGAAATGCATTTCAACAGTATCCCACTCCAGTATCCATTTTGTGTGTGTTTTTGTACAGTTCACTTTCATTATTTATATAAGAAGTTCCTCACTGCTTTCGTTTTGCATGTAACAGACAAGTACTGGGTTTTTTCATTGCAGGTATTTATTTATTTACGAATGTTTGCAACTGACAGTGGGTTTGAGATACTGCCTTGTAATCGGTATTCTTCTGAGCAAAATGGAGCCAAAATCGTTGCAACAAAAGAATGGTAAATACGGTTTACTGTTGCGTTCTGTTTCTGCCCATTATTTGAGAGTATCTATATAAATATATTAAAAAGCGTGATTTAGAGTTAAAACTGCAACCAGTGAAATTGATAGTTTTGTATTGTCACTTGCAAATTGAATTTTCTCTCTGTTTTTGCTAAGTACTTAATACAGGATCCATGCCTCTGGAAGATACTCCTTGGTATATTTGGGTTTATGCATATAGCGTTCATTATACTTTTTTAAAAAATGTTGTTTTCAGTCAGATAATTGTTTTTCTCTACTCAAGAGTTGTTAGCCTTCCGTGAGAAACATGACATTATGGCAGATTTGTTACACAGCAAATAACTGTGGGGGAGAGGAGTTTTTTGCCTTTTTTTAAATGGGTGTTATTTGCATATTTTGATTGTGCAAGATAATTCTCTCCTGGAAACTCAAAGCTGGAACCCCAGTGTATTTCCTTATCTCATTTTGGCACATCTGAGTTTCATTGTAAGCCTGTGTGTGGCAGCACCAGCAGATTCTGGCTTAATTCAGATTTTAAAATCACTTCAAATGTAGACACCAATTGTATGAGCTTTGCTTCGTGGTACCCATTTGTACCAGCACACCTGAGGTGAGGAAATGTGGTTATGTGGGAAATGTGGTTATGTGATTTCCACTCAATCCACTGGGATTGAGTGGCTGGACACCCTGCTTATAACAACACAACCTCCTCGTGTTGTAGAGAAAGCTTTAAACAGGCCGAGAGGCCAGTTTCCAGCTCTTCATGACCAGATCTGAAAGTCCTACAATCATGATACAACCCAAAAAATACTGCTTGAGGTTTTTTTTCTTGGGTTTGGGGGTTTGTTTTTTTTTTTTGGTTTTTTTTGTTGGTTGGTTGGGGGTGGTTTTGGTTTTTTGTTTGGTGTTTTTTTGGTTTGGTTTTTTGGTTGTTGGGGCTTTGTTTTGTTTTGGTTTTGGTTTGTTGTTGTTGTTTGAATTCACCCCTTGGCTGATTCTTTGGGGTAGAAGCTTTGTCTGTAGGTGTGTTGAAAATAGATTAACTTTTCATGCTCAAAATCTTGAGTAGCTCTGAGAAGTGAGCAAGACAGGAGGGCTGCATCTTAACCTGCTGATATCTGGAAACCTGTTGGGACTCGGAGCCGATTAGAGTTCTCAGCACTCTCTGTCAAAGGAGAAATTTGCACTTAATGGCTTCGCTTCTGGTTCCTGTCCTTCATGTACCTTTAGTATCTCCGTGTTCATCTCATTCAGAGTAATCTGGCCTAAATATGGAATGGCCACTCTGAAGAGCAGTGGAAACAATGCCCACATGAGAACATGGAAACTCTGTGTTCCTCCTAGGCTGAGCATTCAGTGCCTCTGCACTGCTCTAGTCATGATGGTACATTGGCTGTCTGCACACAAAGGCTTCTGGTTCTGTTGATTTTTGTAGGTGTCATTCCCTCTCCTCACTCGATTTCAAAGACCAGCTTCATGGTGAAGAACAACTCATGAGAGGGAGAACATCTTGCTTGAATTCCAGCTTTTGTTTGAGTCACTACTGGGCCTCATTTAAAAAGCTGTGGAGCTTCAAGAATTTTCATTATGCTGGGTTTTCCTGGCCACAGGAAGAAGTTTAGGAAACACAAGAAAGAGCAGCTGGAGGAAGTCAGAATTTCTCAAGTGGTGATGGGGAGGGAGTGTACAAGAATGAAAAGATAGTGCTTTTGGTTTTAACAATTGCAGAAGCTGAAGTAATCAACTCTTGCAATTTCTTGCCTGCAGTCTCAGGAAATTGTAGAAACAATGGTGGTAATTGTTTCTGACGTCAGATTTGATGTAATTGATTCTATAACAACTTTACTTTCTGTGAAATTATTTTGTAATTTTGGCACATGTAGTCTTATTTCTGCTACTTTTTTACATTAAAGGAAACGAAATGATAAAATAGAATTACTTGTGGGCTGTATTGCTGAACTATCAGAAATGGAAGAAAACATGCTGCTGAGACATGGGGAAAATGACTTCAGCGTCATGTATTCCACACGAAAAAACTGTGCACAACTGTGGCTGGGTCCTGCTGCATTTATCAATCATGGTGAGTAGTAAGTATAGGAAGCATGTTGAAGGGCATAAGAAATTCAGAAGTGTTGTATGAGAGCCAAACAGCACAGGAACTTGGAGAAAAATATTTGAACCTGGCAAACTGTATTACTGCAGGACAGAATCATCTTGGGATTTTCCCAGCCAGAGCTGCTCAGCTGTGAAACTCAGAGAAGGCTCTAGGAATCGATGCCTTCTTCCTTGAAAGAGACTTTGGAACTGGCAGCTAAATTAGTGGAACATGCTGTGGGTTACCTTGAATTCTCTGTGAACTCAGTCAACAGTAACATCTTCATTAGGTGAACTTCTTATGGCTGTTCAGCCCTTAGCGCTGAAGCTTAGCTTATTGTGTTGCATTTGTCAGCCAGAGGAAGAGCAGGGAGGATTTAAGATGAAGCTGTTTACCCTAAAGAAGAGGAAACTGGACATTTGTGATAGCATAGGGAAGAGCTCAGAAACACTGCTATACCAAAGCAGGAATCTTTTGATGTATGGCTTTGTGCAGTACTAACTTAACTCCCAGTATTTAGCTGAGATTCTGCAGTCATTGAAGTCAAAGTGAATCCTTACTTTAGATATCTACAACTATTCATGTTTCAGGTCTTATCCACAGTTAATTGACTTTATCTTTTGGACCTTTTTCAGATTGCAGACCTAACTGTAAGGTAAGCAAGAAATAAATAAAGTACCCCACTTTTTTTTTTGTCCTTCCGACTTCCCCAACTGTTTTACTTTTATTTCTTACTCAGATACTGTGCAGCCTTAATGATGAACCTTTTTTTTCCCTTCCTGTCATCTCCTTCTCCAGTTTGTATCAACGGGCAGAGATACAGCATGTGTGAAAGCTCTAAGAGATATTGAACCCGGAGAAGAAATCTCTTGTTACTACGGAGATGGGTTTTTTGGAGAAAATAATGAATACTGCGAATGTTATACCTGTGAAAGGTATGCATTGATGTCAGTAGCTTTCAAATGGAATTGGCCATATTCATGATCCGTTTTGTGAAACTGAAAGTCCTTGATTATGAGTACTCAGATTTTTGGCCACAAAATAATTGCTTCCTACCTATTTGCTATAATGAATTTTCTGTGTTGTTACAGAATAGTGAGGATTCCTGAGAACTCTGTGTTCTCTTAAGCTTTTGATTATCCATTCTGGAGATGAGCCCAAAATGAGACAGAACAAAACAGGGGTGTAGATTCTTGCAAATATTTGTACCAAATAAAGTAGAATTGGAAGGAAAAGCAGTTACAGCTTCTACAAGACCGTTGTGAACTGATCCCCAGCACTGGCTCTTCTTTGCACCTGATAAAACAAATTCCATTAATATTTTATTTGTGGACCTGAAGTTCTCTTCTGCTGGGAATGGGCAAAGTATTTTTTCACCCAGTAGTGTTAGAACTTGGGGGTTTGTGTGTTTGTAAATATCTACTGTTTTGGACAGTATTTGCTTCTCTCTGTCCATCACTCAATATTTGTTTTTCACATGTGCTGTCCCAACCTGGTTTCTTCACAAAATCAGCTGAAAGAATTCCATGGTTGGTTTTTGCCATGTTGAAACTTCTGCTCATTGTGAGCAGGGAGGCTCAGCATCATCTGGGCGAGCTTCACTCAGTTCCAAGACGAGAACTCACTGTTACATTTGATCTAACTGTAGGAAGAAGAACCCTATAAAGGACAAAATATTGCTCATATTGAGAAATAGCTTAGTGCACCTGCATATAAATAGTTTAATAATCCTACTTTCATTTTTACTGGCTACTTTGGTCACTAACAAGTCTTGAAATTAAAGGGAAAACGCTGTAGTATGGACCACCAAGCTCATGTGATGTTGGTAGATCATTCCAAGTGAAGGGTGCAATCTCAGACTTGATCTTGAGAGCTGCTTTTAAAAATGCACTTCAGTCCTGGAGACTGTAAAGTGTTGAATAAATAGGCACCAGAATTTTTCTTCCATTGTTACATGGAGCGATGTGGGGTTTTTCTCAAGTTCTTTTGATAATTGATTTCAGTGTAATATGGACGTACTTTCTTTTTCAGGACAAACTAGTTTTATGTGTCTGAACATTTTCATTAACTTGTTTTTGTGTTTTAAGTGCATGAAAATGTTATTTTTTTAACACTAATGTTTTAGTGATTCTGACTTTAGGAATCTGCTTTTCAGTTACAAAGCTGTGGTAGAGGCAATCAAATACATAAGATTTTATTGCATGGCGAGTTAGTAAGGACTTTTTTTTTGCTTGTTTCAAGACTGATGAGGCAACAGTCATTTTGTACACCACAAAAAAAAATCATACTTAAGTGTCTCAATTTTAAGTATGCTGTAAAGAGTGTTAATTTGCAATGTTAAAGTGCTGGGATCTGAGGATCTGCAGGTATGTTTGGAGCAGTGGGAGATTTGGCGCAGTACAATTTTCTTTCAAGCCTTCAAAAGTCATCACCAGGAAGATTTGCATCTCTCTACATATGTCCATGTACTAGGTGATCCTGCTGTTCTTGCTGGCCAGCTGAGACATTTAGGCACCCAAGATGACAGGTAGAAGACCAAACAGCCCACAAAATGTTAACCCGTTGTGTGGCTATTCGGTATCATTGATCCAGATACACCTGGGATCCGAACTTCTGTATATGAGACAAAGCTCTAAGTTTTCCTTAGGATTTATTAATACCTTGTATCATCTCCTTATTTGTAGACGTGGAACTGGTGCTTTTAAATCAAGAGTGGGATTGCCAGCACCTACTCCTGTGATTAACAGTAAATATGGACTGAGAGAAACAGACAAACGATTGAACAGACTTAAAAAGTTGGGTGACAGCAGCAAGAATTCAGACAGCCAGTCCGTCAGCTCTAACACTGATGCAGATACCACTCAGGAAAAAGGTAATGCGAGTAAGTAGGGGGAAGAGCTTGGAGTCATTAAGGGCTTCACAAAAACATGGAAAACTTTCACAGTGATGGAATTCCTCTCTTAGTGTTGAGATGTTTCTCACATACTGGTCATTAAAACTAATTTATTCAGGAATCTGAAGGCAATTTAAACTGCAAATTCATGGTTTTCCACAAGTGTTTGAAGAACAATAGGTGGTATGTTCTTCTTTTGTTTTCTTTTTTTTAATATCAAAAGCAAGTATTTATAAACACGTCAGTTTAAGTCATGCCAATAATTTCTGTATTTCAAAATACATTAAACTACCACAGGCAGTAGTATGGTTTAGGAAAGAAAACTTACACAGTTTGAATTCTTAGAAAAAGCATTTTTAAATAAATACCCTTAGATATTATTAACACATAGTTGTTTCCTTTAGAGGTCTTTTAAATTGGACAGCTCTTCCCTTTCCACATCCAGAATTTATAGTTCAGGCACCTCTTGTCCAGTGAAAGTGCACAGTTAGTAATTTCAGAAGAAATTGGAAGGGATTTTTGTTTGTAGTTTTCCTGCAAGACTTCTCTCCATGGAGTAGGGAGTATGATTTATTTGCTTTTCCTATTTCCCCACCTCTACCACCCTCAGTATGAGCAAAATACAAATAATTTAAACTTTGATTTAACTGGTAAACAGGTTTGGAGCTACATAAAATACTGTGGTTCCATCTGTCTCCTGTTTGCTGCTGTGATATTAAAAAAACAAAATACAAAAACCCAAACAACCAATAAAAAACCCTAAAAGATGTCACCAAATCTTTTAATGGTATGTAATTACCAGTATTTAGGGTTGCACCTCTGTTGAGCAGACAAAACTCCTTTGCTGGCCACAATAGGCAGTAGTTTCACCTGAAACTGAAACCATTACGTTAGATAAAAGTGTTTGAGGTTTTTTCCTCCTTACCCATGAAAAGAATCCTGGAGATAATATTAGATCATGCTGATCCTCAGATTTTGCTGCAATAGTACTCAGCAAAAGCTGTGGATAATGTCAAATAGATTTTTCTTTTTAATTGGTAGAAGAAGAAATTCAGTAAAACACAACTTGGTGTACTGGGGGTAGTGAGGGGAGGTGTACCTGGAAATGCTGATTCACTTATGGCCTGTTTGGCAATTCCTTTCATGCATTGAGTTGCAAGTTAAGCAGTCTCATTTCTTACTACACACTATCTATCCTGTCTCGTGGATTTTTTTGAAGTGCCCCAAATAAATGAAATAACTGCAGTATTTGGGAGTGGGAAATTCAGTATATAGCAGTGTCATAACAAAACTGCTTTTTTCTTTTTCAGCTAACAGAAAATCTTCAATTGGTGTAAAAAAGAACAGCAAAAATAGAACGTTAACCAGACAGTCTATATCAAGAATTCCAGCATCATCAAATTCTACCTCATCTAAACTAACTCATATAAATAATTCCAGGGTACCAAAGAGACTGAAAAAGCCTGCAAAGCCTTTACTTTCAAAGATAAAGTTGAGAAATCAGTGCAAAAGGCCAGAGCAAAAGAATGCTTCTCGAAAGCTTGAAATGGGAAATTTAGTTCTCAAAGAGCCTAAAGTAGTTTTGTATAAAAACTTGCCCATTAAAAAGGATAAAGAATTGGAGGGACCAGTCAAAGTTGCGATCTCTAGCGGATGCTTAACGAGGCATGCAGCAAGAGAACATAAACTGAATTCTGTGAAAGGTGCTTATGAGCATGGTGATGTTGCACCCTGCACATACATCACGAGGAGGTCGATGAGAACAAGGTTGAGTTTGAAGGAGACCTCTGACACAAAGCTTGAACCAAATACATGGGATAGCTATAAGAGTAACTTGACTGGAACTCAATCGGACATTGCAGAGCAGCAGTCTCGTGTGTTGAACGACAACGATGTGGCTCATGGACCATCACATAAAGGGGAGGGTCGGTGCCAGAAAAGTGATGCAGGCACATCAAAAAAGAAATCTCGACAAGGAAAGCTTGTGAAACCATCTTCAAAAACAGAGGAAACTGATACTATGCACAACACGCCTGTGAAGGATGAAGTACCAGATTTGATTAGTTCTCATTCAGAACTCGAAGAGAGGAATAATGCGGTGGACACACCTGTTGGCTTTAAAGACTGTATCCCTGGATCTGGTGGCTGCCCTGTAACAACTGACAATTTTAAAGCAAAAGACAGCTTTAGAACTGCAAAAAGTAAAAAGAAAAGACGAATCACGAGGTATGATGCACAACTTATCCTTGAAAATAGCTCTGGGATCCCTAAACTGACTCTTCGTAGGCGCCATGATAGCAGTAGCAAGGCAAATGATCAAGAGAGTGATGGAATGAATTCTTCAAAAATAAGCATAAAATTAAGTAAAGACCATGAAAAAGATAATAATTTATATGTAGCAAAGCTAAATAATGGGTTTAACTCAGGATCAGGCAATAGTTCAACAAAACTAAAAATACAGCTAAAACGAGAGGACGAAAACAGAGGGACATACCCAGAGGACCTTCATGAAAATGGTGTGTGTTGTAGTGAAACTCTCTCCCTTTTGGAGTCGAGAATGGAAGTAGATGATTATGGTCACTATGAAGAGGAAACAGCAGATGAATCTTCATCAGAAGAGGACGATGAAGAGGAAGATGACTATGATGATGAATTTGATGACTTTATTCCTCTTCCTCCAGCGAAGAGATTAAGGCTTATTGTTGGCAAGGATTCCATAGATATTGATATTTCTTCCAGGAGGAGAGAAGATCAGTCTTTAAGGCTCAATGCATAAGCTTATAGGTCTTAAACTGACCTGGATGTCATTTCTAAAAAAAAATACAAAAAAGAATTAAAAAAAAATAATAATTAAAAAAACCCAACAAAAATTCCATTTGATTATTCCTCAACTAAAGAACTTTCTGAAAAACTTAGTGGCAGCACTTCTTTATTCACCTATCAACGTAATATTGTAGAAAGTGTACAGCATACTGACTCTTCTTAAGTCTGATTTGTGCAGATTTTTATTGTACTTTTTAATAGCCTTCTTATGTGCAATTCCGAGTTAGAGGTAATGCTCTGTTGTAAAATAAAGGCTCAAGCAAAGTTACGAAATTGCATCAGATCTTTCCATGCAGGACAATGAGAATACAGTGTGGCTACAGAATTATTTTTGATCAGTAGGAGCGTTAGTTTGCTCTTACAATATTTGACTAAACAATTTACAAAATCATAGTAGCAGCATATTAAGGTTTTCTAGTATATGTTAATATCACCAGCAATGATCTACAGCTTTCCAGTTTATTTGCTAGATGGTTTTTCCCCCTTGGAGTTTGTCAGTTTTAACACTGTATGCTGTCCCAGACGTACTGTTTGTGGCCTTTGTTATAGTAGCAAACCGTTGGTTGGAAGTCAAATTGATTTCTTTAAAAAAAGAGAAAAAAATATTAAAAGATGTTGACAATTTGCTGACTTTTTAGTACATTATATGTACAAGGGTAGCAGTATGCAGAATAAAGTTTGGATATGGTGTATTTATTGCTTGTTACGTAAATTAAACACCTTGTATTTAACACTTTTCAATACTTTTAGATAAAATTGTTCTTTGCAAGAATGATTGGTGCTTATTTTTTCAAGAATTTGCTGTGAAATAATGTGATTAAGACGGGCAACATTTATCCAATGAACTGCAGCTATCCTAAATTGGTTCTTCATATTTTTCTGTTGCACTTGTAAAATGCTACAAGGAATTTAAAGAAAAATCTATTCACTTTAACTTATGATAGTTTTATCAAATTAAAAACAACTAAGTCACAGCTTTTGTTCTGTGGTAACCTATGATTTGTTTGTCTTTTAAGAACCAGTTGTAAAAGACTGAAAAAATATGTATATGTTGTAAATATTTGTGTGTTGTGAGAAATTTTGTCATAAGAAATTGAGATAACTTGCCAGAAGGGTTTTTAAGTTTAGAAATACATCCATGCCAATAAAATAGGAAACTGTAAACCTAGTTTTAAACTCTGCATCAGTTGGAGTTCTTTGCTCATACATAGTTCACTTAATACTTCAGAGTCTGCTTTATAACAATGAAGAGCATCAGGGCGATCTTTGGCTCTTTGGTTTTTAATAAAAGAATGTTAGGAAACTTCTGGGCACAATGGATTGTTTCTATGTATAAATCAGCTTTCTAAGCCATTTCTTTCAAACAGGTCTGAAACGTCAGAATTGACATAACTGTATCACTTTGGTCTGGTATTTCTGTTTCTACTGGACTGTGGATTAAGGTTTCGAATTTTTGTATCTAGGGGTGTAGAAACACAAGTTTCATCCTTAAACAGGTGCTGTTGGTTCGGCTGAATCCACTGTTGGCTGCTCAGGATTTAAAAAATAAGTCCAGCTCTCTCTCTCTCTCTGCCCTAAAGATCTAGAGCTTGAGATACATAGCAACTGTGTTACCCAGTGGTGAAAGCGCTAGTGGAGAGAATTAAGTGTGGAATTGAACCTAGTACTTGTAACTTTGTCAGTCTCTGCGGAAGGCCTTGTGTCGTGCCAGCCTGTGTATGTTTTTAGAATGTGGGTGGGTCTGTTTGTGCAGACCTTGGCTCTCAGTTCAGGGAAGACTACACTGATGCTTTGGTGAGTATGCTCCCAGCTGTGGTGACTTGTCTTGTGGGGTCTTTAATTGTACTGTAGCCATAGAATGGGTTAAAGGAGAGAGAGATGGGTTATTAAGGGCTTGCCTTAAAGTCAGAAGTGTCCAGGAAACAGCTGATGACAAATGACCCCAATACAGCTCTTTCCTCCAGAATTCACAGGCGTCATCACTGCATGCTATGCTCCACAAGCATTCCTGGCTGTGCCCCTTCTGCTCCTGCTCGCAGGCTCATACTCAGTGCTCCTCTGGCAGCCTCGGTGGGTGTAGTGGGGGGGGTTGGTTTGCAGAACTGTCACTCACCTGGACGTGTGAGGGAAAGGGTCAACATTGCCCACAACTGTAGCTATTTGTGACCAGAGTGCTTCAGAGCAAGGTTAGGGCTTGCTAAACCAGCACCGAGCAATGAGAGCAGATGATAAAACAGGGAAGAAATTGTAAGTGAATGCTGCCCTTAGAGGGAGAAGCTGTTTTCCTGGAGTGGATGATCCTCCTAATTCATAGTTCAGCCAGCCCCTTAATGAGAGCTGCTTTCCTTTTCCTTTTAGTGTGAAGGTAAGTACAAGTAACTCTAGGCATCAGGGTCTCTGGAATGGTCATGTTCATTGAACAACCTTCTTGTCTTGGAGAATCTGGAACAAAAGCTCCTAGTCATTTCCATGGCCACATCCTGCCATACAGATGTCTGTGTTACAGATACCTTGAAAACAGTTAAATGTGTTCCCCCAAGTGGGTCAGGCAGGCAGGGCTTCCACAGTCCCAGTCGTGCCCCCTTCCCCTGACACAGGAAGTGGGCATTTTTCTTTCATCATCTATATGTGGATTGGTGGATCTCAATGCTTCCGTAACCTTAGCAGCAGGAGAAGGTGTATGTTTGTCACCTGTATGAGCACCTGACAACCTGGCCATGTTTCTTGTCCAGATTGCGAATACTGTGGAGCTCGTAGTGGTTAGACTGTCAGGGACCCTGTCTAGCCTTGATGTCTCATTGCCCAGGATAGCAGTAAGAAAAGATGCCACAGCTGAGTAGGTTTGGGGTGACCACAGCACCTTTCAGCAGGCTGAAGAACTGGAGGAAGCATATTATAGATGGGCTTTGCCTGCTCATTGTGTGTTACGTGGAACAGGTTGATCTGCTATAAAAGAAACATCCCAGCCACTATGAAAATGGCAGGCTGGCTGCAGATTTGGGAGCATCCTGTCATGTGCAGTTATGCTGCCAACCCCTTACATGAAGTATGTTCATGTCTCCTTTTGGCTGGTTTTTTTTTTTTTTTCTGGTTTCTTGTGCATTTTGCCTAATACTGCCAGTTTACCTTCTTTAAAATCAGCTCAAAAGCAGAATTTCTTTGCTCCCCATATTTGTATGGTTGGTTGCCCTTTTTAGAATGAAAGGTTGAATGCTTGGGAGCTGTGCAGGATGAGACCTACTGAAAGTCAGCTGAGTTTGCTCTGTATTTTCTAGTATCCTGCCTTTTCCTAAATCCCCCTCCCCCTTGAGTATTCTCTTGTGTGGGCTGGGTCTTAAGTAAACCTATGGCCTTGGATAATCTCTGTTACCCCTTCCTAATCTCTTGATTTCACAAAGTAAGGAGGTTATGGTGGGTTGCTGTTTTTTAACATCACTACATGGCAGCAACAGTAACATTTATTTGCTCTTTTTTGACTGCTATAGCTCCCACTTTTTGCCAACCAAGGGAACTTCTGTGGCAGTGGTGCTTGCATTCACATACCTTGCTAATAAATATTTTACAATTACTTTTATTATTGCAAGGTATACACATTGTTTCGGTGTTACTCCTTCCCACAGAGGAAATGCGTCACTTCTTCCCAGGCATCTACATTTGATTTAACTGTAATTTTACTTGGATTGATCCTTGCAAGAAATTTGATCAGAACAGTTCCTGCCACAGACACACAGGCTTAGGTGGTCAAGAGGTGGTGTTGGAGGACTCCTTGTTGCATGTGCAAGTATCTCAATGCTGAAACAGATACGGGGCCAGTGAAACTCCATTGCTTGGGAATGGCTTTAGCTTAACAAGCAGAGATTTGTGTGTTTGGTAGTGAGCATCAGTCAAGTATGGAGCTGTTGGTGAATCTAACAAACCATAGATATTTCCACTGGTGCTTTATGATGTTCATTAGCAGTTCTATTTCATAATTAATTTTTTTAGTCTTTTTTGTTTCAGTCCTCGTTCATTTAAGAGTTTGACTTGATGATCCTTGTGCGTCCCTTCCAACTCAGAATAGTCTGTGATTCTGTGTAATTCCTATGTTTGGCCACACGGTAACAGAATTGGTGGTATACTGGTAGATCAAATGAAATGTGGCCAGGTAAGGGAGTGATTCTCGCCCTCTGCTGTGCTGTCTTAAGATCCCACCGGGAGTGCTGTGTCCAGGTCTGGAGTGCTCAGCACAGGAAAGACTGGGGTCCAGAGGAGGGGCACGGAGATGGTCAGAGGGCTGGAGCGCCCTATGCTCCATGAGGCTGGAGGCTGAGAGATACTATGAGGACAGGCTGAGAGAGCTAGGCTTGTTCAGCTTGGAGAAGGGCCCACGGAGACCTTAGAGCACCTTTCAGCACTGAAAGGGGGCCTGCAGGAAGGCTCAAAAGGGACTTTTCACAAGTGCTAGGACAAGGGGCAATGGCTATAAGCTGCAAGACAGGAGGTTTAGATTAGATGTTAGGAAGAAATGCTTTACTGTGAGGATCACTGTAAAGAATTTATNTTAAGATCCCACCGGGAGTGCTGTGTCCAGGTCTGGAGTGCTCAGCACAGGAAAGACTGGGGTCCAGAGGAGGGGCACGGAGATGGTCAGAGGGCTGGAGCGCCCTATGCTCCATGAGGCTGGAGGCTGAGAGATACTATGAGGACAGGCTGAGAGAGCTAGGCTTGTTCAGCTTGGAGAAGGGCCCACGGAGACCTTAGAGCACCTTTCAGCACTGAAAAGGGGCCTGCAGGAAGGCTCAAGAGGGACTTTTCACAAGTGCTAGGACAAGGGGCAATGGCTATAAGCTGCAAGACAGGAGGTTTAGATTAGATGTTAGGAAGAAATGCTTTACTGTGAGGATCACTGTAAAGAATTTATACTGGATCAGGTTGCCCAGAGAAGTTGTGGATGCCTCATCCCTGTCAGTATACTTGCCTGTTCATTCACCCTGCCCTCTCTGCAGGATACTCACACCCTGTTTCTTTCCAGGAGAATTCCTACCTTGCTGCAGAAATATTCTTCAAAATGCTTTTCTTTTCCTCTTTCGAGTTTGTAAAGAAACCCTGAAGTGAATAAAACTCAAGGCAGTACAGTCTGCCATTCCACAGCCAGCTTGCAAAAATGTTCCATGTGGTAAAAAGATAAAACTTAACTGATCAACAGCAGTGCAAAATCTTTGCAACTGACTTTGAATATAATTTTTCACTAAGTAATAACCTCCCATTTTTGAACAAACCAACAAAATCATGAGGCAGACTACGCTAAAGCTCCCCTAAAACTCAGTGTAGAGAAGCAGGCATTTTCAGAAGTTCAAATTTGACCAGATGGAATTTAACCCATCTTCAGAGAAAAGTCTCAATTTAAAAAGAAACAAATAAGAAATTCAAACCCTGCTTTTATATCCCCCAAGGAAGCCAGCTGCCTCTTCTCACCTGCACATTGGTTCAGGATAGCAGTATTTTGCATCTGGAAATTGCTCTGTAACATGCTTGTTGCATTTTTACTTGTTCATCTTCCACACCTGCACTACTTACAGGTTTACCTGTTGCAAACCAGGCTCCAGAGGGAGTGTCAGTAATAGTGAACAAAACTTTCCCATCTGAGGTGGCACTGTGTTTCTCCCTGGAATTGCCTGTGCCAAAGGCAGAACTGGCATCTGCCAGCTGCAGCTAACTGTGCATGGTTACAGCTGAGGTGTGACTGACAGCCCCTGTCTGGGGTAAAGGCAAACCTCCAAAACTTGCTCGCTGTAGCCCACCTGTTCTTTCAGAAAAGGACTCTACCCTACAGCGGGATATTGGGAGTGGTGATGGTTTGTGCCAAGAGGAAAGATCTCCAAAAGCCGAAACACTTAATGCAGCTTTGCTCCAACGACAGCTTCTCCTCCCCTTTCTCTCCTTCGCGGTTCTGTACAAATTCTTTTATCCATTGACTGTTACCGTTCCCAGCACAAGGTGGCACTAAGATTCCAAGAGAGGGACTTCTCAGCCCTGCAGCCCTGTTCCTAGCTAAGAGACCAGTGTATATTAGTTACAAGTTGTTTGGCCGTTTATTGTTTAGTACTGTGAGGTATTTTGGGAGTGCATCTGAGCTTTATGTGGAGGAAGAAAACAACCAGCCATGCTCGGCAAGGAGAGTTTGGGAATAATTTGGTGCTGAATGCTGCTGTGCTCTTACTGGTTTTAATCCTTTTGCATTCCACCAGGAGTTTCCCCCTTCAGCACTTTCCAGCCTTCTCCATGCCTGTCTCTCGAGTTTCTGCTGTTTCCATTAGTCAGAAGCACTCCTGCCAAGGGCAGGCAGGCCACATGTGCTGCTGTGCCTTGCATCGTGCTGGGAGCCGCTTGCCACTGTGTTAAAGGTCTTCGTGCAAGGGACACTACAAGTACAGGAGCAGTGGGGCATGAGGGGAAAAGAGTAGAAAAAAAGCAAGCAGTGTATCATCCTCCCCTTGTCCCGTGAGTCCATAGGAATTCTTTCTTGGTCGAGATCCAGTATTAACACTTGCTTCAGGAATGCCGTATGGATTCTTGAGGGGGAAGTGTTGTTGGCTGGTCTTACAGCTCCCAAAGTCAAGTGAGAGCAAGTTGGCTGCTGCCTGTCCTGTTGCTATACAGTACTTTTAAATTAGTATTTGCTATGGGGTTGCACCTCCATGCTATGTGCTATCAGCAGTGGGAAGATCCTGGCTGTCTAGGTAGCATCTCTTTCTGGAATGCTGAACTCTCTCATGTTTGGTTTACTTGCTATTTTCCCCTACACAGTGAGGTATTTATTATCTGAGCAGACTTGGTAGAATAATTTCTGTGAAGTCTTAAAAAAATATGGATAAATACAAAAAAATGAAAGATGTAGCTGAACACTACCTGACCTTCCTTCAACTCGGGTTATGTGGCCATTTTTCTTTGTTCTACAGCCCTGCCTTGCTGCTCTCAGAGAAACCATGGGGTTTAGTCTACAGGCTATTACTTTTGCCCATGCCTTTTTTTTTAGATCAAGAATTACCTAGAACAACGCAGCAACAGTCTTCCACTGGTCTTGAAGGAGATCAGAATTGTAGGTGGTAGTTAGTTCCTTAAGGGAACAAAGCAGTGGCACACTCTGAAATAGCACTGATATCCTAAACACTGATTAAAGTGCAGAGAAAAGACCTTCTGTGGAGGTTTAAGAATTCCCTGACTGACTGGGACATCCAGTCAGGGGTGACAATGGTCAGGGCTGCAGGAAATCTTGTTTGGCTATTATAAGCTGCTTGTGTGCCTTTGAACTGGGTCCCAGCATCCAAATTTTACTTGTTTAGAGAAAGCAGAACAATACCCAAATGCTGACTTGCTCTGAAAGTCTGGCTTAGGTTGGGTGCTCCAGAAAGTCAAATTGACTCACAGAAAGGGAGGTGAGGAGATAGGAGGCTCTACCAAATCTATAAAATCTACCAAAACAGCATCTTTAGATGCTTTTAATCAGTGACTGTGTAGTCATAGTTATCAGTGGGTTAGGGGTCCTGCAAACTGAGCTTTTCCATGGCTTACAGAGAAATGCCTCTGCCAGAAGTAGCAGGCCAGAGAGGCAGAAGGGGATCTGCCCCCTCCCTGCAGCCCTCCCAGTCTGCACATGTGATCTGTGGTCGAGCTGGTTTGGTGACAAGCACAGCACTGTGCACCGTGCAGTCTGAGCCATCCCATGCTGCCATTCCATGCTGCAGTCCCAGCAGCAGCTGGGCAGTATCTGGGGGAAAGGAGCAGCTTGTTTGAGTGCCTGGTAATCAAGACTTCTTGGCTGCATTGCTCAGGGAACACTGCAATGGAATCTTCTACAAAATCTATTTACAAATTCTATTATTTACAAAATCTATTATTTTGTATAGTCCTGAACTTTCCCACCTTCTATTTATTACTTCTGTTCTTGTGCTTCCTTCACACTCACCTTACTAGACTTGCCTTACACATCACTGAAGCATTTGAAGTCTGGCTCCTAATCTGTGATGTGTCTGCAAAACAGAGATGATCCTGCCTATCACCTAATAAAGCCTTTAAGTCCAATAATGCTATAAGCTCCTCAGGACAAGGACTTTTCCTAGTTATGCAAATTTTTATGTATGTGGTATGAGCCTTGAATTAGGTACCTGTGTCTCACATAACTAGAACAGTAAAATTATTAGAACACCTCTTTTTTCTTTTAGATTATAGAAGATATAGGACAACAATGACTTTCCTACATTCCTTTTTATCTTTTGGAAAAGCTTTCAGCCCTGCCCAAATCTACCACATCTGTACAAGTGAGACTTGCACCTCTTTTATGTCGGCAAGCAGATGCAGTTGCAGCCAGTAAGAATCCATTTAGACTAATTAGATGTTGCAAATCCATTATGGTTGTCTTGTTGGCACCTGTAGACACAAAAAAAATTATGTGCCCCTTACAGGGCCTGACTTATGGCAGGGCTTCTCAGTGCTTGGCAGGCAGGAGTGCTGCTGCTACCCTTGACTTCAAAATGCTGTAAGAAGGAGGAGTCTTGGCTGTGGAAAGCAGCTGTAAAGCCAAGAGGAATGGCTGTATGTCCTGTGACTTTTGCTGATTGCATGATTGCCTGACGTGGTATCATATGATAACTCTCAGAGACCATTAAGAATCAAGCAAGGCTTTTTTACATCCTTGCATCACCAGGATGAAAGATTCCACAAAGCTGTCATAGCACAGGCAAGTAGACATGGTGGATGACTTTGGTCAGTCAAAAGTATTCGTTTGTTTGGGTTTTTTACACCCTGGCACTTCTTTCTGTTTACAGGCAAGCCTGTCCCTTCTCTGTAAAATGGAAATAATTATTTTCTCATTTTTAATTGTGTGCATTTAAATCATTGCTTTTCCACACCACAGGTCATCAAATGGGAAAGGATTTAGAAGACAGAGGCATTACTCAATACACCAGTATCAGCCAGTATGGTATATGCTCATGAGCTGTTAAGCTCTGCAGAGCCTTTCACCTCTCTAGGGCTGGTTCATGTGGGTATTTACTAGCTGCAGTAACATGCCATTTTTTACCAGCTGGTTCTAATCTTATTGCAAGATCTTCTGAGCTAGCTTCACTGCAAAGATTTTAACTGGACTTTGGAATCCTAAAGCAGAAAAGATTAAGTAAGGGGTGAATATTTCTTACCATGAGAGTATGTTTCAAGGTTGTCCTTCTGTTTCCTCACTCACAGACTCTAAAATTTATTTCTGTGGCTAAAAATTGTCAGTCCTTACCAGCACAAAGGCCGGAACTGGTGATTTCTGTCCAATTCCCAGCAAAGAGGAAATTGTATTCCAGCAATCACTCCACAAAGTGCTTGCAAGCACCATTCCCTGGATCCTCTCCTGTTGTGCCACTGGACAACTCCAGTGGTTTGAGAGTGGAGGATGGTCTGGGCGGTGCTTAGAAGCAGCACCAAGAAGGGAGAAGACAGTGTTGCTGTTGTCTGCACAGGCTGGAGCAGTGCTTAGCTGGGCACAAGTCTGAAGGTCACAGCTGGCTTTGCCACCTGGGGCTCCGGTAGTGAGGACACAGCCTGTCTGAGAAGGGCAGCACAGGGTTATTGCACCTTGCTGTCTCCAGCTTGAACCTGGAAGCACTGGGGCCTGTCTGCCTGAGAATTCTGAGGTGTATTGTTTGCTTGAGGACTGGGTCGGGTTGTGGCGGGTTTTGTTTTGTTATTTTTGTTTGTTTGTTTGTTTGGGTTTTGGGGTCTTTGTTTGGTTTGGGGGCTTGGGGGGGGGGTTTGGTTCATTTTCTTTTGGTTTTTTTGTCAAGTTTTCCCCAGGAGAGGGAGCAGTCCACACAAGTGATGTCGAGGGGAATGAATCTGCTTATTCCAGCTCCAGCTTAACCTTGTTTGCTGGATTTCTGTCAATGCCTTCTTTCCTCATGCTCCTCATCATCAACTCTTTTTGCTTCACCTTCTGACTCCTCTGGTAACCTTGCAAGAGCTCTGGCAGTGCTGGCCCTTCGAGGCTGGCATTCAGGGCAGGAACTCTTTGCTCTGTACACCACCTTTCCCACCACTGTATGCCCAAGGCTGCTCCCAGTACTGGTCCCACAGCCCACATCCCCATCACTGGGCCCTGAGTCAAAGTCACTTCATTCCCAGCATGGCATCCCGCTCGCCTCTGTCCCAAGCCACAGGGCAGTGGCTCGGCAGCAGCTCCTCTGGTCACTATGGTGACAGTGGTCAGGCAAAGGAGGACATCGGTTAATTCAGGAATTTAGGGCTGCTTTGCTGAAAATCTCTCTTTATTCTAGCAATAGTAACTTCCAGAGGCTTGCTGCTGCTTAAGTATCCATTTGGAGGTTGACTGCTTCCCTAGCAGATGATTATATTTCCAGTAACAGATGCATAGAAAAACAGAGGAAAGCTGGGGGTTGTGTAGTTCAAAACCACTGCTGCCAAAGTTCCTGTCTTCATGGTGTCTTTTGTTGTATCAGGAAAACTTCCAAAGCACAGTAGCCTGGTTACCACTTAAGGAATGGATTGTGGTTTCTTGTTGACTTACTTCACTATTTATTCCTTCCTTTCCTTCTTTCTTTTTTAAATAACCAAGGGGGGGGATATAACAGAGCTAACTTTGTGATACTCAAGCCTCTGCTGCACTGTATCCCAGTGCACCTGATATAAAACCATCTACTGCCATGTACTGTGATTCTTAGCACTGCTGTAAGCTGAACCACTCTGGGAAATTTTCCAAGGAATAATGGGCAGAATTCTCAAGGACAAGATGAGGAGGACAGCACAAGGTATCTGTTCAACAGCATTCCTGGGAAACTAGTGTGCCAGGGAGGCTGTTGTAGGAGTGACTGGCATGAATAATGGTATTATTCTTTATTTTGGTGTGCCACTGGAAAGATCAAAGAGGTTTTGTGCATGGAGGACCCTCAAATTGAGGGCAAAACATGAGCAGGGAATTTTGCAGCAGACTTGAAGTTATATAGCTCTTAGGGGAATAAACTGTTTTCACTGGACGAGATCTGCAGCTGTCTGCTTTGAGACGGTCATCTCTGGTTAAGACATTCCCTGGGACAGATGCAGTCTTTTAAGAGCACATAGCTGCAACAACTGCATCTTTGCAGCATGCTATCTCTGAATGTCTGATACAAAAAAGTCTACTGACACATGCTGTGATTTTTAATGCTACTGTCAGCTGAACCACTGGGAAATTTTCCAGGGAGCGTTAGGCAGAGTTCTGAAGGACAGATTGAGGACAGTGCAAGGTATCAGTGCTAACAACACTCCTAGGAGACTACTGTTCTAGAGCCATAGCCTGAAACAGGGTAAACTTTTAAGAGTATAGCCTCTTTTAAGTTAGCACAAGCAGCCATGCTGAAGGACTTGCAAAAGGCTTGTGTTGTGAGCCCCTGTACTCCCATTTAACGGTATGTAGGCCATGCTTACATCCTCTTTTCTGTACATGAGCACAGTGGGATTTGCGATATAAAGCTGTGTGTGTCCTTTCTTTGGGTGGAGGGCTATATTACACCTGAGCAGTGTTGCAGTTCACGTGGCACCAGCTGGAGTATGATAGTTTGCTCTGTCTCCGTTGGTGAATGTTGTCTGAACCATCAGATCATGTAGTTCATATTGATTTTGCAGCCTAGTGGGTGACACTACACAGCGGTCAGTGTAAACATTTCACATAGCAGCCAAAGTTCACTCTTGCAGGTCTGAGTTGTCATCTCTGCTTCCAGGTTGCATTGACAAAATGGTATGAAAAAGGAAGGAGCTAAGTGGAAGTGGGTGAGGCATTTTAACTGATATCATTGATGTGTCCATTCAAAGGGCAACATCAGAGTCAGCTGAGCATGAGTAAATTGCCATTTATGAAGGCCTGACCTTAGACTCTGGACCTCCACAGCTGAAGAATCACTATAGGGCCACCAAATTACATTTTTATTGAAAAAAGCATGACTTGAACATCAATATAAATACCATCTCCACCTCAACCTTGTAATGTGCTCTGAGATAACAGCATATATTACTTCATTTTGCCATCTCAGCATAGACCGATTGGCTGGTACCACCCAAAGGACAAGATTCTTAGATAGTTTATAATCTCAGTCTTATAATCTGTTCAGAAGACATCCCTAGGCAAGGAATTCCTGCTTCCTCTTAAGGCTGGGTGTGCCGCAGATTTTGTCTGTTGATGTTGGCCAGTCTCTTTAGGCTTCATTTTGGTGTCTTTTTAGCTCTTTGCTTCCATGTTTCATTACTTCGATTGTGTGTCTTAAGTTTTAAAGTTATTTTCAGATTCTCCTTCTACTTGCTGGCATTGCATTGCAGTGCCTGGATATGTCTATATCTAAAAGCAAAACAGCGATGCTTAAACTGTGACAGTCATGCATAGTGGGTCTCCCAGGATTTTTATTGTGTCCCTTTTTGCTTGAGTGTGGGCATTTATGTAAACATGGAGAAAAACTACCAAACAGGATAGATTCTTGCAAGAAGATAAGTCCAGCTGAAGTTTTGGATGTGGCCTTAGATGGGTTCTGACAACTGCCAGGCTCTCTCACTTTTACTTGCATACAAATCTATGTAGGGAAGAAGTTCCTGTTTAAAGGGTTGTGATTTTGTCAGTTTGTGTTGGAGTCTGGTTAAAGGGCAGATTTCCAAGTGCTATTAGGAAGAAAAGGACATTTGTCTAGATAGCTCTTCTCTACTGCCCATCCTCTCCACAGTGCTGCAGGTGAAAGATGTTTTCAATTCTGCTGTGAGGTAGAGAAAGCAGCCCAAGTTCACAGAGCCCAAGGGTGGCATTTTTCAGTAGTACCAGCTGCTTTATAAGCAAATGGCCGATTCGACCCTGACCTGCATGGAGTGGCACCGGGCCAACACTGGATGCTCCAGCAAATCATTGCCTCAGGCTCTGTAAATCCTGTGCTATTGTCCTGCTTCTGGGGCGGTGAGAGGACACCCTATGTCGCTCGCACGCTGAGAGCAAACTATGCAGCAAGGGTGGTGACAGTGCTTTAAGCTGCTGTACTCAGTGTGCAGGGATGGAGCTGAATCCCTAATTTTGGAACATCAATAGCCAGACCACTGCCAATGAGTGAGCATCATCTGTCTCCTTTGGCATTTGCAGAAGTGCATGTGCCACACTACCTGCTGAACAGGGGGCTGTGGAAAATAGAGGCCTCCTGAGCTGTGAGTCAGAAATAGAGCAGCTGACACCATGGACTGCCCTTATTCCCAGTTGGAAGTACTATTTGCTGCAGTTCAAACTGAACACAGCCTCCCAGCCCTTCCTGCTCTCTCTCTCTCTGCTCTTACAGTCAGTGTGTACAAACCTTTCTGTTACAAACTGAGACACTGTGTCAGAACACAATGTCTTCACCCAGAGCAGAAAAGCAAAGTCTCAGACTTCCACTTAATAACAGAGGGATAGCAGAAACGTTGGTCCTGTAGCCAGGTTTGAAAGCTGTTGTTTCTCCTATTTCTACCAATTTCCTGCCTTTCAACTGTTCTGGAAAGCGATAAAGACTGGATGAGTTAGCAAGAGGCAACAAAGAAGGTGAGTGGCATTTGCGTGAAAGATGGTAACAGGAGAAGGGGGGAGGTAGAAAGAATGGAACAAGAACAGAGGTAAGAGTGACCTTGGCAGGAGAGAATAACAGACAGCAATGGCCCAGGAGAAGGAAGGGCAACAGACAGTGGAAAGGGGAGACCTTGGAAAGATTAACAAGACTAAACTGTGCTGAGGTGGAGGGACCTTGCACTGAGATTTCCAGGCAACTCTGCAACCATTTTCTCATGCAGAGAAAGACATAAACATACACACCATGTAGTAGAAAGCAGAAATAAATGAGTACGGGATTATTCTGTTTCTTCTCCCAATTTTGTGAAAATTTTTGTCCTTTCTCCAGAGTCGAGTTTTCTTCTAGAAGCTACTTCTTTAGAAGTAGTCAATTTTGCAGTTCCCCAGAGACTGGATTTTAACTATACATACACTATAATGCCTTTGTTTGAAGAAGTGTCATGCACAAACAGAAATCTGAGATTTTATGGCTGATAGAGCAATAATGATTTAAAGGAAATTCCTCTCCCTGTACAAGTTAAGACATGTCAAATTAACTCCTCCTCTAAACTTTGTGGCAACATTCATGCAAGCTAGTCTGACCAAGTAACATTTTTCATCTTCTTTGAAGTTCTAGTCAGTGGCAGACCAGACCCACTGAGAGACTGAGTGAAATCTGTCCCACCAACTCCACAACACATCTGGCAGGTTCACCAAAGCCTGTAGTGTGGATGTCAGTGCATGGTGAGTTAATAAAACCTTGAAGCTGCCTTAGTTTCACTGATGTAACTCTCTCTTGGGCCCTAGAAGTGGTATGCAAGAGCTCAGGTGGCTGTTTCTTACCTTTTTCCTCAAGTTCATTCCAGTGCACATGGAGGACAGACCCTACTTTCCCTTTATCAGTCTAGGCAGGGCCCCATTACTCAGCTTTGCTTCAGAGAAAAGTTGAGGATGGATTCTCTTACCTACAGGAGTACAAAATGAACAAGAAACACCTGACTGGGCACTGCCCATCCTGTTGCAGTTCAGAGCTTCTCTGGATGTGTCCTTGGCAGATCGATTTCTCCCTTTGCTCAGGATTTGTGTGTGACACTGGGTCCCAGAGGAATAACTGCAGCACAACAGTGGTGTTCTCTCTGCAGGGCATGCTCTGTACAGTCTGTCTCTGGGTACAGCTTTTGGGAAACCTGGCCAAGGCAGCTTGCCTGGCACGCTACAGTCCTGGACATTCCAGCTGGAAGTGACACCCCATCTCTCAGCGGTGCCAGGGCTGCAGCTCTGGTACCCAGGCTCCTCGGCTCAGGACTGCAGGTCTGTCTCTAACACTGCCACATTGGAGGATCCCCAGTCCAATGGCTTTGGCAGAGCCCCTTTCCTGCTGAGCTCCAGGCAGCAGCAGTTTGTCTCAGGAGGAGTATCATGATACTGAAATGGAGGCAACCTATCCAACAAGCCTTTCCTTGCCCTACATGCCAGGGAAGGATTGAGCTGACCTCTGCCAGTGCTATAGGTCAACAGTGACAATGAATGGGTTGAACATTGGAGGAATCTCCCCTTTGAACACCGAGATTATTGGATTTTAGTAGATTGCCAGCATGGAGAAAATTAGAGTTAAGTGAATTGATTTCTTCCTTCCTCTCATATTTATATGTTAAATTAATATTTTATATTCAGCAAGTCAATTAACTATGCCTGCCACTGTCTATGAAACACTGACATTTGCTTTAATTCTTCTTTCAGAAAACTCTGCATATCCTGCCTGTGTACAAGACATGTACCTACAGCTTACTTAGGAGACCTCTATTTGAACAGGGTGGCTAAATGGTATTTTGGAATAGCTGGTTCAGTTGTCCCTGGTTGTGTGTTCCTAACACAAGTCTCATTAATGGGGCAGATGGTGGTATAGAACCTCAACTGTTTGGTTTGGTTGATGGCATCTTGTTTCAAGTAATACAGGTGAATCTGGAGACAAGAAAGGAGATGTTATTGACTGGTGTTTTTCCAGAGGTTTACACTGCTAAGTTGGCAACTAGCCCTGCTATCATTTCCCCTCAAACTGACACCTCTACCCTTCCTGTCAATTTAAGCTCCAGCTACAGTGATTTGCATTCTTCCCTTCTAGAAGTGAAGTTTCTTAACCAATTATAAATGAGCAAAAGATGTTTCTTGACAGTCATTTTATCTGTCCAGAAATGGTAAGAATTAGCCTAGTGGACAGAGTTATTTCACAGTTAGAATAGCTCAGGAAGTGTTTTTAGGATGTATTAAAGAGGGCTCCATACTGTGTCTCCTTCTTTCTCCAGCCCTAGACCCTGGAGAGCATGTCTTTGATATGCTGGGCTGGTGATCAGTGTGGTAGGGACAAAGGTCTTTTACCAAGCACTGGTTTGCAGAGGTGGGAAGTGTAAAAGACATGGGAAATCAGAGAAGCGCTCATCAGAAAATTTAACTCATAGTGTCTGCAAGGTGTTTCAGTGTTGGATGGGTAGGATAAGATGGAGACAGCATAGGAAAGATTACTACAAAAGAAGAGATGGTCTTTGAAACTATGATAGCTTTTCTTGACTGGACAGGCAGATGAACAACTTATTTTTCTGGCTGTTGGAAGCTGTTGAATTGATGGGCTGCAAGCATTTGGCTCCACAGCTATGGAGGGGATCATCATCTAAAAGCAGCCTGCCTTCCAAGGTTCTATCCAGACCCATAGCATGTTTGGAAAGACACTGGTATGTTGCTGATTTGTGGAATTTTCATTTCCCATGATGATTTTGCCTCACAAAGGGAAGCTGGGGTTAACACTGGAGCTGGAGAGAAAATTTTGATTTATGTGGGGCTTAGAGGGGAGAAGAGGGAGGCTACTATTAGTGTCTCAAAGGGGCACTGGGCTGGGAGACCACTTCTATGAGAAGTGCAGGCATTTCCTAGAGAAGGATCTCTGAAGTACCTGCTGACTGAAACATTCCAGGCATTCCTGCACTATGCTGCTAAGCTCCCACAGCAGCAGCTCACACTGCTCAGGCTGCAGCAGCCTGGCCTTGGCAAGTGTGTCCTGGTCAGGGACTGACACACAACTCTCAATTGTAAATTTACTGTGTGGAGTAGCACTGTAAGATTTTGCACTTGCAAGAGAAGATGGAAGTGTGCTGCTGATGTGAACAGGCCTGCCAGCAGCAGGTGAAGAGCTTGCAGTGGGCTACCCACCACAGTGTTTTCTCCAAAGATTTCCTGGGTGCTTTGTGCACGGGCTGGAAACTGTAGTTCTCTGTAGCCCTTACCCCTCCTACAGCTGCTCTTTCAAGTTGTGTTTGCATCTACTGTAAGGGGCAGAAACTCACACCATCTCAGTGTCAACAAGCTTGTAAATCATCTACTTAATAGTCACAGGTGAGATAACATATTAAATACTAAAGGCAGTAAAAAATCCCTCCCACCTCACCCACCCTCCCCTCCAAGTACTGAATCTTGTCCAAAGCTGCACAAACAGGATTCTAAGATAAAGACCTTGGGTAAGAATTACTAAAACAAACAGAGCGTGGCGTGGTTTGTTAAGGGACTGGCTTCTCAAGGCCAAAGGGTGGGTGTGAAAGAACACATCACCCACCTTACAGAGAAGAAAGCTAAGAACATTTAAAAAGTACATCTTGGAACAAAGCCCTCCTCAGAAGCCTGTAATATTTTAAATAAGTTGATGTAGCATGGGAGGAGAATCATACAAGTACAATGCAAAGGATATTGTTCGTGATTTGAGTAACCAGCAGCACAAAAGCTTTCTAAGAAGTAGAGGGATTCTATTCTGCTTAGCATGATGCAGTACAGCAGAGTTATTCAGAGTTAATACAGTTCTAGCAAGAAAACTATGTGCTCCGAGCTACAATTCTGTCTTTCCTTTAAGAATGCCTTGAAAGAATTTACCATTCAGCTGCAAACTACCTGACTCTGAACATAAATAGAAGAGCAGAAATTTCTCAGTTTACTTCTTCCCTGCCCTGCCATGTGCAGGAAGCCTCTCCATAGCAGGACAGTTCCTGCAGGCACATTAGTTCAGTCACCATGCAGTGCCTGTCTATTGATGGCTGGCTCAATGTCAGGGTTTCTTTCCTATTTTTGTTGTTGCATGGATGAAATCCACTGCTAGAGCATTATCTGCTATTGACAGGGGATACATTCTGATCGAAAGGCAAAATCTCCAAGTCTGTGATCTGGCTAGCCTGTGAGCAGCACCTGGGGAAGATATTTGAAGGTGGAACATGATAAGCCACAGGACTACAGTTTTAGATGAGTAACACCTCAAAACTTGTTTATTTTGCAGGTTGATTTTTTTTCACCAGAAGAATATGTGGTCTGTAGCTTTAGTCGGTGCCTAGGGGTAATCTCTACATCCCCTTGACTCAAGGCTTGTTTAACTTTCCTATGCTGCTGCAGAGGTATTGTTAGTTTGCAGATAAAGAAGTGTTATCATTTTAGCACACTCTAAGAGAAAAGGATAGGAGGGAGCTATTAGATTCTCTCCTGTTTTACTCTCTATCTGGTGGCAGGATTGTCCTTCACACTGATCTCTCAAATGTGGTAATAATAACAGTAAAGTTTTATTTTTACTGGTTATCAGCCAAAAGCAACAACTAGGCTAAACCAGAAAATACCATCCTTTCTGCCTTTGCAGCATGTGTTCTCAGTCTTTGCGCTGATGCTGATTCTTCTCTAGCTCTTTTCTGAAGAAACAAGGAGACACAGGCACCTTCATCCCTCCCCAGACAACTGGTCTATCTAATCCTGGCCATCATCTAAAAACAGGCCATCTGCCCTCTTCCCAGCAGGCCAACACACATTCCCATCCTCCCAGTCTAAATGTGCAACAGTTTCCTTCTGTCCTACCTTGCTTTCACCATTAAGACATAGTAGAATTTCACAGCTACGTGTTGCTGCCTCTAGCAGTTGCTACCTCTTCTTCCTCCGTGTGTGCATGGCAGTTGTCTGTCGTTTCAAGGGGGCCCTGTCACAAACAAGTTGCCAAGTTTGAAATCAAGGAAGACAAATGATGTATCTGACCAAAAAGCCCCTGTAAGGGCCAGAACTGGGAAAACACATGGACTGATCCTTGTGTGGGCACTTTGCATCTCTCTGGAGTGCAAATGCTCTTTAAGGGCATAACGGAGACTGTCTCACCCAAGGTGTTGAGGACTATACAGAATTTAGTGGCTCTAATCTCGTACGTTTGTGCTTTAAAAGAAAGAAACCTTGCTGCAAAGGTTACAAATCAAAAGGAAATCTGGCCCTCCTACTGGAAAAAAAAAGTGTTCCTGGCATGCTTAGCTTTCCCTTCATTTGTGTGAACAGTGAGAAAATAATCAGGAGGGTAAATCCTGTTCAGACAGAATTCAGAGTCACTTTTCATGGTGTACATCATCATTCTACATATCTGCAAAAAAAGTAGAGGTGTACACCAAGCTAGCCAGTCTGGGTTCCTTTAATAGCCAAAGGAAAGAAACTAGCAGTTGTTTGAAGAATTTTCAGGGTTAAAGTGAACCTCACCCTTGGTCCTGTTGGCTGCACAAAGGAGTTTGGACTGAGCCAAGATGCAGGTGTCTGTGGTGAAATCCCACCCTTGGTGTAATGAAATCCCAGGGGAGATCATGAGACCCAAGTCATTCTGCACTGTGAAAGGAAGATGTGGATCACAATAAGAGTGTAAATGAAAAACCTATTAAGAACCAGAGATTCCTTTTCAGGTTGTGACTCTAACAAGTTTACATGAAGATGGGTGGTTTTTCAATCGGGAAGAATAGATATAACAGACCCCTGTAGCCTTCAGTGTGGGGACAAAACATTGCAGGCAGCAAGTCATCCATTTCAGGGCTGGCTTGTTGGACTGTGTAGCCTTAAAAAACCGAAGCTCCTGTGAGGCTTGCCAGTAGGTGCAAATGATGGAAATTGGATTTTCTACAAAGGCAAGCGATGACTGCATAGCACTTCTATTTTTGTTTTTTTGAGGTCACCCTATTTGTTTTGAAGTCATTCTAATTCAGGACTGGAAGGGACCAGGAGTTGTTTTTTTTGGCTACAAATTCAGTTTGAACTTTAACTGAGCAGTGTCTTTCTGTGGCATGCAGCCACACAGCCACGAGGAATGATTTTGAAGGGCAGCAAGAGGCAGGATTGCAGCATCCCTCAGGTTGCATTGAGAGATTGGTCATGCACAAGTGCCAGAGTGACCTGACCCAGCCTGGGGCCATCACTGCTGGACCTCTGCCTCTCACCTCCTTGGGATAACAGGACTGCTGGGGCTGTGCCAGGGAACAGCAACGGCCAGGCAGGTAAGGGGACACTGGTGTCCTTTGAAGACAAATACAGGATGTCCCAAGCCAAATAGGCTAATGACAGGGAAGAGGTGGCCTGGTTCTGCTCTTGTGTTGACACACTATGTGGCTGTGTTTTTGTCATCATGTTCTCAACAATGAACTGCCAGGAGGAGGGGAAATGTCCTCTTGTACAATTCTCTTGTCACAAGACAAGAGGATAGCGGCACACTTCAAACCTTCTGTATGGGGAGCATCATACTGACATCCTGCATACCCTGTCAGTGTGGTAAGCAAGTTATCTATCCCTGAATCAAACCTTTCTTAGCAATAGCCTTGGCAGCCATAGCCTTAGCATGCACACGTGAAAGAAGGAAACCTCTTACAATGGTTTACATTAGCTTTTTCATCACTCCACAAGACAAAAAATCTTATCCACTAGCTCTTCATTTAGCCTAAATGCAGGTTTCAAAGAGCCTTGCAAAACAATGTGTGGTAAAATCTATCTGCAGAAATAAGAAAACAAACTAAGAACTTGTGTTTGGAAGACCTTGTTCTTGTTTGAATGCTCTGTAAGACAGTCCTGAAACCTCCGAGTGATGGGAATCTTACAGATATTGTGCTTGGAGTCAAAATTAGGCTGGATTTTTTCCTTTTCTTGTGCTAACCTGTAATTACAATAATTTTTGCTTTAAATGGTTGATGAATGAGAATTATTTCTCATAGCAGAGTCAATTGCTGAGATAGAGTATTTTGATACTTTTGCATGCCCAGAAAGCACACTACTCTTACATGCTATTGTTGAGATGCTGAGAGAGAATCCTCTACATAAAGTAATGGCTGTGTCACTGGTACAAAATTTCCCCCTGGAACCCAGCACTAGAGAAGGGTGGAGAGGGAATGACATAACAATCAATCATACCTTGCTTACAATACTTTCTCTGCTCCCATGTGGTGCTGAGAACTGCAAAGTGGCTGAGATCTTTTGTCTTTCTCTGCAGTAAAGAAGCACATCAGGTCCAGAGCAGCACTTCTTGGAGTTAGCTCCTAAAATAGCTGTTTCAGTATATGTCTAATGTAGCCGTGATTCTGCTGGGTACCACACAGCTTTGATCCTCCAAGCTGCCTCTGAATCTGCTGCTGGCATTTCTCCAAATGGCAGCAGAAGCTTTCCCAGGGGCACAGCTGGGGCACAGATCCCACCATGGTATGTAGAGAAACGAGTGTTGTGGTCACTCTCATCCTCCTGCCCAGATGCAACAATGAATCACTCCATGCATCATCTGATGTCTGGCTGTGAGGCATGACATGTTTTGATGAGCTGTATATCTGAGATCCCTGATGTTCTACTGGAATTCACGACAGAGAGGTCCCATATGCAGCTGCTGGAGATCCTTCGCTCTTCCAAAGGTGGTGGATTTGCCAGGCCCATGTCAAAGTCTGAAGAGAAGCTAAGGCAGACCTCTACCTGGCCAAATCCTATCCCAAAAAGGAAGCTCATTTTGAAGAGGACTGGCGAACTGAATTCCTGAGACTGATATAGGGGAAAAAATATGGCTACAACAAGCTAGGAACCACCATGTTCATTTCAGCAGCAGCAGCTGGATTGCAATAGCAAAAATGATCCTTAACACTTCACTAGTTTGTCAACCAGTGGACAAAAGAATCAATTGTGCAATTCAGAGCAATCTGCTAACTACATTTGTAAGGAAAGGGTTTAAAATTGCACAACATGCTAAGAATGATACATGAAGGGATTGCTATTGGCAATTAGAAAGAATGGAGAGATAACTGAATTTGCTCTGTTCTTCATTCCATGGAGCGTAGGGAGATTCAACCACAGCAGATACTGCAGACCAAATGTATTCAGTTCGGCATGCATGGGATGTGTCCATGGCAAGGAGAGTCCACACAGAGTTCAAGGAACAATCTTCTGCTATACGCTGTGGCACTGTGGAAAGCATATCACAGTAAAGATGCCACCTACAGAACGTTTTGTTGGGCTAGTTGGCTATTAGAAAAAAATTTTTCACTGAAGGGGTGTTCAAGCACTGGAACAGGCTTCCCAGGGAAGTGGTCATGGCACCAAGCCTGTCACTGTTCCAGAAAGCATTTGCACAACATGCTTAGATTGTTTAGCCTTTTTATAGGTTGCTCTGCATGCAGTCAGAAGTTGGATTTGATGATTCTCATGGGTCCCTTCCAGCTCAGGATATTCTATTATTTTAATTAGTCTGAATTCAGTGACTAGTTAGGTATTATTTACTTCCAAATGTTATGATTTATATCATGTCTCATGTGGTGTGATGCTCTAAGCATTGATTCCAACCGAGTTGTTACAAATATTATTAAGAAAACAGTCTGAAAGGCAAGATAATGCATGGATTTATTTTCTATGTCTTTAAATAATAGAAACAATGAGCTATTCTAAGAGATAGAAGTAGGCCAGGTTGAGCTGTTTTTATGTAAATATACTTACCTTAAATTGCTCAAAACAGGAACTTCATTTTTGTGGTATAAACCATTTTCTTAGCAACTGGTTTAGTCAATATTGCAATTACAGAGCCACTCTTAAAATGAGTACCTACAACACATGAAGATTTAGAGCACCTGGCTTATGTTATTCACAGTCCACTGATTCAGATTGGTTAGAATAGAGTGTACATGCTCTTTTCTCTAACTGCTGCCTAAGGACTTGCCAAGACAGCAGTGCCCACGAGATTGGGAAACTCATTCTTGTTTAGATCTCTAACTGCAAAACGTATCCAGAAGGATCTCTGCTTGTCCTACTCAGAAGAGCAGTTGGGATTCAAGGCTAAGTGAGGGGGATCACTATATTGTAACAGAAGAGCACATTGCCTGTGCAGATGTGGCTCACAATACCTCTTGTTAGAGTAAAAACAAATGGGATGCAGCACTCCTTTCCCTTGAGTTTCCTCCAACTGATGAGAGACTCCTATTTTCCAAAATGTTGAAGACAGTTTTTCATTTTGATGTTCAATGTTTCCTTAACTTCACATTCCTTTTTCTGCTTGTTCATTTATTTTTGTGTAGCAGTTGTTACAGCATCCATAAGCTGGAAAAAATATCTGCATGTCCCCCTCCCCTCCTGCTTTTAGTGTCCCCTAAAGAATAGTGCCTCACTCTCCTCTTCCCAGATGTTACATTTCTCTGGAGTGTAAATAACTGAATAACTAAGTACTTAAACATGATGTGATACCTTTGATTTTAGCACATCAAAACTAGGTACTGATAGAGAGTGTCAGTATCAAAAGTGAAGGCAAACGCTCTGTTCTCATGAATTCAAACTGAAGTGAGCACCTTGATGTCGATCTCAAATGAGCATGGAGGGAGCAGTCCTCTCTGAAGTGGTTCAGTCGGCACCTGGAACCTCCTCAACTGCAGCCCTATCTCTCATGGGAATCAGTATTTGAACCAATATTGACTTAGGACTTAGGCATGATTTATATGGGAGTCTTGGTATTGCAGCAACTGCTGTGTTACTCAATCAGATTCCCAGATGACTGGTTAATACATAACAAACCGGATTTGTAAATTCAGTCGGCACATTGTCATCAGAAAGGAAAGGGGAAGTTAGTTCTATCATGTTGCATTAAATTCATAAATCTGTTAAATATCTGTAACTGAGTACTGCGTCCTCTGCTTAAAGAGGCAGTGGGTTTCATTCTGTTTTCAGAGCGTTTCTAATCCAGATAAATTTCTTGGTGACCAGTATTTTCTACTCATCATGAGTAATTGTTATCATGAGTGTTTCATAATGGAATCAAATTAGGATTAAATAAGTTGCTTACAAAACTTCACATTAAAAAAAGCTCTGTAGTGTACAGCACTATTCTGTTAACAATTATCAGTGAGCTTAATTCTGGGGTCAAAAACCAGTCTACAGCTGTTATGTTTAGGTAGTTTAGCCATTTCCCTCACCTCTCAGGCATTATCAGTGACTGTTTCTGAAGGAAGGCCATTCATCTGGATGATTTTAAGTGTTTCACACAAAAATCCACTCCACTCATTTTATGCCAATATGGCAACTAAAAGATAATTGAAAGTCTAAAAACCTGTACAATAACAAGATATTGTTAGTCAAAGATACTAGGTCAGAGGTCTGACTTTAAAAAAGTTATTTGATCTTTTGGGAGAATTTATACATATGTATATATAAAATAAATGAACACGGAAAATGTAGTGATGTGTTTCCTCCTATAAATAGCAATGTGACTTAAATCTCATCAGATAGGCTAAGAAATTGTCAGTGTCTGTGTTGAACAGACTGTAGTTTTCTAGGTTTCAGGCTACAGCACTTGAAAATCAGTGTGTGTGAGGAAGAACACGGCCAGCCCCCGAAATGCTCAAACCTCTTTGTCCTGGCGACTCTCCTGTGTTTACCCTGTCTGCCCTCCACGTGTGTGCTCCAGGTCCAGTGACCATGTCTTTGGCAGTCAGTTCATCATGAATAATCACACTGTGTCCGTTTGGAATAATTTTCTAACTCAATGACCTTTCTTTAACCTCAGACTGCTAATTGTCATCATTGGCAAGGAACAAATGGGTCTGCTGAGGTGAATAGGTGAAGCCCCTGCCTAGAACATGTGTCTCGCCCCAGGCAGAGTTCCACTGCTGCTACTGCTGCAGGCTTGGCTCCCCAAAGATTCTGAAATTTCCCTCTGCCACCTCCTTATGCTGACTGTTAGAGGCTTAATGGCCCATGAGGAAATAACTAGCTAGAAACCATTCTTTGATTTAAATGGGAAACTGGCAGGATGCCATAAAAGCTATGCCAACTGCTTAAGTATAATCAGCACCTGAGTCAAAACTATGGTGTCTGGAATCCATATCTGGAATCCACCTTTTTACATCCTAACATAGGGGGAAACTGCACTATGCTTGAATAACCAGCAGTACTGGAGTTGCAAGTTCCATCACAAATCAGTAATTTCAGCTTGCTATTAGTCCATTGCTATGCATGCTTAGCATAGCGAATAGTTGCATAACAAGGAAAAACAGAGCGAAAAAGAAAGATATTTTAGAAGTCCAAATTATTTTAAGATTAGTCTGTGACCTACCTCATTTTTTTTGATCAATAATGGATTTTGAAATGTTTTAGAAATGTATGCACATTTCTATTTTACTGCTAGCTTTTGTGCAAGCAACATATCGATGTGGGTGCATTCTGGAATCTTTTTATTGTGTTGTACTTAGATATAGAGCATTTACTATTATGGTAATGGCAGTTACATTAATATAAGGAACTTTTCTAGTTGGATTGCTCCTGCCTAGTCTGTTCCATTGTCCAGTCAACGCTTTTGAGTCCTTCACAGCACACAGACTCTGAGCATTTAACATAAGCAGTGACAGTGTCTGGTGCCTTGCTATATAGTGCACTACCTGCTCTGTCCTACATGATTCTCTGCAGCCTTTTATTAGTGCCCATAACTACATTGACAGTAATTAATTCAGTGGCTTTTTTTCCCCCTCCCTAGTCACCACATCATACCCTCCTGAGTCCACTTGCTGTCAGGGGAATACGCCCCACCTTGTGCAGGCCATTTGTCTGTGTTGCACAGGCAGAACTAGAGGTGGGTCTGGAATGTTATTCCTTACAGCAGGTTTGTTTGGCTCCCAGCTATACACTTCCACGATGGAATTCATAATGCAGAAAACTATTAGTCTGATGCCTGGCCACAGCAGACATATTGGAAAATATAGAATTTAGCACAGTTTAGAATTTTCTCAGTGCTTTCAGTGTTTTGTGGTAATTTTTAACCCTAGGAAGAGCTGCAAAAATGTGCTATCAAAGAAAAGAAACGGTATTCAGTTTCCTTTTCTACTGCAATCTAACCCAGTAAGGCTGCAAAGGATGTGCAAGGAAGGCTACAGAGGGCAAGTGGCAGGTCTGCTCTTGGACAAGATAACAGTAGGGTTCCAGCACAAGCTGGGGCAGGAAGGTGAAGCAAAGCGCCTGCCCCTCTGCAGCTCGGGTGGCTCTGTGACAAAACGACAGTGCTGGCAGCCCTCACATAGGACATTCTTCAGCAGGCAAAGTTAGCAAGCAACACCCACCTGATGGGTGAGGACCCCCCACCCCCTCCAGGGCCTTGCACGCATTCCTCCAGCCTGCAGAACCAAGCACAGCCCTGACCTGACGAGCTGCTTCTCGCCCAGAACTAATAAAACCAGAGAAGATTAAGAGGGAAGAGAGAGCCAATTCCGTGCAGGTAGAGAACCGGTTACTATAGCAACTGTTTTCTTCTTTGAGCATAGGTTGGGAGGGACTCCTTTGCAGGGGGATTTCTGTGCAGTCCCCAGGCTGGGGAGGGAGGCTGCTACAAGAATCTCGTTTGACAAAGGTTGCGTGGCTGCACTCTTGAACTCTGTTGGGATCGGAAGTGGGGGGAGCTGGGATAGGGCTGTGGAAGAGTTTGACTCTCGTCCAAAAGTAAAGCAGATGTTGAAGAGCCTGTATTTAAAAGTGATACTCACGTCATGGTGTATTGTTCTTTGGGTTGCAGCTACATCCGAAGCTGGTGTTGTACCACAGCACATGTCACAACCAGGAGTTTCAAGGCTAGAGTTTTTAAAAGACATAAGAGAATATTTAGCTTACTACTTCTGGATTTTAAAATCGGAGGTCCTAAGGAAGTTTCCCAGATGTATTTCTTCAATGAGCCCAAACTGGTGCAGAGTAAGAAATTAGGTATCTTGTAATATAACAAGCTTGGTCAATTTGACTCTGGGAAAAGTCATTCTCTGGGACTAGGGCCAGGTAATGTTATCTTAGTGTACTTCTTGGAGTACCTGGCGCTGTGCAAGCTCTAGGTCTTTGTGGTTACCTTAGACCAACATAGCAAATGAATAAGCATATTATGCTTTTGCTAGGGCTGCTTTCGGATAGAACACACCCCTTGCATTCACAGGAGACACAAATACCAAGTAGTGCCTAGGGTAAACCCCTCCCCTTTACCTCCTTAACCCTGTATGCTCTGGCAGGTATACTTCAAGGGTCAAAACTGCACCTCGGTTTTTTGCTAGTATTCGGTGCTGGAAACTAAAAAACACAGCAGGAAAAGAAAACAACCTATGATTGTCTCAAATTCAGTCCTGAAATTCTGTCTCACAGCATCAAAGCACAGAAGATGCAAATTCTTTTGGGGATAAGCAAAGGGGGCTTTGGGAAATATTGAACTTCCCTATTCTCCCTAGACTGATTATTGTCTATTTTTCCATGCAGTATTTTTGCTGGAGACACAAATCTAGGAGAATGTTGTCTGCCACAATCCCACCACCCCTCCTATCACTGAGGAAGAGGCAAGGGGGACAGCTGTGCAGCCTCTCTCTTGCAGCTGCATCTTGCCTACGTGTCTAATACAACTGCAAACCTGCAAACCTTCTGAATCCCTGTCTTTCAAAGTAGCGTTTTTTGGCCGTTGATGCAGGGAATAAGAAACAGCAGCCTTCATTTTTGTTTAAAATTCAGCAAGCGTTTGACCAGTTGTAGAACCAAGGATCGGAACAAAAGCAGGCTCCCTGCTCCAAGTGCAACCTGAATGCAGGGCTAGGCCGGGAGTGCTTTGCTCTGGCAAAACGCTCCCCTTTGAGCTGTGCTCTGAGGAGGAAAGCCAAGAGGCCGAGGGACTCAAGGACAGCCCCAGACTCTCACCCAGACTGCAACAACTGCACAGTTCCCACGTCAAAGCCTGGCCCTCAGCCCAGCTTCAGAAAGAGGATTCACAAACTCCGTATCAACCTGCTACCGGCCCATAGAGAATCAACAGCTTATCAACAACTACTATTATGATGCCTGCAAGCTTTTCAACTGAAATAAGTATCTGTACCCTGTCATTCTCTCTGTGCCATGTGGCAGGTCTGGCCTTAGATGGCATTTAATCCTGCCAGTAAAATCTGCTGCTTCTTGGAATATCAGAGAGAGACTTGTGAAAGAAAGTTGAGTGCTTTATGAGTCAGAATTGTAGGCTTAGCTTTTTTTGTGAGCAATAAGAAATATCTGCTGTAACAATGCAATTTGTGTGGATAAAATCACATTAAATTGCATCAATCCAACGGCAATTCCCTTTGCTGCAGGTACACAAGTTTTACAGGAAAATGGGAAAAAATATTTCAATATGATTTACTAAATTACACGAACTAATAAATTAACAAAATGCTCATATTATACTGTAATAGACAAGAGACATGATTGACTATTTCCTGATTGAATATATGATTAAGGCTGCATTCAAAGCCAATGAAAAATAGAAATTTCCCTCAGGACTTGCAGAAGTGTCTCCATTACTTCACAGGATGTAGTGGACTCACTGATGATTATATTCTGTTCAGCCATTGAAGTAACAGATTACATGGTCATAGTATGCAGTTGAAGGCAAAGTAAATTACAGATTTTTAAAAGTGTTTTACTGTCTGAGGGGAGGGAGGTTCCTGTGGCGAGCAGTTTTGTCTCCCTCAATGCTGACAGCAGAGGTCATGCAAAAGTCTCAAGGCACTGCTCACACCAGAGGAGGGGAGCTTAGTCCAGCTTGTACCTTGCTTACAGCAGAATTAGTCACTCTGTGTTTGTCTGCGGCCTAACCTTCCTTATCTCAGTTACTTCCTTCACAGGCTTTAAAGCCAGGTTATCCAGGGGATACAGGCAGCTGAGGAATTATTCTCTTAATAGGTCTCATTTATTAGATGCTACATCAAATTAACCTATTAGATTGAGGCAGAAATTGCACATAAATACAGAGCCCACATCTGCTACAAAAGTGTGCTAATGCAGCTTGGTTGCTATGGTGTAAAATTCAACGTAAGGATCATGAAGACACGTTTGCCTTTCCCCATTACTGCAGAAGATGGCTGGTTGATTGACTAATGCACAGGATAGGATATTGCATCGGTCCTAACAACAAGGTGCTTCTAAATGGAACCAGACATCAGTTGCTGCTGAGAACGTAATCAGGCTTCACAAACCCAAGTTCAGTACTTTAACTAATCAGTCACTCTTGGACCTTCTGAGACACTAATTCAGTACTTAATTCTCTTCTTTATGGTTTTTTTCTGATGCCTTTTAGGTTTCAATATATTCTGAAGTTAGCAGAAGCCTTCGTTTTGTTAAATTTGATTACAAGCATTACCTAAATGTAATTGATTCCTCCTCAGGAGCAGAAAAATATTACACATATATGTAGAAGAAATGGTTTTGTTTTCTTTTTTTTCCCTAAATGTTTTATTTGAATGTGGACTTAAAACTTAGCACAAGTACATCTTAGTAGCTAAGGAGAATATTTCACTCTGTTTATCTGTTTAATGCATACTGCATGAAGAAGAGCAGTATAAATTTCTGATGCATTGTTCCTTCTGAGTGCTTTGAGCCAAACTGGGGAAGTTCTTGGATAACAGCAGAAAGTTTTCTTGGATAAGAGCAGATCTATTTTCCTATCTTTCCACATACTCTACTGAGTTCTGAGTCATGCCTTCAGACCATGCACCTCATATCTCTGGCACTGCTGCCTAGGATTTCAGTCAGAGCAAGCTTGTGCCACTGCTGCCACATTGCCTCCCGCCCACTCCAGCCAACCACACTGGAAATGTACAATGCAGGGCACTGTAAATAGAAGAACTCCTACCCACAATGTAAACATGAGCATCATCTTAAGCCATAACCAATATTTACTTTTAGGCATAATGAAATAAAAATCATTTTGGCAAATAACATATCTATTTGCTTTCATATCAGCTAAACCTGCAGCCTCTTATGATTATCCACCTTACGTATATCACAAGTTCTATTACGAGTATTTTGTTCTTGCCTTTATTGTGCAGTCCACTATCGTGGCTCCCCAGGAGAGAGACCATGTTTGCTGGAAAACACAGTGGACTGTTTTCAAGTGAGTTACACCCTTTTTGTAAAATCAACAAGGAATGGCTATGGCAGTTGCTCACTGCTAAGAAAGCATGAAACCAATAAACAGTGTCACAGGCAGAACAAACGTCTAAAGGTAAGATGCATGTGGCCTTCACGTGGAGCCAGCATACTTATCAAAACAGAAGTCATTAAAGGACTGAAACACGAGCTAAACTTACACTAAGAAAGGGTGTGCTGTAATAAAAAAGTTATTAAATAATAGTTCATAATTTTCTTATCTCCTTTTAAATTCTCTGATACATTGGAAGAGATTATTGGAGGCTTTGAAGCAAAGCTTTTGAACAACTGTCAGTGAAATGGAGAGAAGGAGTTTTCTTGTCTAATAAAAGTGGGTAGAATTCTCTATATCCAGGAAAAACAAATGTTTCTTTTCTCTGATTTTATTACATTTTCTTTCTACACTGATAGCAATCTAGAAAAGGACCAGTCAAATAACTATAATTAGGAAAAAACCCTAAATCCTGTTATTCATGCTCTCATAACAAACCAGTGTGAAGCTCAAGCACCTGGGAACAGAAGGGCCTATGTGTAAGGCAACTTTTTTTGCTATTGTCATCACTTCTTCCCACATGTTTTTTCTGTTTAGCTATTCAACATCACTGATGTTGTCAAGTTGTTTTCAGGGTCCTGAAAAAGAAAGGACTCCTCTGCAGTCCTGAGTAGCCATCTCCAGCAGCAACTGCATTATCTCCTCACCAGAATCCTAATCTGTGCTTGAGTTAAAGGATTTTATTTCATAAATGAAGAGCTGAGGTATAAAGAGAAAATAAAATCTCTGTCTCTTCTGCCCTGGTTCAGCATTCCTAGTTCATATATCACCCTTCCTCTTAACTAGGGTCTGGTATGCCTCAGCCGAAACAGCTTTGGTTCTGCTGAAGCTGCTTTGCCAGCACAGAGCCTGTTCCAAAGCCAGATCTGGAGCTTTCCTGCCACTTCCCAGAAAATCCGTAGGCTCCTTGGGGGTTTTCCAGAGCTAGAGTGCCGAAGTGAAGCATGCAACAAAATGGGAGAGCAGCCCATGCGGTGAAATCGTTTTGGGAAGGATGAGGGAAGGAGCCTATCAGGAACTCCCTCACAACTCAGCAACCCCCAGCTTTAACAACGATCACCACAGTAATGGCAACTTTTATTACAAGAGACCGCAAGTCTCTCGTATACAGAAAAAAAACCCATCAAGAGTGAACAGCCAAAGGAGAAAAAAAAAAAATCAGGGAAGTGCAGAGGTAGTTCGAGGCTTGAAGGGATTTAATGCTTTACTGTTCATTTATGACGAGGTGATATAAGATATTAGGCGACAGTCCCACCCGCTCCGCTGGAGGGGCGGGGAAGCCGCGGCTCCCCGAGCGGGCTGTGACATCAGCGCTCCCACCCCCGGGCGCTGCGGGGGAAGCACCGTAAGGCAGGTGCTGGCCTTTCCCCAAACAGGAAAGTGTATTCCCAATGCCAAACCTATACGAAACTCAGCTCGAAAGCACTGCGTGTAGACATTCTTCTTGCTCAGAAGCTTTACCCTCCTGTTCAGGCGCGATCCTCTCCCAAGCCCACGAGGGACCGGTTTACCGTGCGGGCGTGAGCCGGCCCCCACACGGTAACTAAGTAACTCGGTCACTCTCAGTAAGGAGCGGACTTTAAATAAGCTTATTGTTGGTTGCCGCGACCCACTTCGCGCCGTGCGGAGATTTCCCACATATTTCGGTGTCACGTCACGGAGCGAATAACACCGGCGCGTCGTTCAGCCCTGCCTAAGGCGGCGCCGGGCTCCATCCAGCACCGCATCACCGCGGATCCAGCGGTGGCAGCTCCACGGCACCGCGCGCCCTGCGGTGTCCCCTCTCTCCCTTCCTCCCTCCCTGCTGTTTTTCGTTCCTTCCCTCTCTCTCTCTCTCTCTC